>OU896711.1:51487686-52014522 GCA_918026855.4 Phaedon cochleariae
AAGAATAATTTGTACGTCCCTGGGACATCCTATAGACATCCAATTGATATTCCTCAGCGTTGCTGATAGGTTGTACTACGGATGTCCTAAGGATATCCTCCGTAGTGCTTGATGAGGAATACTGTGGTTTTCGATATCAGATGTGATGTTTCATCGGTTTCAAAGAGAGTTAGTACACTTTGAAGAAGTCCGCAGAACAAATCTTACACAGGGTGTAAAGTGGAACCATTACACTATGGTCTACATTTCCAATGCTGCAAGAGCTCGAGAAATTTTTTTCTGATTAAAAGTCAGTCATATTATAATACACTGGGACCTCATCTCGAGACGTTTTAATGAAGTCTCCTCAATTGGCCATTGGAACAAAACTTCGATTTTTTTTTCGATAGTCTTGCATTTCTTGAATTTCTTCTCTAGAACTCCACTTGGGCTGACTAAAACCATGGCCCATTCGATTCAGTATATTCAGAAACGGCTTTGTCGATATCCATTATTTATATTAGACTATTAACTCGTGAAATTTTTGAAAATTCGCCTCTGATATAAATACAGGATAAAAATGTTCAATTCAAACTTTTTTTCCTGAAATCGATGATTCTTATCATCTTATCAACTGATTTCGAATATTTATCGTCCAAGTATGAGACACAGAGTATTGTTGTTCAATATACTGAGTGTTTCACAACTTACCTGACAAATTACGACCTCTAGGAGACAATAATGTTAGATGTGGTGACAGCATTATCTCCAGATCTGCATTCAATTGAACATGTGTTGAGGCGAATGAAACTCAACCTATAAAGAAGGCGAGAGGCACCCCAAAATAATGACAACCTCATCCAAGCTGTATTAGAAGAATGGGAGGCAATATCAATAGACATTATCAAGAACCTCATCGAATCTATGCCAAACCGATTTCATGAGGTTTTGTTAATCGGGAAGGACTACCAAGTACTGAAATTCAGGATATAGGACTATCTAGTTGGATCTTCATAATGCTGGAGAATTCTCTAATGTCATATTTCGCCAATAGAGCCATTGTCGAATAGTTCTAGTGGATATAAAGTGTACTGTACTCCTATAAATTTTTTATGGGATAGACTTCTTATGTATTATCGTAGTTGTGGTTGAAATTCGTCAGATAAGTTGTGAAACACTCAGTATATTGCACAACAATACTCTGTGTCTCATACTTGGGCAATAAATATCGGAAATCAGTTGATAAGATGATAAGAATCATCGATATTAGGAAAAAAGTTTGAATTGAATTTTTTTATCCTGTATTACAATTAGAGGCGAATTTTAAAAAATGTCACGAGTTAATAGTCTAATATGAATAATGGATATCGAGAAGGCCGTTCCTGAATATACTGAATCGAATGGGTCATGGTTTTAGTCACCATTTTTGATTTTTTTGAAGAAATGAGATTTTGTCCTATTTTCTTATCATCCTGTATATTCCAAAAAAGTGCATTTTTCGTCTTTCATTATCCTTCTCTGAACATGAGAATAGTTCTTCCCAGTAGTCAGCTCAAGTGGAGTGGAGACAAAATTCAAGAAATGCGAGACTTTCGAAAAAAAATCGAATTTTTGTTCCAATGGCCATTTGAGGACAAATCACGAAAACGTCCCGAGATGAGGTTCCATTGTATTGTCTCATATTCCCAAAAAGATTTTCTCTATCTTTCCCACACTACGTGAACACCTGCTATATATCTACTACGAAATAGCCACAATGCTCACAGTGGAATGAAATGTTAAATAAATGTAAAAATGTTTCTTTCCTTTGTATCAGTATTCGTTTAAACGAGTCGATAGATAGATTTCGGGAGGATGTAATTCAATATCCTGCGTGGCATTAGCCAGGGAAGTAGTTGTTTTTCTCCCGAAATCTACCATTGTTGTTCATTTTATGAACACTGTGTGGAAATAATAATAATAATAATAAACGCTTTTATTGATAGTAAAAACAAAGTAACAGTAAAGCACATTATAAACATGGTAGTCTACTATCAAAAGGCAGAGTTAGCGTATACCCATGGTGAAATGGGTAATTACTTTCTTACACTCAACCTGAACAAAACAACGAAAAGAAAAAAAATAATATTTTGAATTACATATTATTGTGTTCTATAGATATATGTATATTTATAAATAAAAATATTCATATATGAATACTATTCCAAGAATGCTGACCAAAAAGGAATGAAAACAATGCTAATTATAATGATGAGTACTAGACCTAAGTAGAGGAAGAAAAAAGAAAAAAAAATCAATAATGAAAACAAACAAACAAAGGGGAGCATCTAGAATCTTATCTGATCCGTTAACAATAACTTCCTCAATTTCATTTTGAAAGCCTCAATGGGTACATTTTTCAGATTATCTGGAACCTTATTATATAGTCGAGATACCGTGTGAGAAAATGAGGACTGATAGAAAGTGGTTCTATGCAAAGGTGGTGTTAATTTTGATTTGAAGCTGATGTTTATATTGTGGACGTCTGTTCTGAAAGAAATTTTCTCGAATAGGTAAGGTGGCTTCCTTTGAAGAATAATTTTATGAAACATTACGCATTGATGTAGCAAGATTCTTTTTTGTACGTTCAGCCAACCAAGTTCGCGTAATGGAGTTGAAATTTTGTGGCGTTTCCTCAAGCCATAAATCAAGCGGACACAAGAGGTTTGTACCAGTTGAAGTCTATTCAGATCTGATTTCAGTAATGCTGGGCCGTAGACAACATCCGCATGATTGAAGTGAGACAGAACTAAGGTTTCACACAATATGGTTTTACTTTTTTTATCCAAAAATGATTTGTTAGAATATATCAGTTTCAAGTTGCAAAAGGCTCTCTTAATGATAGTATTCACATGCTTAGTATATCTAAGTGTATGATCCATGAACAAACCTAAGTTTTTCACAGTATCTGTGAACGGAATTACTTCATCATCAACTTTGAGGATGATTTGTGGTAAGCACCTCATTCGGATTTCTTTCCGGCCGAATAAAATCACATTTGACTTTGCTGGATTGATAGAAAGACAAAGTTTGTTCTAGATATCAACTATCGAGGTCAAATCATCGTTCAGATACTGAACAGCATTATCCAAGTTATTTTCAGTGAAGGGTAAATATAGCTGAACATCATCTGCATAGAAATGACTGCTAGAAAATTTTATGACTGTGTGCAAATCGACGGTGTACATGATGAAAAGTATATCGAAGACTGGAACCTTTGGCACGATGATACACTACACTGTTTTACCACTAACCAAACCGATTTTTTAACGCCTCGACACGTGTTTCGCTAACTATGTTAGCATCTTCAGGAGAAGATTAAAACTAAATATCCTATTCTACTGTGCTGCTTATATACTAGGTATATGTTCACCCAACTGTGAAAAATACTAACCGTCAAGTTAATATTTGTCATGGTTGAGTTCACATGATAATCTTAATTTACTAAACTATATAGAGGGCTATATGGAATAGGTCCATTATCCTTATTCATTACTCTATCACTATTCTTAAATATCTCTAAGCTTTCATATGCGTCTAGTTTTCTAATGTTATTAACTTGCTCAACTAACTTAAACTTAAATTAGGCAATTTATTAGGCAATCCGAAAAATAAAGTGGACACACTTGAAAAGTCGGGAATATACGAAATAAGTTGTAATGATTGTGATAAAACATATATAGGCCAAACCAGGCGACCCATAAAAACAAGGTTCAAAGAACACATAGCCCATTTAAAATATGGCAGGTTAGATAAATCTTGTGTAGCCTAACATATGTTCAATCACAATCATAACACACATATTACTAACCTCAAATTAGTTAAGCAAGTTAATAACATTAGAAAACTAGACGCATATGAAAGCTTAGAGATATTTAAGAATAGTGATAGAGTAATGAATAAGGATAATGGACCTATTCCATATAGCCCTCTATATAGTTTAGTAAATTAAGATTAACATGTGAACTCAACCATGACAAATATTAACTTGACGGTTAGTATTTTTCACAGTTGGGTGAACATATACCTAGTATATAAGCAGCACAGTAGAATAGGATATTTAGTTTTAATCTTCTCCTGAAGATGCTAACATAGTTAGCGAAACACGTGTCGAGGCGTTAAAAAATCGGTTTGGTTAGTGGTAAAACAGTGTAGTGTATGATGAAAAGTAACGGACCCAAAATAGATCCTTGAGGAACTCCATTCGCAATATGAACAAAATCAGAAAGTTGGTTCTCGAGTTTGACAGCATGAAAACGATTGAGTAGGTAGTTTTCGAAAAATTGAACAGAATCATCACTGAATCCAATATAATGAAGTATAGCTAAGAGGAGATCATGTTTGATTCTGTCAAATGCTTTAGTGTAGTCTAAGAATATCAGCAATACCAGCATTTTATTATCCATATATTTGAGTATGTCATCGGTCACTTTTAGTAGCGTTGTGTTGCAGCTATGATGTGACCTAAATCCCGATTGAGGTGAAGGGAGTAGATGGCTGTCCTCTAAGTAGGCTTTCATTTGTGTGTAGATTAACTTCTCGAAAACTTTCGACAGAACACAGAGTATGCTTTGAGATTTTTACATTTATGTAACATTTCATTCCACTGTGAGCATTGTGGCTATTTCGTAGTTGTTTATACGCCAGTCGGGCTGCCAGCCACTCCCATATGGAAATTTCAGTTTTGGAGTGATTCTTTCCTCGGTTCTACTCAGATGGCGTTACTTTCATTTTATCGATGAAAGACGCCTTGGGGTGAATATAATGCCAACTTGATTTTTGTTTGGCTAGTTTTCGCTGAGTCGGCGATCTTAGGACTGCTGGCTGGAGACTACACTGCACTGATGAGAGTCAAAGAGCTCGAAACCGGTCTGTGGTTGTCTAGCGGCCTGGCTTAATCGAAATCAATAGGCATTCAGGAAAGAATCACTTGTATCAGTATTCGTTTATACGAGTCGATGCATTGATTTCGGGAGGATGTTATTCAATATCCTGCGTGGCATTAGCCAGGGAAGTAGTTGTTTTTCTCCCGATATCTACCATTGTTGTTCATTTTATAAACACTGTGTGGAAATTACTTTGAGATTTTTACATTTATATTTGCTATATATCTTTTGAAAAGGCATGATTTTATTTAAAGCGTTCGATAAACATTCACAAGCCTTCGTCAGCAAACTTTATCTAACTTCTGTGATGTCATTCGGGTGTCCACTGGCGGTCATTTCGGAAAATGGCTACCACGGCCGTCAGGGGGCAGTTGACCGATCTAATTTTGTTCACATTGAATATCAGTCTACCTCTGTGCCAAATTTTGGGCCATTATCAAAAAGTGCACAATAGTTGAGCTAATCTGCTGTCCTAATAGCTAATTAATGCGGATAAAACAATATAAAATATACAAAAAGCTCATTGAACTATCCAAAATGAGATTGCTATCAGAATCGTGAAATATTTGATCAGATACACAGAGAGTTATATAAAATACATAGACATTCCACCGAGAGAAAAAAAAGAGGAAAAATACCAAAATTGGTGATAAAATCTTGTTCACAATGGATCCCAACATTCGAAACTAGTACGCCAAACCACTGCAAACGACTGAGTTTTCTTATAATTTCATTGTGTTACTTTCCTGAGGAATATGTTTTCAAAAATTACAGCATTGAATTCTAACTATTTTGATCAAATCGAACACTGAGGATAAAAGTCAAGATTCGATGTGGTGTTATCAGAAAATTTTTTTTATAATTTTTTATTTGAGGTACTTCATATTACTTTATAACTTCATCATCAGTTAGCTGTTGATGTATATCCATTTTTAATCTAGAATAAGTTGGAGTCTGCTCGATAACAGCTCACTGCACCCCTGGGGAATATTCACACGCAGTAAGTTAACTAAATCTAGTATAAGTACTTTCTATGTTTATTGTACGAATATATTAGTATTTCTCATTACCAGTTTTGAATAATGTACAATTTGGTTGACCACTGCGTCTCAAAAACGATTTCAAGAATTCCGAGAAGAACTCTATGTCATCGACAATAAAGATTCTATGATTTATACAATTACATAACCCCCTATACTAACTTCTGAAAATATATCAGTCTTCGGCACTATCGCCTACATTTTGGTACTTCTTTGAGTAAATATGTGATGTATCTCGTGAAATGAAGCTTCGATTCATCATGAAATATTTTCCAGTTTTCAATAATGTATTGTCATCATTGGTAATTCGGTAGTATAAGATTGGAGTTTTGTGTTGGATCGTAGATTCTGATGATGGTTTCCTATTCTCGTCTCTCCTTATTTTTCGGATGTTATCCACTTAACATGAAAACATATCTTGAACATGAATGTTATATTACATTGTTACTTTCTGATGTTATTCAGAGAGACGCTCAACGTCACAAATACGTAGCGGCAATGGGCCGTTGTGCCTCTTTTAAATCATACAATTAACATTACTTATGGTATATTCTATATGAATATATCAGGAATTACATTACATCAATGTTACTCCATAACGTATATTCAATGTTACTCGAAACATCTAAACAAGATTGTATACATTCTAATTATTTTCTAGGAGTTTTCAGGTTGTCTATTTTTTCTGGAATCATCAAGTGTATCATCATAGATCTCTGAATGATCTTTAGACAATACAGAGAAGATAATTTCTTCCTAAATAAAACTGTGTTAATGAATTGAATTGATCTTGCCGTACTCCTGAAATACTATATACGATGATCCAGTTATACCGTGATATTTCCAGATATTTCTAAGTATTATTCTAGTTATTCTGCTGCATAAATCCAGTGTTACCTAGCTTAGGTATATGACTCCTGCTTAATACAGTGATATCTCACTGGACCATATTGTCTGAATTCTGTATGTATATACGCGAGTTTTTGGAATTTTTCTGACTGATTTTGACATTTTTTTCTGACTATGTTCTGCTTCTAGCTATGATATATGAATCACCCATTATTTTTGTAATTCGTGAAATATGAAAACAATCCGTATTCACGAATCCCTCCTATTTTTTCACATATTATGGAATTCAGATACATATTGGTTCTATCTGCATATTCCAGCAGAGCAAACCTGGAAATCAAGTAGGTATCATGAGCAATTCTTATTTTCATTCGAAATTTTTTCATTCCAAGACTGCTGTAAATCAATATTTACACTGATCACACTGATTCCTGTCCACCATGATAGACAAGAAACAAAATGACTGGAATCGAATTCACTTTATGTTCAGCGGGTATTTCCTTTTATCTTCTGGAGCGCACGAAAAGGAATCTCAATTATATTTTAATAACATCGTGCTTATCTACCGGGTGTCAACGGATCTATTAGACAAGTCCAGGTAGCCGTGCGGACAGAGTGTCTATATTCTAATTCGCATTCGCTTGCCGGTCGTGGGTTCGATCCCCGTCGACTGCAGAAATTTTTCTGATGGCCCAAGAAAGTGTTTGGGATCACACGTTAAAAGGTAAGGCCCCCGTCATTCCTTGCTCGCACAAGACTTTCGAAGACTTTTGAGGGTTGCTCGTAAGGGGGCAACCGAATGACGGATAGAACAAATTTTAGAACAAAATTTAGTCATAACTTTTAGACCATAAGGTGTATCAAAATGAGATTTGGTATAGTTAATTGGTATGTGAAGAGGAGAGTTTTCACATATTTTCCACTTTCCAGCCACTTCCGGTTTCACAGAAAATGGCACCGGTTCTAGTTTCTTTATCGAAAGCTTTTACTACTTGATTTTTTCGGAGTCACTTTTGAAATTACATATCTAGGTGGCCATGATCGGAAGTAAACTAATCTAAGGACCTCAGGTAATATCAGAAAATTACATTCGCGAAGTTTCAGTGACAATTATGATATAGATATGAATAAGACAAGTTGACAAAATTACATTTTCGTGTCTAACTATTATTTTTCAAAAGGCGACAATTTTTTGACAAGCCCTTTCCGAAAAAAGGATATTTTGACGAATCTAACGATACTAATTTATTTGCGATTGGATTACAAATACGAACATAAATTGAAAATTCGACGAAAATAATTCAGAGTGCCTCCGAAAAAATTAAGTAGGCATTAAGACTTTCGAAAATGTCACATTCAGATCTAGAATTGTCTCGGAAATCCAAAAACGTTACAATATACAGGGTGTTCCATTTAAAAATTTAGAACCGGAGCCATTTCTGGTGAAACCGGAAGTGACCGGAGAGTGATAAATATGTGAAAACTCTCCTCTTCACAAACCATTTACCTATACCAAATCTCATTTTGATACACCCATGGTCTAGAAGTTATGACTTGTCTAATAGATTCGTTGACACCCGGTATATGGAGGATTGTTGTAATCTTTCTTGAACTCTTTGAGAGTTCTCGGGAATACTTCCTTCGACATAGAAATTATGAAGGCGAACGAGTTTTGGTAATGAGTCGTTCGAAATATCTCCAGGTTGACGACGGAAGGATGTTCTGACCGATGTGCGTGTCGAGTTCGTCTGACTGGTATTTCTAGTAATGAAATGAATTCTGAGGAACATATCTTGTGAGAGTATCTATAGGAAAGTGCTGACTTGCTTACAAACACCAATGTCAAGGAATTAGTGAGTGTGGCATCACCAACCAAGTGAATGGTTCGTCTCTGGAGAGAGCGTCAGCGTATGTTTGAGAATCTCGCACGGAATAGAAATCCGAGTTCTTGTGAAGCTGCTTCATGACATAATTTTCCCTTCAAAGAATATTGTCGATGGAAATACCGAGCAATTATATGGTGGACTTTGTCTACAATATCGAAAAGTAGAATAGTTATTTACACTACAAGGGAGGCAAGTGATACTTACCAGTCGAGGACATTGTTTGCGCCCGAGCGATAGCGAGGGCTTGCAAAATAGTCCGAGACTGGTCAAGAACACTGCCTCCCGAGTTTTGTATTATATTTTTTCTACTCCAGTTCCCTTAGATTAAAAAAAATGTTTTTCAATTACTTATATAATTTGACTAATCTAACTGAAAAACCCTGTATGTATGACAGGTTTCCTAGTGTTACACGTTGATCGCTATGGAATTCATATTGTTTATAATCAAACAAATGTTCTGTCAGTGTCATTTTATTAAAAAAATCGAAATAATGGATATCGATGCAGTTGCGAATGCAGCTTGTGCTGCTCTATTACCTCAGAAATCGAAGGAACGGTACAATCGGTGTTACAAGGACTTCAAGGCTTGGTGGAGTAATATTGCAAGTGGTGAAAGCATTACCGAGAACTCTTTGCTGGCGTACTTTGTAGAGAAGTCACAGACCCTAAAGTCCCCTGCAAGTTTATGGAGTGAGTATTCGATGCTAAAATCGACGTTATCCATTCAAGACAATGTAGACATTTCCAAATTCCTTAAACTAAAGGCGTTTTTGAAGAGAAAAAATGATGGCTATAAGCCAAAAAAGTCTCAAGTTTTCACGCGAGAAGAAATAGAAAAATTTTTGACAGAAGCCGACGATAGAAGTTTTTTATTAATGAAGGTAGTGATGGTCGTCGGGATTGCTGGAGCATGCCGCTCACAAGAATTATGCGATCTGAGTGTAGAGAATGTTCAGGAAATGGAAAATTTAATTATAATCAATATACCTGATTAAAAAAATGGTACATCTAGAAGATTCACCATCACTGCAGACAAAGACAGTAAAATCTGCCATTTAAACATTTTTAAAAGATATCTCAAAATAAGATCGTTGGTTGAAAGATCCCAACAACGCTTTTTTTTGAGATACCAAGAAGGCAAATGCTTGAATCAGCCTGTGGGAAAGAACACTTTTTCAGCTATTCCCACAAAAATAGCAAAATTTCTCAGACTGCCTAACGCTGAAGCTTATACCGGCCATTCGTTTAGAAGAACGTCTGCCACATTATTAGCTAACACTGGTTCAAGTGTTTTAGCTCTTAAAAGACATGGGAGCTGGAAGTCGGAGACGGTTGCTGAAGGTTATGTTGCTGATAGTCTTTGCAATAAGAACGAGGTGGCAAACAAAATTCTTTATAACAAGAATAACAGCGATTCAAATTCATCTGCTATTCATCTGCCTACCACATTGACCAGCGCTGTAACAAGAATTTCTGATAACATAAGCACAACAGTAGAAGTGTCCAAACAGCTGCAAGAGGTTTCCCCACATTTTTCAAACTGTAATTTTTCAAATTGTACTATAAATGTTAATTTAAAATAAAGAGTTCAATTTTTAGGTTAAATTATGAAGTTTATTTAACTTGCTTCCCTAGGGAGGTAAATATTTACTTACCTCCCTAGGGAGGTAGAACGTGTTTTCCTCCCTCAAATCAGTATCAAAATGAAGTACTTACCGAGTAAGGAGTAGAAAAAGAATATCACAATATTCCTGTGTTTTGGGATGCAATCAAAATTTGAGCATTTGGCACTTTGTAAAAAAGAGTTACGGGTTTCCTTTATTCTAGAAGACAACAATACCTACTGCTTTTTGAAAAAAATTAATGTCTCGCCTGTGAAGTAAATCAACCAATGACTCTCCTTACCAATCTCACAGATATAAAGTCTTGAAAAAAGAAATAAACAGTTCCGAAAGCTCCTTTGTCTACTTTTGATATTTCACCTCAAAAGTCAACTGGGCAGTCAGACTACCCTTCTCCTAGAATATATTCAGTAGTTATACTATGAGTACTTAGTACTTCAAAAATATTCGGGTTTCACATCGATAACTTCTTGCATAGGTATAGATGGGTATAGTAACAAAGAGTGTCAGTTCAACAGTTGAAATATTCTGTTAAACTGGCACGATTTGTTATTGTGCAGAAAATTTGAGATGTATAACCTTGATATTTTGAAGTTTTAATTGTATCCGATGCGATTATTTTTTGAGTAGTTCTGAACGTCAAAATTCTAAGACGCGCTTTGTGTATACAGGGTGTTTCACAGGTAAAGGGAAATATTTCAATGGTAGATAGGAGTCACCAAGGTGGTTCTGAAAATACCATATTTGATAGGTCTTAGAGTTTTGATAACGGATATACAGGGCGATTTATCGATTTCGAATAATTATTCATTCGTCTATAAGTATTGAACTACCCAGTATATTTTTCTCATTGACCTGGAAATACAGGTTCAGCTCCAGGAAAAGTCTCATAGTCTTTATAACAGAGATACAGGGTGAATTATCGAATTATAATTCCGCCTGATAGGTTAATGAATCCATCGTCCCAAGTAAGCTACATACCATATTTGGGAAAATGTTACTGGGTAGTTTTATACTTATGGACGAGTGAATAATTATTCAAAACCATGATCCACCCTGTATCTCCGTTATAAAAACTGTGAGACTTAGTAAGTTCTTTCGAGCGATTTTTTGACTAAAATATATCGAATAATCATAATTGACACTGGTTTCATAATTTCAATACTCTTCAAATTGACATATACTTTCAGCTTTCTGTTTATGATTGTTACGATGAGAATTGGTGGCGGGAAAACAAAAAGCATCAAATCCAGTTCAGTTTTTCCTCCTCTTTACGATTCTTTTGATGAACTCTGTCAATTATTACATACAGTGTGTTATTTCAATATTTCGAATAAATGTGAATTTTTCCTGAAGCCGAACCTGGATTTTCTCTTCGCCCGATAGGTGAATGAATTCAACGGCCCAAGTTTAAGCTCCATACCAAATTTTACAAAAATATACTGGGCAGTTCAATACTTATAGACGAATGAATAATTATTCGAAATTGATAAATCGCCCTGTATCTCCGTTATGAAGACTCTAAGACCTATCAAATATGGTATTTTCAGAACCACCTTGGTGACCCCCATCTACCGTTGAAATATTTCCCTTTACCTGTGAAACACCCTGTATTTAACAATATGAAAATGATATGGGAATAATTTTGAATTGGTGGAGTTACTCTATCTATATCCACGTATATTCGAAATTATACACAGAAAAAAAAAAGATTTGTTGCATCGACAAATTATTCATGCTTGAATTATTTTTGTTGGACTGAACAATTTTTTGTTGAATCAAACAGCTACATGATTATTCCATAGAAACAGTTTGTTCAAATCAAGAATGTATAGTATAATTAAATCAACAGTATAATATCAATTCCATCAACAAAATATATGGTTATGTCAAAAACAATTTATGTCGATCCAAAATAATGTCGATGTTGATTAAACTATAAACATTTTGTTGATTTGATGGGATGATGATAATTTCGATAAGAATATACCTTTAAAACAACATACGAGTTTTCTAATTCTGATGTAGCGATGAACTCGTCTCGAACGAGTAATTTGTTTGAATAGCGCAACGAACCATGAACAAATACTTAAATCGGTTGACTCTGTAAAAAACTTAGGCATCACTTCCGATGGAGATTTAAAATTTAATGCACATGTAAAACAACTTGTGATTAAATCTCATGCCACTCTCAAAGTTCTCAATCCACATAGACAAAGCTTATCCCCTAGTACAAAAAAGCTTCTTTTTCAATCGCTTATCCTTTCAACCATCAGTTATGGAGACCCTGTCTATGGTCCCTTCTTGGATTCGGCTAATCAATTTAAAATACTACGTGTGCAAAATTCATGTGTTCGCTTCATCTTAGGGATACGTAAATTTGAACACATTTCTCAAGCTCGTACCAACCTTGGTTGGGTATCAATGTCCGTTCTCAGGGAATATAACTACTGCAACATCACTTATTCAGTATTGAAATCGAAGAAACCTGTTCCACTATTCAATGAATTGACAAAGAGGTTAGAGCTCCATTCTTTCAACCTTCGAACTAACGAAAACCTCCACATCCCACGTCATTCGTCAGCCATGTTCAGAAAATCATTTTCCTACTTAGCTGTATTTTTTCACAACACGATTATTGAAGATCTCATGCAATACTCGAAATCCACATTCAAAAAGAAACTTAAGGCAATATTCAATATGTGATAAGAAGAATTACATTTTTATTTCAAACTATGTAGCTTGTTGTATACTACTAGTAATGTCCTATCACACAATCTTAATTTTTTGTCCAGTTACTCTGATTCCCATAATACATAATAGGTTGAGTGTAAGAGTAACTTTATAGCTAAACTTCGCCTACTATGTAATATTGAAATACTAAATAAAGTCGGTTATTATTATTATTATTATTATTATTATTATTATTGATATCAATGGAATATTCCGTTCATTTTAGTAAAATTTTCGCCTCTAGAAGGCGATCTTTCCGCCTGCCTCGAATTCATTATATACATGAAGACTGATTTTCGTGTCCGAAATATCAGCTGGATAAACCGAACTCAGCATACCTAGCAAGCCAAAATAGTCTCGTATCAGCTGAAGAGAAGACTAGTTTTCTAGTTTAGTCCATTCTATTGATGTGAAATTTCATGAAAATTCCCGAATCAATACCGAATTTGGTTCAACAAAACAATTTGCCGAATGGAAATACAGGTTCTCTTGAATCAACGGAATATTTCATTGGATCAACAGAATATTTCATTGAATCAACCAAATATTTCATTGAATCAACCAAATTAGTCATCAAATCAACCAAATATTTCTTCGAACCAACTAAATATTTCATTGAATTAACTGAATATTGGATTGAATCAATATCTCGTTATTTTGAATCAAACAAAATGATTGTTCGAGCCAATTCAATATCTCTTCATAAATAATTCATGAATATGCTCGATTATTGAATATGATCCAGAGTTCATGCATGACATATATTCACTTGATTGAAACTTCAAATCCGCTCTCAAACAAGATAAAGATCTACTCATTTCAAGATTATATTTTGAAGTGCATAATATGTGACTCTTATATTAGCTTTTTTTTTTCGTGTACAAGGTGTAACGTTGCAAATTGCAGGGGGTGATAAATGATAAGATTTAGTTAAAATTCTACCCCTGCCTGAGTTGGCTGTTTACTTCCCTACTACTTCCTACTACTTGGTATTTTGAACCTCAAAAGTTTTGTTACAAAATATAGTGTTTGAAGTGCCTAGTTTGAGACTGTATAGAAACCAAACACTGATGGTAGTTCAGCGGGACAATGGGGTGGGTACGTTGAATGCCAATGTACATAGGGTGAATATCGATTCAATAACCAGAAATGTAGATTTAATAACAAGAAATATCGAAAAATATAGACTTCATCAGAAATTTGTACTGATCTGAAGGAAAACAAACAATTAGGAATAGTTTCTACAAAAAAAAATATATATGAACTGTCTGAAATAAACTCTTCAGTACATCCCTTATTATACTCGATTTAAAGCAAAAATAGTAATATTATTGAATTTATAGACAAGGTGATAAAGCAATACCGAAGTGCACGTTGGTTCCCAATATAAGTGAGGTGATTACTTACTTATATAGATAATAGTACAATTTGGGGTATTGAATACATACTTATAATGAACTCAAAATTAATGGTAATCTAACCCTAGCTGTATTTGGTGGTAGTTTTCAACTCTTAAATCAGGTAATATGAAACATACTCACCAAGATTGAAGGTGACAGCCCAGCAAACACAGATACATCACAGAGATATCGCAGCAATGTAAGTGTTTTTGCGATGAATCTACCAAGTGATGCGATATTACATCGCAGGGATGTATACATATGACATCGCAAGGATGTATACATATGACATTGCAGGGATGTATACATATGACATCGCAGGGATGTAAACCTATGACATTACAGCGATGTATATTTATTATGCAGAGGTGAGGTAATATGTAGGAAAAAATGTCTGGGAAGAAAAGTCTGATGAAAAAAATATAAATAAACATTTATTTTCAATATACAATGAACAAAACAAAATATGAGAGGTGATTCTCCAACAAAAAATATAAAAGTTATGAAATCCATGTTATTTCCTATCGTTTCTGGACATCACATTTGGACAACATTTTATATATATATATAATATAATATAAATATTAGCTCTAGTCGAGGCTTTAGTAGAAATTATCACATCATTGTCATCTGCTGCAACTCCTTCCTCAGAAACAAATTCTGAGAAAATTTCAGCATCAGCTCTCATGTTTCCTGAAGAATCCATTAATGCACAGGCGGCGTCAAAATACTAGATGTTTTCATTATAATTCGTCTTTAATGACGATATGAGTAAGATGAAAAAGGACGCCTTGACATGGTTTCAAGTTCCAAGTGATTCCAATTTCCAAGTGAGAAATAAAAATTTATTTATACTCACCCCGGCTTTTAACTCTACTACTACAAACAGGAACACTGAACAGCGTGCCGGTGCCGTGTGCCGCGAAACGAAACGATGATGAAACGGAAACGACGCTAATAAAATACCTTCAGTGTCAACTGTCATGTTCCAGTTTCACGACTGTCACGAGTCACGACCAGTGTTGCCACAATCTTCTTTTTGATCGAGGTAGATTCCTTGAACGATGCGGTGTAGAACAATTTCGAAACGAGGTAGCTTCAATCAAATTTGATCAGCGACTTAAGTGAACTGTTTCGCTATTGTATTCATCCTGTCTCATAATCGAGCTCAAAAATACATGCGGAATTCTCGCGAGGGTAAAATGATATCGGCAACCTTGGACGGACCTATACGGACTATGCGAAATTCGAATATTGTATTACTCGTACATCGCATCAGCGACAGAACATTCGTAATATCGCAGTGTTGCCTCATCGTGACATCTCTGAGATGTCATGTTGCAGATGTGTCTGCTTCTGTACATCGTAGTGATTGCACATTCGTAATATCGCAGTGCTGCCTCATCGCGACATCTTAGAGATGTCATGTCGCAAATGTGTTTGCTTCAGTACATCGCAGCGATGACACATTCGTAATATCGCTGTGTTGCCTCATCGCGATATCTCAGAGACGCCATGTCGCAGATGTGTTTGCTTCAGTACATCGCAATGATGGAACATTCGTAATATCGCAGTGTTGCCTCATCGCGATATCTCAGAGATTCCAAGTCGCAGATGTTTGCTTATGTACATCGCAGCGATAGAACATTCGTAATATCGCAGTGTTGCCTCATCGCGACATCTCAGAGATGTCATGTCGCAGATGTGTTTGCTTCTGTACATCGCAGCGTTGGAACATTCGTAATATCGCATTGTTGCCTCATCGCGACATCTCAGAGATGTCATGTCGCAGATGTGTTTGCTTCAGTACATCGCAGCGATGAAACATCGGTAATATCGCTGTGTTGCCTCATCGCGATATCTCAGAGATGCCATGTCGCAGATGTTTGCTGATGTACATCGCAGCGATAGAACATTCGTGATATTGCAGTGTTGCCTCATCGCGACATCTCAGAGATGTCATGTCGCGAAAGTGTTTGCTTATGAACATCGCAGCGGTGGAACGTTTGTGATATCGCACTGTTACGTAGACGCGACATCTCACAGATGTCATATCACAGATGTGTTGGCTGGGAGGCGAATATTATGTTCGTCAGTGGTGTCTAGCTCTCGAGTACAGGATGTGGGCGGCCACGTCGATATACAGGGTGTTGATGTTACAGCCAAGATACAGGCAGGATACAGGGTGGCCTTTGTCGTGTAGCTGTCTATTTTGCAGCCAGCAGTGACTGGATAACACCTCCAGCGATCGACACGCGGTGGGTGACGGAACATGCAGTCTTCACCGGAGAAAGGACATATTCCGGGAATATGAGAACCCTTGATGACAAAATGAAAAAAATATTTTGGGCCACTCGATAAATGATCAAAATGAAATCTCATACCTGTGATGGTGTTCGGGTTCTTGGTAGGGTGATGTTGACCTCGTGGCTGTCAGCCTAAAATCCCTCCAGCTTGAGGTATGGTACCAACACCAATTAGATTCGAAATAGATAGATAGATAGATAGATAGATATATAGATAGATTTATTCAGATTCAGATTGATAACATACGAAGTCAAAAAAAGAAGTACATCATGCTTAACAATCTGAGGCCACCTAAGCTGAGCTTGTATTGTGGAACTTCAGACCGCGAAAGTCATGAGTATAGCACTCATACGTACATACATACTTATACATACATATATATACATACACATACATACATATACATCCATGATCAAATTTAGAAGTTGTAATATACATGTTTTGTTTGGAACTACCTACCCTTATCAATTATACCTATACTAGTAATACAATGAATAGAATGAATATTAATTGTATTATAATGAGTGAGTGAGAGAAAGAGAGAGAGCAGAGAAGAGAAAGAGGGAGACAAATATTTGCTCATTCGAAAATATTCCGCAACTGATCATAATGATTTGCAATAAATAACTTTATTTCTGATTTCAGTTTCTTATGTGTCTTGTTATTCTTTATAACAAGACACATAAGAAACTGATCCTAACACTAATGGAGAAAGAATAGATCAAAATACATACAATGCGAAATCGAATTCCTGGCTTACTTGTCACACGAGATGAATCGCACCTTCTCCAGCAGAAAAATGGCGTGATGTCTCCTCGAGATGATGGGCCGTCCTTCGACCGAAAGATTGTTTTTTTTTCTCAAAAACGTCCCATAGCTCAGAAAATTGTTGGTGGGCGACTTTCCACGAACACACTGTAGATGAGATTTCACCATGCACCACAGAAAGATGAGAAAATACCCTAGCAACAACAAGAAAATACCTAAGTTACCCGATATTAGTGAATGTTAACCATTTCACATTTAGTTTTCGAGGAAATTGATTTTTTGACGGTTAAAGCCGTTAGTGATGCACACGAGACTAACGAGACGAGACTTTCATAAAGTCTCGTCTCGTCTCGCCGATGAAATATGAAGTCTTGTCTCGAGTCTCGTCTCGCAGCTTCGAGTCTCGTCTTGTCTCGCGTCTCGTACGAGAGTCTCGCAAAAGTATCGCAATTTCGTCATGCATAATCTTGTTCCAGTCTAGTACGGGAAGAGAAAATTACAACAAAAATAACATAATTCATTGAAAAATAAGTACCTAATAGGTAAATACCTACATCATTCATCTAAACAAAAAAAAAGCACAGCATTATATATTCGAAAGTTATAAAAATAAAATAAAAAGTAACACGTATACTTATTCTAAACAAATTAACAAAGCAAAAACTTCAATCCAACATTATTCCGCCGTAAGAGAAAGGATAGTCCGTTTTCGTTTCACGCATTACATCGTATTACAACAATCATGGATTGTGTTTTCAAATTATTAATGAATAAAATGTATTGACTATCTGTGCTAAATAGTCTGAATTCTTTTTGCATATGTTGTATTATGAATGAAATTCTCAAGTCTCCAGTCCGCACGCAGAAATATTTACCTGCGAGACTCTCGCACGAGGCACGAGAAGTCTTGCACGAGACTCGAGACGAGACCAATAAAAGTCTCGTCTCGCCTGGTCCGAGTCTCGTCTCGAGACTTGTCTCGAAAACGAGACGAGACCATGCGAGACTCTCGAAAACGACACTCTCGAGGGCACCACTAAAAGCCGTTTCGCACAGCCACAATAATTCAAACGGACACATGCGCAGGCGGCATGACCTCGAAACTACGTCGACCCATGACGCAATCTTTTTCTTTTTCTATGGATGAGCGACTTCATGGAACGAGATTTAAACAATAGGGTTATTACAACTACTATTCGATTTAACAACAAGTCACTCTTTTCAAAGATCCAGATATCGTGCTAGGCTTAGTCCTTCAATTATCAACCAATTTTAAGGCCATTTAACCCTTTCGCGACGGGAAACGCATATATGCGTATTTCACTGAAGCATCTGATACACGGGAGCCGCATATTTTCAATCGACCGGAGAAGTGTTCTAACGACGGGAACCGCGCGCTATCGTCTCATCCCCTTCATTTGCATCGTCTTTGAATGGTTTTGGTCGGGGATTCTCGTACACTTCTGACTGAGTCTATGATCGGATAACAACACATGTTACAACGACGGGAAGCGGGTGGAAGCGGCCTCCGTCCACTAGGCATTCTGTATTGTGTTCACTGTTTACTGATAGGCTTGTTCGCGTTCAAAATATACTAAATTATAAATCAAATTGAGTTTTTCACATTATGTATCATTGCGAAATATTTTCTGAAAATGGGCTCAAACAACGGGACCCGCATAAATGCGAACGCGCTTTCGAACCCCGTTGTGGCGGATCACGCGCGCCAAACGAACCCCGTCGCGAAAAGGTTAATAGCGACAAAAAAACACCACTGTCAATGGCAGGTGTTGACCATTGCTCGAAGTACGAATAATAATAATAACAATAACAACATGACAACGATAACAATCTGATAAATTGAATGAGAACTGAAACAGTGAAATCTTCATCGTTAAAACTTCAAAATATCCGTACGCTCGAACATATCGAAGAAGGCTGGCTATCATTCCACAAAAACAACACTGTGAATAAATATTCAGAACCAGAATCGCGAACCACGGTAAGCACTGACAACAGACCTTGTCTAATAGCATAGCTATAATAGAAACTCGAAAGACTATTTTGTTTTCAAGAGCTAAATAGGATACTGATTTACGACAATAGACTGTATAAACTATTTGAGATTGCAAAATAGAGATATCAACGACAATTGAACAAATGAAGATCTGAGAAAAAAGTACGTAAACAAAACCATCTCGATTTGATTTCTAGCAGTATTTTCGTTAGGCAAAAACGAAGTGTGACAAAGGTGACTCAACTCAATTTAACGTTTTTATCAATTGAAAACGATACGAAGAAATTAGTCATACATGTAACAGGTCTTCAACAATGAATGAAAACCACGTGAAAGATTACTACGCAACTAAGAATACATTCGCATTGGGTGGAAAAGAGATGCCGCATCAAAATTGGTCACGTGGCGTTCAATCATTGTTGAAGATCCGGTAAATACTGTGAGCATCTAAAGGGTGAAACAAAATTCGTTCGAAGCTTTATATAGCCAGTGGGGAAAAAAGCTCAGACATGTCGATTTATTTTTCCAGTTGCGCATTTTTTGATCAATTCATATTTTCGATGACGTCATCACTGTTCGAGTAATTTTCCTCATGTTAGATAACCCTATTTTCGAGAAATGAGAGTGATTTCATCCAAAATATGAGTAGACTGACAAATGCGCATCTCAAAAACACAATCGATGTGTCCGATGAGGTTTTTTTTCAATTGCCACATCAAGCTCTAAATGGAGCTGGCCCCCAATCTGAGCCAAATCCACGGCTGTTATTATTCCGGACATACTTCCGTCATGTGATAACAAGTTGAAACAAAAAGCGGATCAAATGGGATAATGCTCCCTTTGCGAATATCAAAAACGTGCCGCGATTCGAACTGATCTAAGTCAGTGGCAGAGCGTCAATATTTTCTAGAATATTTCGCCCCTTCATAAAGATAATATTCGATGGACCAATGTGAAACTCATGTGGTTCTCGCACCACGAGTATTCCCATTCACATGTTATTGAAATTCAAACTTGTTCATCGGATATTATCTTTAGAAGGAAACGAAATATTCCCGGAAATATTGAGCCAAAAAGGACTATTTGATACAGTAAAGAATTATCATATCATACCGTCATGTTTAATCTCTTTTATAAACTATCTATTGTTTCCACTCCATTTTGACATGTTTGAGTCATAATTAGTTCTGAAAAAAGACTATCATATAATACGTTACGGACTATATTATCTTAACAAATGCTCATACTGCAACTGATAAGGTCTTAATGCTAGCCATTAAGTTTTAATAATGGCATAAGAACTGCCGTTTTTAAGCATGTAGGTTTGAACTCGTGCTATAAGGCTCTAAGGGAAGTAGTTTTGATATGTTTCATTATTGCTTTGGGGCATACTACAATATATTCCTATTTTAAGAGAATCTGTGACAGCTTTCATAAAGGTGGGCCCTATATGTTTTGAGAAGGTTGATTAATTATTTTAATGATACATATTATTGAAGTATAATAGTTTTGAAAAGGCATTTTAAAATAGGCTGTAACAACCTCCTGTAGCTAACAATAAAACTGATAATGTTATTTGGGACATATACTATATTCGTACTCAAAACACAAATATATTTGGAATTTCATTTTCAACTTCCAACTTCATTTCAATTGAACTTGACCCACTTGACCTTCAGAAATTTGAAGAATTCAGATTTTGGTCGCTGCTACTACCGATACGAAACTCACAACAAGTTTATTGTTTGGGAAATATATGATGTTGATGATCAAAGGAAGAAAAGTTTACATGATATTCAGCGTTTCCACAGAAATATACTATTTCTGATTCGCTATGTGAAGATTGTATGTATAAATTATTTGATAGCGAGAGCATGATTGATGAGATATATTAGTATTAGGATGTAGATAGGAATGATTCTTGGATAACCAAAATTTTTTACAATTTCCATGAAATATCTCATTTTTTTATGTTAACTGTTGCTCTAATAATCTGAAATATTCGATTCCTTTTCTTTCCATTAGCGTAAAAGTTCAAGATGTATACACTCAGAGAAAAATTTGTTTGAATCTACAGAATTTTTGTAAATACAACAAAATCTGAGTGTCTATATCCACGACCAAATATATTGTCACCACAACAATTATTTTTGTCAGTTTTCAACTTGAAATTCATTTGATTTAATCCATTAATGATTCAAATTGACAGCAGGAATTGGTTGAATGAACAAAGACTATTTTGTTCCTATAAAACAATATCTGTTCAGAAATCAACAGATTCTGTTGATTGAAATAATCATATAATTTCATTCAAGTGACAACATTTTCAGTTTATCAGAGAGTGAATATGTTGAAATAACAATATATATTCTGCATATAACAAAAGAGTTTTGTCATTCAATGAAACAATTCATTCGATCAACCAAATTGTATTCAGAATTGACAAAATATTGTGTTGAATATTTGAAAAAAATCCATTAACGGAATTTCAGAACTAAGAGAAATTACAGATTTATATCCTCAGTTGATTCAAGACTTGTATAAGCGTCATTAGAAATTCTAGGATGTTCTAGGTAGGTAAGTATTTATTGTACACCCCAATCGAGGCGAGCGTAAAAAAGGTGGTAAGAAACGCCACCTGGTAGCGACAATGCAACTAGATAATATATATAAAGTATTTGTGTGTTCTGTTCAACAAAATAATCTGTTCGAAATAACAACATATTTCTTGATAATGATGTGTTGAATCAACAAAATATAATGTTGTCATATCAACTCAATTTTGTCGAATAGAAAAAAAACCTTTGATTGGTTGCACAATGAAATGATTGTTGAATCAACAATATATGATATTGTACCTAGTTAAATCTTCGTCAAAATTAATTTAAGTTTGTCGAATAGACAAGATTCATATATGATTGATTGAACAATGAGATGATAGTTGGATCTACAAAATTTGTTATATGTCATCTATAAATGTTGTTGAATGAAATGAAACCTTTGTTCAAGTGAGCGAATATTTCAATCAAAGTATTTTGTCTTCTTGAATAGGTCGCTTATCTGAAATGAACATATATTTGTTTGATTTCGCAAAATTGTGGGAATACTCTATTCAATCCTTTCGGAATTTTGAGTATCATTTGTAAGAGATGGGAGTGACGAGAAAAATCAGTGGAATTTCACTCAAACTCCATCACTCGATAATGTGTCAATTTTTTTCCATGCCCGATTGAGTTGGAAATCCACTCTAATTGACTTAGTGAATGGGGGGAGAGAAGAAATCAAAAATGAGTCATTCTCCTCAGTTGAGATTCTTTCTCATTGCTGAACATTCAGAATATTCAATGTGTATTCATTCGAGTGATTTTACTTCCAAAATGGAACTCTTTGACTTCTTTCTGACTGATTCGTATATAATATTCTGTGATCTCTGCTAACATTCCATCACAAGCAATACGAGCATAACGATCTCGAAAAGCCCAAGAAGCACATCATTTTGTTGTCAACCTCGAAATATATCGGACAGCACTTTATCAAAACTCGTTTGTCTATAGAACAGCAAAAGTCTGGAATTTACTGCGTGAGGTTGAAGTATTTCCAAGAACTTATAATTCCCAAAATTCCTTGAAAATCCAATACCTAACTCTCCCTATCCTTCGTACGCATGATGTTCTTCGAACATTATAGGGATTTTCATTTCGTGCGCTCCAAGCAATACAAAAATATGAATATCAGAATTTCTTTCTCTGTCACACTCATTGAGCATATGGAAACTTAGAACGCATAATCGAAATAACCTTATCAAACCCGGTATCGTTGAATTCGTTATGACAATCCCTGACCGTCAGTTGATGAGCAATTTGGTATAAAGCTGTCCACCAATTTTCAAAACCCTTTATCTCGAATAATTCAAAAGTTACAGTCCTGTCCGTTTTCTGTGCACTTCTCTATATACACACCAGAACATCATCAGAAAGTGGAAATTGTGTTTTTCATCATCAGGTACTCATCAGTATTCTCGATGGAGGCAGAATATTCTTGGAAACATATTGACGCTTTGCCTGAAATGCCTGTTAGAATCACAGGATATTTCGATATTCGCGAAAGAAGCATTATCCTCCATTATTTTCATTTCGTTTCAACTCCTTATCTTTTGACGGTAATATTTCCTCTTCACACATCTGCGAATGTCCGGCAGTGGATCGCCAGACAAGAAAGTGCCTACATTGGCTCTGCATATTTGTAGCCTGGTTAGCTGAATATCATCCTCCTGAGCAAAAAAAAACAGACGTTCTATGACAGAATGAAGCTGTTCATGATATGACCACGGATACATGAAATAAGGCTCATCCCCACCCCATTTCCGACCTTAGTATAGGAGACTGCGTTGGAGACTAAAGCAGGGGCAAAGCGGTCTCTTATGCTGGACTTGTGAGAGTTCTATCGTTGGAAAATACGGGTCCTGAACGGGAACGACGGGCCCGTGAAGTAGGGCTTCCCGAGACCAAGACCAAGACGAAACAGTATTGGACTTGGTCTCGAAAAATAAATGTAGTCTTGTTCTTGGTATAAGTCTTGATGTTTGAAGACCAAGAAGGGAATGGCTCAGTCTTGGTCTTGGTCTTCGTCTTGATAGTCTTGGTCTTGGATCAAAATGCGTCTAGGAATTTAAATTATTCAATTCGAATATCCAACAATTCATATGCATATTATATGTATTTCGTATTTCTCAGTCTTTAAAATTGACAATTTGTGCGTATCAAGTGAGCGATATAGATTCCTCCATTCACCATGGGAATATAATTCTTAAAAATCTTGAATGTACATCACATGGGGCCATAAAAAAGGTTCAAGAGAAGGTCTGAACTGACAACAACGCATTATCAAAATATTTCGAGTAATTTCAAATTCGTACCAAATAACTTTGGTATTAAATTTGATTCTATCTTCAATAGGAGGACGTATGGACCACTGTGACCTTACAACATACATCGATTTGTTGTAAACTTCAACACTGCAATACTGTATTTGAAACATGTATTTCGGATTTTGAGTGAACAAAAATTGAAAACCTACCATATGGAAAACAAGCCACAACTGCCCAGGAGGAAGCCAACATTTCTGCGCATTTATTTGCTGGAAATTCCACTCTGGATTCATCGGGAAAACAACCTCCAAACATAACGCCAATTAACAGCCATATTATTATGCTCTAGATCACCTTTTGTCAACGTACTATAAGGAACATCTTATTGGGACTTTACATTGTTACGGTTTTGAAAGTCAGTACCTGATTGTTCCTTCTGCCTGGATGGTGATGAACAGGTAGGCACTGCATTGGTAGTGGTTGTTATGCCCATGCAACGAATTTTCGAGAGCTGAGTCGAAAACGAGTGTCCTCTTTTCATAACATTGTTGTTTGTATCATGTTCATATGATGAGGTTATTATTATTGCTACAGTGTACTCAGTACCCTCAGCTGGCAATCACCTAATGGCCTAGCTTCGCATCACATCCGATTAGCCTTCCGAATATCGGCGTCGTTACCCGACGGCAATAACGTGATAGCTATTAAGTGGTGCATGTACTACACGAGTTGTTCCTTGCGAAGCAACCTTGGTGTTCGACATTGAGTTATTGATCCGATAGAATTATCTGGGTATCCGTTTCATATATGGCATGGCTGTGCTTCATAGTCAAACTCGAAAAGTAGTATCTACATCGCGAATCAGTACTCACACCATATCCTAAACATCCCATCTCGATCATGTACGTTGCTCCCGGGTCAACCTAGCGCAACACCAAAATCTATTCTATCGAAATACGTCAATCGATTATCGCCTTACACTTGTCGCACAGGTTCGAACTCCTTCCGCACTGAATGTTGTTTGTCTTTGTTTATCCTGTAGCACTGGCTGAGAATAGATATACAATGAGTGCAAGATTCAAGTTTTAGTGGAAAGCAGTGTGAATTTCGTGACATGACATTTCAGCGTTGCCAGAAAGGCAACATTGCTGTACTTCAAGCTAATCAATCTCACTCTGATTCTCTCTCTCGCACTCAAGATCAGTATCGCTCCACGTATAGAACCACGCTTAAAGTCCTAAGAATCATTGATGATAATAGGGGAAATAGGAACTCATTAATGGAATAGACACATTAATCGAGAAACAAAACAACACAAACGGGAATAATGATAGTCCTTCTATCATCACAAGGCCACATAACATCTCAGGTAGGTCCCCTAGCTTTTTGACTGCTTGCATAACCCTTTCACTGCTTGTTGAATAGTGAAGCGTCCCCTCAGGATACAATCACGAACCATCTCCTTACACAAACGTATTTTGTAGGCCTTTTTATGACTGGCACATACCCATAGCTTTGATGCATGATTTCGCTACCTAAACTGCATATTCCTACTTCTGCTTGAGTCCTGCTTGTATACTTACTAGCCCTAGTTAATTTCAAGGTGCCACGAATTACTTCGAGATCGAACATCCCCTTTCACATCGATGCAACTAACTCCTACCACCATTTCCATAGTCCCCTGTTTCACATGTGCAGACAATTTAATAGGTTGGATGGTGTAGATATATATTCACCTTCACTAACCCAGTTTAAAAATATCTTATTTCAGCATATCTCGAATTAACCAACTTTTGTTAACAGATTAACTACTGTATCACACAAAATACTGTTATATACTCCAACTAGTGGATCTATGATCTGTTTGGATGTATTATATTAAATAAATAAATAAATAAATAAATACTGCTTAGCCGTTAAGGCCGATGAGATACGTCAGATCTTGCTGGGACACAACCAGGACACAAACAACACTATTTGGGTGTTACCAAGGTAACAATATTCATGCTTCTATATTTCACTTGCTGTGGTGGGCTGGCTCGCTCACTGATGCTGGGGGATCTGTCGTGATCTGTAAACAAGTCGGAGGACATTGGGGCAGGGACCCACAGAGTATGGTGACTCAATAACGTCCAAGGGGACGGACACGATCATTATATAATATAATTCAGCTCTGCTAGGATACTTTGGTTAGGTTCTTAGATATTTTGCTTCTTACCTGTGAACTTTGAGTATACTCAAGGGAAATGATAGCTATCATATCTAGAACGGGGAGAGTTTAATTTACATAGGAAAAGTGACCCACTCTGTGCCTAGTGTACCAACGTACCCTCACTAGTGATATTTCTAGGGTTAGGTTTGGATTGACTGTCCAACGATTGTCGAATTCCTAAGTCTGCAATCATACATGTTAAGGCACTGTAGCCAGCCAAGAAAGTAACCACTTGTTATGTATGTTCGTGACTTCCTTTATAATTGTTTTCTTAGCACCATAAGTAATCATGTAATTTTTATGTAACTTCCTTATGTAATTTTCTCATGCCTGATAATCTTGTATATAACTTAATAAGTAAGCTGAAGTAACTTGTCAGGTAGGAAATTTAGCCTAGCCATATAGCCATACATATTTTATATTGAAATATATATTATATTATAGTGAAATAAATTGGGTAGTATACAGGGTGATTCAAGTTCACTCCCAATCTACCGTACTGAACTAGCTAGCATTTATTTACTGGATCACCTCACTCGTAACCTCCAAATTAACATTCGAACGAAGAAGGCAGGTTACAAAATGGCGCCACAACGTGGATAGATTCCATCTTTCCTTCTTTGATCATAGTTTTGGGATTAGATAAAAGTATACCTTTCTTGGTCGGGCTGGCAACCTAATATAATTCAGAGAGGTTAAAATTCGACAATCGTTGGCCTCGCAATCGGACATTACATGCATTTTTTTTTCTACACTAGATATCTCAAATGATCATGTGTGTTATTCCGTGATTACATCATAATATCAAACTTGGTGTGTCCCCACAATGAGATAGATTCAATAGCTCAAGACAAGTGCATATTATAACTTTCCATACAAGAATATTCTCTACAGGGTGGTGAATGTAGGTGGAACATTCATTGATGATTTACTAGCGTTTATATTAACATATTTTAGATTTTTTTTTCTACTTTTCTGGACAGCAGTCATATTGCCCCTCAATGGTGAATACTCATCGGCCTATACAGAATGTGTCACAAGTAAGTGATTAAGTAGTGATTAAGTAAGTTATTAATATTTTATTAATATTTTGGAAAAACAAAACTTTGTCTCTGATCAGGGGAAAAATAAGGAAGAACCGATAGTACCAGGCTCTTGTTATTCAATTTTTTTTTTAGTTATTGCCTTGATTCGATCCCGCTATTGAGCAACTGAATAGATATCATATATACTTGAAAAATGTTGATCCTTTTTTTTTTAGGTGAGAGGGGGGGTCTTTTGAAGTAATTTTATTTTGAGCAGTAGATTTTTGTCTCTTTTCTGTTTTTTTGAGGTCATTGGGCAGAGCTATTATGGCAGAATTAAATAGGAATCTATCCCAGATGGAGAATGGTGATTTATTGGCACAGTTAGCAAACCTTACTAATGTTTTGAATTCTACACTCGCAAATCTCAGTCACGCGCAAGATTCCGATAACGGTAATTATAATAGAAACGTAACATTCTCCCAACAACTCAATGATCCTCAAGGTCATGCCACCGATAGTAGAAATATATTTCTTTCTCAACAATTGAATAATACTCATGGCCATCAGTGGCCTTTGAATGAAAACCACTTGGCAGATATTCCGAATTTGATGGATTTGCCTTTACCCCAAAATTTTTCGTCATCCCCAAACCTGATACAGCCCCAAATTATAAATGAGCCCAATAATATTGAAATTGTTGATCTAATTGACTTGAGAGAGGACTCAGGAAACGGTATCAGTCCCAATAATCATCCACTAGCCTCCAACAATTATTATAACCCTGTCAATCAGAATATATCTCAGGCGCAAATGAGTCAACGTCCAAATATCTGTCATGCGCAGGGTAGGAATGAAAGCAATGATATTTCTAGGCTAGCAGATTTGACTTCAAACTTGGCTAAACAATTGAAAAAAATACAACTTGTTCCCGCAAATAATAACATGACAATAAGTGGAAATATGCCATCTGCTTCATCACAAAATTTTGCTAAGTCTTCTGACATCAGTAAATGGAACCTCAACTTCAACGGCAAAACGAGCTTAACAAATTTCCTTGAACAAGTAGAAGAGAGACGGATATCGCGTGGTTTGTCTAAAGAACAGTTGCTGAGAGCAGCTACCGAACTGCTTTCCGGGGACGCATTGATTTGGTATAGGGCCGTTAGAAATACAATTCATTCTTGGGATATGCTTGTTAAACAGTTGACACTGAACTTCTTACCATACGATTACGACAACGAGGTATGGGATGAGATTCGTGGGAGGACTCAGGGGCATAATGAGAAGATAGTAGTATTCGTTGCGTGTATGGAAAATTTATTCAGGAGAATCTCTGGTGAAGTTAGTGAAGAAACACGATTACGGATGATTCGAAGAAATCTACTACCCCAACTCCAGACTAAATTAGCATTACATCCTATTTATTCAATTAACGAGTTGGTCCGAGTAGGTCGTGTATTAGAGGAAGTAGAAACGCGCGCTCAACAGTATGTACCACCCCCAACAAATTATAGGAACCTTGTAGAACCGGAATTGGCATATCACCGACCGACCGGATTGAATCATAACCCCAAAGTAAATGTGCAATCTGATTACACATTACATTCACAATCCACTCAACCGGAAGATGCGGTTTTGTCGTTTGAAACAAAAACTAATTCTGGTGGAAGCGCTACAACTAGCATCGAGAATACGAATGTTTCTTCAACTCCTAGTTGTTGGAACTGCGGCCAAGAGGGTCACCTATTTAAGAAATGTAAACTTTCTCGAAAGAAATTATTTTGTTTCAAATGCGGGCACGTGGACGTCACGGCCAATCGATGTCCAAGATGTAAAAAAAATGGGCAGTCAAGTCGCCGGTAAGCCGACCGGTTGACTTTGCGGATGATAGAGTATCGGCTGATAGTTCTCCAAACACTCTAGATTTCATGATATCGCATGTCGATGGTGATCGCAGACCATACCTATGGGTTTCAATTTTCGGTCGCGAACTTTTAGGTCTGCTTGACTCTGGGGCATCCTGTACTGTCCTGGGTGGCCCCGGATGGAAAATCATGAAGAACATATGTCATTTGAATTCAAGTAGTAATACAAAAATCACTACCGCAAACGGACAATGTTGCGCAGGTATCGGGACGATTTCGGTTCCAGTACGGCTGCGAGACCGCGTCAAAATTTTGAAAGTTTTAGTAATTCCTGATTTGCCCCATGTTCTCGTACTCGGGATGGATTTCTGGCAATCGATGGAAATAGTATCAGATCTTTCTGCAGATGAGTGGTATTTCCGTGATTTACCACAGAGCAGCGCCGGACTTTGTGCCATTGAATCATTTGACCAAATTACTGATGAGCAGCGGACACAACTCGAAGGTCTGATTGCTGAAACATTTCAAGTGATGGGGGAGAGGTTGGGATGTACTAGCCTAGTGGAGCACGTCATCAAGACGGATTCACCTCCGATAAAGCAGAGACATTACCCGATTTCTCCAGCATTACTGAAACAGGTCGACAAAGAACTCGAGGAGATGTTAGCCAACGATATAATCGAACCTTCAGACTCTCCCTGGTCGTCACCAATTGTCATGGTCCGAAAGAAGGACGGACGGTACCGATTCTGTGTGGATTATCGTCGCTTGAATAAAGTTAGTTTACCAGATGCATACCCATTACCTTTCGTGAGTCACACATTGGACAAACTCCGCGACGCTAAATTTCTCACCACCTTAGACATAAAATCTGCCTATTGGCAAATCCCCGTTGCAGAAGCATCCCGACCACTTACCGCGTTCACTGTGCCAAGTAGAGGATTATTTCAATTCAAAAGAATGCCATTCGGGTTGCATACTGCTCCCGCAACTTGGCAAAGACTAATCGATCGCGTTATTGGCGTCGACCTTGAACCATACACGTTGAAATATCTAGATGACATAATCATTTGTACCCCAACATTTGAGAAACACTTGGAGGTACTCAAAGAAGTTATGTTGCGGCTTCATAAAGCAGGTCTGACTCTCAGTAAAGAGAAATGTAATTTTTGTAAACCAGAGCTCCGTTACTTAGGTTATATCGTCAACTCAGCAGGATTACTAGTAGATCCAGATAAAGTCAACGCGATATTACAGATTCCAACACCGCGAAATGTTACTGAAGTCCGTAGGATTATTGGTCTAGCATCCTGGTATAGACGATTTGTGCCAAACTTTTCGATCGTCGTAGCCCCAATCACCAACCTCCTCAAGAAAAGCACACAATTCGTTTGGGACGAGTCATGCGAACAAGCTTTCAAAACCATCAAGGAGCACCTAATTTCTGCGCCAATATTGTCTTGCCCTGATTTTGACAGGCAGTTCATAATCCAAACCGATGCTTCAGATTATGGCCTTGGTGCCGTGCTCACTCAAGCCTATGAAGATGGTGAAAGAGTCATCTGTTACCTCAGCAGGTCACTTACAAAGGCGGAACGGAAGTATAGTACGACGGAGAAGGAGTGCTTGGCTGTTATATTTGCCATCGAAAAACTTCGCCCGTACATTGAGGGTACAAAATTTATCGTGATCTCGGATCACTTTTCTTTGAAGTGGATACATAACATCAAAGATCCCGTAGGTCGCATAGCACGTTGGGCTGTGCGCCTACAACAATATGACTACGAAATATACCACCGAAAGGGGCGTGATCTCGTAGTTGCAGACGCCCTCTCGAGAGCAGTGCCAGTGGTCAATTTGATGGATGCTCCAACCGATAATACCCCCTTGGTTGACACCACAGATAAATGGTACAGCTCAATGTATAATCGACTTAAAACTTCTCCAGATCAGTTTCCGGCCTGGCGATTAGAAAACGGGAAAATATTTAAACACGTCAAGCCCCGGTACCCCGAATTAGCCGAACCTGGGGACGACTGGCGTGAGGTGGTACCAAAGGAAAAACGGCGGAGCGTCATTAAATCGTGTCACGATCCGCCAACCTGTGGACATCTTGGGGTATTCAAAACGCTCGCGAGGGTCTCCGGAAGGTGTTATTGGCCAAAGATGAGGTCTGATATCGCCAGATACATCCGTAACTGTATCACCTGCATAGCTACGAAACCAGAGCAAAAACGTCCAGCGGGTATGATGCTTAGTGCGACGACGGCCGTTTCCCAACCGGGAGAACTTCTAAGTGCAGACTTGGTCGGTCCACTGCCTAGGTCGTCTTCAGGATATGCCTATATCCTGTCGGTCGCAGACTGCTTCAGTAAATTCACTATGCTTTTTCCCTTACGAGCTGCCACAGCCCCAAAAATAATTCAACATCTCGAAAATGATGTTATACTGGTATATGGCGCACCTAAGAAAATAATAGTGGACAATGGCACGCAGTTTCGGAGCAAGCTATTCCAAAATCTTATGGAAACCTACGATATAACTATCTCATATACGGCAAACTATCATCCGCAAGCCAACCCGGTAGAGCGAATCCACCGTGTCATCAAGACGATGCTTACCTCCTATGTGGGAGACAACCATAAGCAATGGGATAAGTATCTCCCCAAGGTAGCGTGCGCTATTCGGTCAGCGCGACACGAAGCCACAGGATTAACGCCAAATTTTATAACTTTTGGTCGCGAGATTCGTCTGTCAGGCATTTCCAATGCACCAATCGATGATGAGATACGTTTCGCTCGCGATAGAGAAAAGCTGAATGCTCGCTCCGATGCTTTAGTTACGGTATTTGATGATGTTAAAACACGCTTAAAAAAGGCATATGAAAGAAGTCGCGTCACCTATGATTTGCGGAGAAGAAATGAAAAATTCACTTTGAACCAGAAGGTCTGGAAAAAGAACACCGTCCTATCCGACAAAACAAAAGACTTCACTGCGAAGCTGGCTCCAAAATTCAATGGGCCCTTCAACGTTACCAAAATCGTTTCTCCGTGGACTTATGAATTGTCGGATGAATCTGGCAAAAATATCGGCACTTGGCACGCCAAGGCCTTAAAAGCCCACCCTTCTGACTCCGACGACTGAAATACATAGTCTCTGTATCGACAGTCGCGAGGAGAATCACAAACCAGTCGTATTTCAACTACCAGTTATCCACGGACGGTTGACCTCAGGTCACCAAGGTGGTCTAGGTTTTGACCAGGGGTTGGTCAAGGACCTTCTTCTTTTTGTCTTGATGCGCGGTATCCGTTGGACTGAATGTGACTCCAACCACAGATTATTCTGTGCTTTCACCCTCAATTGTCTATTATGCACATACAACGATGGGTATTTTCATTTTGTTTTCCATGACTTTGTCTCGGGGAAGGATCTAAGATGGAAAAGCTTGAGTGGAATATTGTGCTTATATATATATATATATATATAATTTTGGAAAACCTTATATTTCTGATACTGCACCATATAGGTATGGTGGAGTATGTAATTTAGTTTCCGGGTTTAAGTTGGTTAAGTTGAATGGGAAAAAAACTTAGGTATAAGATAGTTTAGCCATATAGTATCTAGGTCATTTTAGTTTAAGTATCTCAGAATAGAAATTTGCAGGCAAATCTTCTTTAGGAAAGGGGGGTGTGTTACGGTTTTGAAAGTCAGTACCTGATTGTTCCTTCTGCCTGGATGGTGATGAACAGGTAGGCACTGCATTGGTAGTGGTTGTTATGCCCATGCAACGAATTTTCGAGAGCTGAGTCGAAAACGAGTGTCCTCTTTTCATAACATTGTTGTTTGTATCATGTTCATATGATGAGGTTATTATTATTGCTACAGTGTACTCAGTACCCTCAGCTGGCAATCACCTAATGGCCTAGCTTCGCATCACATCCGATTAGCCTTCCGAATATCGGCGTCGTTACCCGACGGCAATAACGTGATAGCTATTAAGTGGTGCATGTACTACACGAGTTGTTCCTTGCGAAGCAACCTTGGTGTTCGACATTGAGTTATTGATCCGATAGAATTATCTGGGTATCCGTTTCATATATGGCATGGCTGTGCTTCATAGTCAAACTCGAAAAGTAGTATCTACATCGCGAATCAGTACTCACACCATATCCTAAACATCCCATCTCGATCATGTACGTTGCTCCCGGGTCAACCTAGCGCAACACCAAAATCTATTCTATCGAAATACGTCAATCGATTATCGCCTTACACTTGTCGCACAGGTTCGAACTCCTTCCGCACTGAATGTTGTTTGTCTTTGTTTATCCTGTAGCACTGGCTGAGAATAGATATACAATGAGTGCAAGATTCAAGTTTTAGTGGAAAGCAGTGTGAATTTCGTGACATGACATTTCAGCGTTGCCAGAAAGGCAACATTGCTGTACTTCAAGCTAATCAATCTCACTCTGATTCTCTCTCTCGCACTCAAGATCAGTATCGCTCCACGTATAGAACCACGCTTAAAGTCCTAAGAATCATTGATGATAATAGGGGAAATAGGAACTCATTAATGGAATAGACACATTAATCGAGAAACAAAACAACACAAACGGGAATAATGATAGTCCTTCTATCATCACAAGGCCACATAACATCTCAGGTAGGTCCCCTAGCTTTTTGACTGCTTGCATAACCCTTTCACTGCTTGTTGAATAGTGAAGCGTCCCCTCAGGATACAATCACGAACCATCTCCTTACACAAACGTATTTTGTAGGCCTTTTTATGACTGGCACATACCCATAGCTTTGATGCATGATTTCGCTACCTAAACTGCATATTCCTACTTCTGCTTGAGTCCTGCTTGTATACTGCTTAGCCGTTAAGGCCGATGAGATACGTCAGATCTTGCTGGGACACAACCAGGACACAAACAACACTATTTGGGTGTTACCAAGGTAACAATATTCATGCTTCTATATTTCACTTGCTGTGGTGGGCTGGCTCGCTCACTGATGCTGGGGGATCTGTCGTGATCTGTAAACAAGTCGGAGGACATTGGGGCAGGGACCCACAGAGTATGGTGACTCAATAACGTCCAAGGGGACGGACACGATCATTATATAATATAATTCAGCTCTGCTAGGATACTTTGGTTAGGTTCTTAGATATTTTGCTTCTTACCTGTGAACTTTGAGTATACTCAAGGGAAATGATAGCTATCATATCTAGAACGGGGAGAGTTTAATTTACATAGGAAAAGTGACCCACTCTGTGCCTAGTGTACCAACGTACCCTCACTAGTGATATTTCTAGGGTTAGGTTTGGATTGACTGTCCAACAATTGTCGAATTCCTAAGTCTGCAATCATACATGTTAAGGCACTGTAGCCAGCCAAGAAAGTAACCACTTGTTATGTATGTTCGTGACTTCCTTTATAATTGTTTTCTTAGCACCATAAGTAATCATGTAATTTTTATGTAACTTCCTTATGTAATTTTCTCATGCCTGATAATCTTGTATATAACTTAATAAGTAAGCTGAAGTAACTTGTCAGGTAGGAAATTTAGCCTAGCCATATAGCCATACATATTTTATATTGAAATATATATTATATTATAGTGAAATAAATTGGGTAGTATACAGGGTGATTCAAGTTCACTCCCAATCTACCGTACTGAACTAGCTAGCATTTATTTACTGGATCACCTCACTCGTAACCTCCAAATTAACATTCGAACGAAGAAGGCAGGTTACAAAATGGCGCCACAACGTGGATAGATTCCATCTTTCCTTCTTTGATCATAGTTTTGGGATTAGATAAAAGTATACCTTTCTTGGTCGGGCTGGCAACCTAATATAATTCAGAGAGGTTAAAATTCGACAATCGTTGGCCTCGCAATCGGACATTACATGCATTTTTTTTTCTACACTAGATATCTCAAATGATCATGTGTGTTATTCCGTGATTACATCATAATATCAAACTTGGTGTGTCCCCACAATGAGATAGATTCAATAGCTCAAGACAAGTGCATATTATAACTTTCCATACAAGAATATTCTCTACAGGGTGGTGAATGTAGGTGGAACATTCATTGATGATTTACTAGCGTTTATATTAACATATTTTAGATTTTTTTTTTCTACTTTTCTGGACAGCAGTCATATTGCCCCTCAATGGTAAATACTCATCGGCCTATACAGAATGTGTCACAAGTAAGTGATAGTTATTAATATTTTGGAAAAACAAAACTTTGTCTCTGATCAGGGGAAAAATAAGGAAGAACCGATAGTACCAGGCTCTTGTTATTCAATTTTTTTTTTTTTATTATTGCCTTGATTCGATCCCGCTATTGAGCAACTGAATAGATATCATATATACTTGAAAAATGTTGATCCTTTTTTTTTTAGGTGAGAGGGGGGGTCTTTTGAAGTAATTTTATTTTGAGCAGTAGATTTTTGTCTCTTTTCTGTTTTTTTGAGGTCATTGGGCAGAGCCATTATGGCAGAATTAAATAGGAATCTATCCCAGATGGAGAATGGTGATTTATTGGCACAGTTAGCAAACCTTACTAATGTTTTGAATTCTACACTCGCAAATCTCAGTCACGCGCAAGATTCCGATAACGGTAATTATAATAGAAACGTAACATTCTCCCAACAACTCAATGATCCTCAAGGTCATGCCACCGATAGTAGAAATATATTTCTTTCTCAACAATTGAATAATACTCATGGCCATCAGTGGCCTTTGAATGAAAACCACTTGGCAGATATTCCGAATTTGATGGATTTGCCTTTACCCCAAAATTTTTCGTCATCCCCAAACCTGATACAGCCCCAAATTATAAATGAGCCCAATAATATTGAAATTGTTGATCTAATTGACTTGAGAGAGGACTCAGGAAACGGTATCAGTCCCAATAATCATCCACTAGCCTCCAACAATTATTATAACCCTGTCAATCAGAATATATCTCAGGCGCAAATGAGTCAACGTCCAAATATCTGTCATGCGCAGGGTAGGAATGAAAGCAATGATATTTCTAGGCTAGCAGATTTGACTTCAAACTTGGCTAAACAATTGAAAAAAATACAACTTGTTCCCGCAAATAATAACATGACAATAAGTGGAAATATGCCATCTGCTTCATCACAAAATTTTGCTAAGTCTTCTGACATCAGTAAATGGAACCTCAACTTCAACGGCAAAACGAGCTTAACAAATTTCCTTGAACAAGTAGAAGAGAGACGGATATCGCGTGGTTTGTCTAAAGAACAGTTGCTGAGAGCAGCTACCGAACTGCTTTCCGGGGACGCATTGATTTGGTATAGGGCCGTTAGAAATACAATTCATTCTTGGGATATGCTTGTTAAACAGTTGACACTGAACTTCTTACCATACGATTACGACAACGAGGTATGGGATGAGATTCGTGGGAGGACTCAGGGGCATAATGAGAAGATAGTAGTATTCGTTGCGTGTATGGAAAATTTATTCAGGAGAATCTCTGGTGAAGTTAGTGAAGAAACACGATTACGGATGATTCGAAGAAATCTACTACCCCAACTCCAGACTAAATTAGCATTACATCCTATTTATTCAATTAACGAGTTGGTCCGAGTAGGTCGTGTATTAGAGGAAGTAGAAACGCGCGCTCAACAGTATGTACCACCCCCAACAAATTATAGGAACCTTGTAGAACCGGAATTGGCATATCACCGACCGACCGGATTGAATCATAACCCCAAAGTAAATGTGCAATCTGATTACACATTACATTCACAATCCACTCAACCGGAAGATGCGGTTTTGTCGTTTGAAACAAAAACTAATTCTGGTGGAAGCGCTACAACTAGCATCGAGAATACGAATGTTTCTTCAACTCCTAGTTGTTGGAACTGCGGCCAAGAGGGTCACCTATTTAAGAAATGTAAACTTTCTCGAAAGAAATTATTTTGTTTCAAATGCGGGCACGTGGACGTCACGGCCAATCGATGTCCAAGATGTAAAAAAAATGGGCAGTCAAGTCGCCGGTAAGCCGACCGGTTGACTTTGTGGATGATAGAGTATCGGCTGATAGTTCTCCAAACACTCTAGATTTCATGATATCGCATGTCGATGGTGATCGCAGACCATACCTATGGGTTTCAATTTTCGGTCGCGAACTTTTAGGTCTGCTTGACTCTGGGGCATCCTGTACTGTCCTGGGTGGCCCCGGATGGAAAATCATGAAGAACATATGTCATTTGAATTCAAGTAGTAATACAAAAATCACTACCGCAAACGGACAATGTTGCGCAGGTATCGGGACGATTTCGGTTCCAGTACGGCTGCGAGACCGCGTCAAAATTTTGAAAGTTTTAGTAATTCCTGATTTGCCCCATGTTCTCGTACTCGGGATGGATTTCTGGCAATCGATGGAAATAGTATCAGATCTTTCTGCAGATGAGTGGTATTTCCGTGATTTACCACAGAGCAGCGCCGGACTTTGTGCCATTGAATCATTTGACCAAATTACTGATGAGCAGCGGACACAACTCGAAGGTCTGATTGCTGAAACATTTCAAGTGATGGGGGAGAGGTTGGGATGTACTAGCCTAGTGGAGCACGTCATCAAGACGGATTCACCTCCGATAAAGCAGAGACATTACCCGATTTCTCCAGCATTACTGAAACAGGTCGACAAAGAACTCGAGGAGATGTTAGCCAACGATATAATCGAACCTTCAGACTCTCCCTGGTCGTCACCAATTGTCATGGTCCGAAAGAAGGACGGACGGTACCGATTCTGTGTGGATTATCGTCGCTTGAATAAAGTTAGTTTACCAGATGCATACCCATTACCTTTCGTGAGTCACACATTGGACAAACTCCGCGACGCTAAATTTCTCACCACCTTAGACATAAAATCTGCCTATTGGCAAATCCCCGTTGCAGAAGCATCCCGACCACTTACCGCGTTCACTGTGCCAAGTAGAGGATTATTTCAATTCAAAAGAATGCCATTCGGGTTGCATACTGCTCCCGCAACTTGGCAAAGACTAATCGATCGCGTTATTGGCGTCGACCTTGAACCATACACGTTGAAATATCTAGATGACATAATCATTTGTACCCCAACATTTGAGAAACACTTGGAGGTACTCAGAGAAGTTATGTTGCGGCTTCATAAAGCAGGTCTGACTCTCAGTAAAGAGAAATGTAATTTTTGTAAACCAGAGCTCCGTTACTTAGGTTATATCGTCAACTCAGCAGGATTACTAGTAGATCCAGATAAAGTCAACGCGATATTACAGATTCCAACACCGCGAAATGTTACTGAAGTCCGTAGGATTATTGGTCTAGCATCCTGGTATAGACGATTTGTGCCAAACTTTTCGATCGTCGTAGCCCCAATCACCAACCTCCTCAAGAAAAGCACACAATTCGTTTGGGACGAGTCATGCGAACAAGCTTTCAAAACCATCAAGGAGCACCTAATTTCTGCGCCAATATTGTCTTGCCCTGATTTTGACAGGCAGTTCATAATCCAAACCGATGCTTCAGATTATGGCCTTGGTGCCGTGCTCACTCAAGCCTATGAAGATGGTGAAAGAGTCATCTGTTACCTCAGCAGGTCACTTACAAAGGCGGAACGGAAGTATAGTACGACGGAGAAGGAGTGCTTGGCTGTTATATTTGCCATCGAAAAACTTCGCCCGTACATTGAGGGTACAAAATTTATCGTGATCTCGGATCACTTTTCTTTGAAGTGGATACATAACATCAAAGATCCCGTAGGTCGCATAGCACGTTGGGCTGTGCGCCTACAACAATATGACTACGAAATATACCACCGAAAGGGGCGTGATCTCGTAGTTGCAGACGCCCTCTCGAGAGCAGTGCCAGTGGTCAATTTGATGGATGCTCCAACCGATAATACCCCCTTGGTTGACACCACAGATAAATGGTACAGCTCAATGTATAATCGACTTAAAACTTCTCCAGATCAGTTTCCGGCCTGGCGATTAGAAAACGGGAAAATATTTAAACACGTCAAGCCCCGGTACCCCGAATTAGCCGAACCTGGGGACGACTGGCGTGAGGTGGTACCAAAGGAAAAACGGCGGAGCGTCATTAAATCGTGTCACGATCCGCCAACCTGTGGACATCTTGGGGTATTCAAAACGCTCGCGAGGGTCTCCGGAAGGTGTTATTGGCCAAAGATGAGGTCTGATATCGCCAGATACATCCGTAACTGTATCACCTGCATAGCTACGAAACCAGAGCAAAAACGTCCAGCGGGTATGATGCTTAGTGCGACGACGGCCGTTTCCCAACCGGGAGAACTTCTAAGTGCAGACTTGGTCGGTCCACTGCCTAGGTCGTCTTCAGGATATGCCTATATCCTGTCGGTCGCAGACTGCTTCAGTAAATTCACTATGCTTTTTCCCTTACGAGCTGCCACAGCCCCAAAAATAATTCAACATCTCGAAAATGATGTTATACTGGTATATGGCGCACCTAAGAAAATAATAGTGGACAATGGCACGCAGTTTCGGAGCAAGCTATTCCAAAATCTTATGGAAACCTACGATATAACTATCTCATATACGGCAAACTATCATCCGCAAGCCAACCCGGTAGAGCGAATCCACCGTGTCATCAAGACGATGCTTACCTCCTATGTGGGAGACAACCATAAGCAATGGGATAAGTATCTCCCCAAGGTAGCGTGCGCTATTCGGTCAGCGCGACACGAAGCCACAGGATTAACGCCAAATTTTATAACTTTTGGTCGCGAGATTCGTCTGTCAGGCATTTCCAATGCACCAATCGATGATGAGATACGTTTCGCTCGCGATAGAGAAAAGCTGAATGCTCGCTCCGATGCTTTAGTTACGGTATTTGATGATGTTAAAACACGCTTAAAAAAGGCATATGAAAGAAGTCGCGTCACCTATGATTTGCGGAGAAGAAATGAAAAATTCACTTTGAACCAGAAGGTCTGGAAAAAGAACACCGTCCTATCCGACAAAACAAAAGACTTCACTGCGAAGCTGGCTCCAAAATTCAATGGGCCCTTCAACGTTACCAAAATCGTTTCTCCGTGGACTTATGAATTGTCGGATGAATCTGGCAAAAATATCGGCACTTGGCACGCCAAGGCCTTAAAAGCCCACCCTTCTGACTCCGACGACTGAAATACATAGTCTCTGTATCGACAGTCGCGAGGAGAATCACAAACCAGTCGTATTTCAACTACCAGTTATCCACGGACGGTTGACCTCAGGTCACCAAGGTGGTCTAGGTTTTGACCAGGGGTTGGTCAAGGACCTTCTTCTTTTTGTCTTGATGCGCGGTATCCGTTGGACTGAATGTGACTCCAACCACAGATTATTCTGTGCTTTCACCCTCAATTGTCTATTATGCACATACAACGATGGGTATTTTCATTTTGTTTTCCATGACTTTGTCTCGGGGAAGGATCTAAGATGGAAAAGCTTGAGTGGAATATTGTGCTTATATATATATATATATATATAATTTTGGAAAACCTTATATTTCTGATACTGCACCATATAGGTATGGTGGAGTATGTAATTTAGTTTCCGGGTTTAAGTTGGTTAAGTTGAATGGGAAAAAAACTTAGGTATAAGATAGTTTAGCCATATAGTATTTAGGTCATTTTAGTTTAAGTATCTCAGAATAGAAATTTGCAGGCAAATCTTCTTTAGGAAAGGGGGGTGTGTTACGGTTTTGAAAGTCAGTACCTGATTGTTCCTTCTGCCTGGATGGTGATGAACAGGTAGGCACTGCATTGGTAGTGGTTGTTATGCCCATGCAACGAATTTTCGAGAGCTGAGTCGAAAACGAGTGTCCTCTTTTCATAACATTGTTGTTTGTATCATGTTCATATGATGAGGTTATTATTATTGCTACAGTGTACTCAGTACCCTCAGCTGGCAATCACCTAATGGCCTAGCTTCGCATCACATCCGATTAGCCTTCCGAATATCGGCGTCGTTACCCGACGGCAATAACGTGATAGCTATTAAGTGGTGCATGTACTACACGAGTTGTTCCTTGCGAAGCAACCTTGGTGTTCGACATTGAGTTATTGATCCGATAGAATTATCTGGGTATCCGTTTCATATATGGCATGGCTGTGCTTCATAGTCAAACTCGAAAAGTAGTATCTACATCGCGAATCAGTACTCACACCATATCCTAAACATCCCATCTCGATCATGTACGTTGCTCCCGGGTCAACCTAGCGCAACACCAAAATCTATTCTATCGAAATACGTCAATCGATTATCGCCTTACACTTGTCGCACAGGTTCGAACTCCTTCCGCACTGAATGTTGTTTGTCTTTGTTTATCCTGTAGCACTGGCTGAGAATAGATATACAATGAGTGCAAGATTCAAGTTTTAGTGGAAAGCAGTGTGAATTTCGTGACATGACATTTCAGCGTTGCCAGAAAGGCAACATTGCTGTACTTCAAGCTAATCAATCTCACTCTGATTCTCTCTCTCGCACTCAAGATCAGTATCGCTCCACGTATAGAACCACGCTTAAAGTCCTAAGAATCATTGATGATAATAGGGGAAATAGGAACTCATTAATGGAATAGACACATTAATCGAGAAACAAAACAACACAAACGGGAATAATGATAGTCCTTCTATCATCACAAGGCCACATAACATCTCAGGTAGGTCCCCTAGCTTTTTGACTGCTTGCATAACCCTTTCACTGCTTGTTGAATAGTGAAGCGTCCCCTCAGGATACAATCACGAACCATCTCCTTACACAAACGTATTTTGTAGGCCTTTTTATGACTGGCACATACCCATAGCTTTGATGCATGATTTCGCTACCTAAACTGCATATTCCTACTTCTGCTTGAGTCCTGCTTGTATACTGCTTAGCCGTTAAGGCCGATGAGATACGTCAGATCTTGCTGGGACACAACCAGGACACAAACAACACTATTTGGGTGTTACCAAGGTAACAATATTCATGCTTCTATATTTCACTTGCTGTGGTGGGCTGGCTCGCTCACTGATGCTGGGGGATCTGTCGTGATCTGTAAACAAGTCGGAGGACATTGGGGCAGGGACCCACAGAGTATGGTGACTCAATAACGTCCAAGGGGACGGACACGATCATTATATAATATAATTCAGCTCTGCTAGGATACTTTGGTTAGGTTCTTAGATATTTTGCTTCTTACCTGTGAACTTTGAGTATACTCAAGGGAAATGATAGCTATCATATCTAGAACGGGGAGAGTTTAATTTACATAGGAAAAGTGACCCACTCTGTGCCTAGTGTACCAACGTACCCTCACTAGTGATATTTCTAGGGTTAGGTTTGGATTGACTGTCCAACGATTGTCGAATTCCTAAGTCTGCAATCATACATGTTAAGGCACTGTAGCCAGCCAAGAAAGTAACCACTTGTTATGTATGTTCGTGACTTCCTTTATAATTGTTTTCTTAGCACCATAAGTAATCATGTAATTTTTATGTAACTTCCTTATGTAATTTTCTTATGCCTGATAATCTTGTATATAACTTAATAAGTAAGCTGAAGTAACTTGTCAGGTAGGAAATTTAGCCTAGCCATATAGCCATACATATTTTATATTGAAATATATATTATATTATAGTGAAATAAATTGGGTAGTATACAGGGTGATTCAAGTTCACTCCCAATCTACCGTACTGAACTAGCTAGCATTTATTTACTGGATCACCTCACTCGTAACCTCCAAATTAACATTCGAACGAAGAAGGCAGGTTACAACATCAACAAAGCTTGTGGCTCCGACGGAATTCTACCGATTGTCCTAAAGAAATGTGTTCTCTAACTAAGACCTGTTCTCTGCAAGTTGTTCAACTACTTTCACGAATTGGGGATATTTCCGTCCAACTGGAAAATTGCGAAAGTACAACCAGTTCCTGAGAAAGGCAAAAAGACACTATATAGCAACTATACAGACCGATCGCACTGCTATCTATTATTTCAAAAATCATGGAGAAAGCTATCAACATCGAGCTCATGAAATATCTGGAACATTCAGTTATCATCAACGATAGGCAATATGGCTTCCGTCATCAGAGATCAACTGGTGACCTGCTCGCTTACGACTCACATATACGACATTGACTATTGAAGAATATAGTGAAACCTTAGCCGTGGCACTTGACATCTCCAAGGCATTCCATCGAGTCTGGCACCACGGACTCCTCGCCAAGCTTCCATCTTATGGCTTTTCTACTACCTAGTTTTCTCTCAAACATGTCTCTCCATGTAGTGGTCGACAAGGTTTCATCTGACTCTCTTATCATAAATGCTGGTGTTCCGCAAGATAAATTCTAGCACCAACACTATTTCTACTCCATATCAACGATTTGTTAGAAGAAACTTCATGTCCAGTACACAGCTTCGCGGATGATAGTACCCTCCATATCGCCTCCCCTTCCAGGACTCTAATACCAGCCAGGCAAATCAGAAACGAACGAGGGAGAATTGTTGACAACATAAATATGGACTTGGCAATAATTCTCGAATGAGGATCCAATAACTTGGTAGATTTCAATGCAAACAAAACACAAGCTCCCTTTTCCTCCTGAAGAGCCGATCTCAGTGTGTCAAACATAAGCATGTCAGGGGTAACCATACCTTTGAAGACATCCATTTAAATGCTTGGTATTACTATAAGCAATAACCTTTCTTGGGAATATCACCCAAACATCCCCTGAAACTGTTGGATTTTGTCCAGAAAAGGGCAATTCGTCTCGTGTGTGATGCCTCGCTTATAAACTCTCTCACTTCTCTGGAACACCGTAGAAAATTTGGAGATCTGGCTCTATTTTATAGATATTTTCATGGACGATGCTCTTCTGGAATATCAATAATTGTTCCTATCTTGGTTGTCCTCGCGAGATTAACTCATCGAGTTGAGACTTCGCACCCCTTCGTGGTCACTTTGGAGACCTGCAGAACATCTCTTTCCAAATACTCGTTCATCCAACGAACAGCGAGGCTCTAGAACACAATGCCAAAGGAGGTGTTCCCCGAGGCATATAACCTCCAGGAATTCAAGAAGAACACCAATACCTACCTTATTTCTCTTGGTTCTCACGATGTTCTCTGAGCATTACAAGATGTACCTTTTCGTAGGAACCAGAACATAAAAAAAAGACAGATGAATAACTGAAATAAAATGATAATCCATTTTCCATCAGGTTTATTATAATTCTTTCGACACCAAGACCAAGACTCTTGGCCTTGTAACAAGACTAAGACTGGACCAAGACTGGAATCTTGGTCACGCAGAGCCCTACCGTGCAGGCTCTAGCACTGAGCTAGAACGGACTAGATCGGTGGACCTAGGGCACTGAAACAAGGCTCACATGCGCGGAACTGACAGCGATCTGGCACTGGGCTAGCTGCTCTGGGCTTCTGGAATGAGCCAGGGAAGGAAACACAGGGGAGCCTCATGAATGGAAGAAAATTGCCGCCTTCCTAGAGACCAGTGTCTGAGATGTGGGAAGGAACAACAGGAGTGATATAATGGATCCACCCGAACGATCTAAGTGAATTGAGGTCTCCGGAGAGCTTGCCCCATTATTGCAAAATCCAAAATCCGCGCCTGGAGAAACCGCAGAAAACAATTCGTTGTGCCGAGGATTTGGATCAGAATTAGGTGCGGCATAGGTATAGGGTTTGGAGATCAACCGTTCAAATGGTATCGAATGGTAGAATTCTTATCTCGATATCAATTCGCGAACTTTTTTGCAATTTACTGCTTAGGATAGTGATTGGCACATCAGATTTCGTTCGATGAAATTCATATTATCTTCAGACATATCATGTCATTTTGTTATCAAATGACGGTCGATAAAGATGATGATGTTGAGAACACCCTGTATGTCAAATTATCTATAATGTTGCTTCAGATCAGAGCAAACATCGATTAGATTAGACTAGAGATAAGTACTTCAATGAGTATTATATCATATAGAATAAAAATAAAAAAATACTCTTCAAAACAAATGGTTGGAATGATATCAGCAAACCTAGATAATCTCAACAGTTCCACTTGCAGGGTATGTTGCAATGACTGCATCAATCAATGAGTAATTATTATAATTATATATATATATATATATATATATATATATAATAATAATAATAATAGTAATAATAATAATAAATCGTCTTTATTTTTTCTTTGGTACAAAGTTTAGCTATTGCTTTTACACTTGACCTAAATTGTATAATCGAAAGAAAATTCAGCTGATAAAGACATTCATGAGGTAATAAAGAACATAATCATCGTAAGTCAAATGAACAAAAGTAATTTGTCAAAGTATAACTAGGTAATAGAGTTTCAAGTCTTAATTCATATTGGGGAATCACAAAATTTTCAATTTCTTGATATTAAATTCAGATGAATGAAGGTGATTGATGAGGAGTGAATTGTAAAATTTTACAGCCTGATAGGTGAAGGATTTCTGAAACATGACTGAACAGTGACGAGGAACATTAAAGTGATGTTTATTTCTTACTTCTAATGAATGAAAAGATGACCTTGGAGTTAATTTACAATAGAGAGATAAAGGAATCCTGTTCTTTATTATTTTATACAGAAAGACACAAAAATTGTATTTAGAACGATTAGCCATTGTAAGCCACTTCAGTTCCCTCATTTTATTGGAAACATGATCGTATTTTTTAGGGAGAAGATGAATCGACAACAAAAGTCCTGTACTTTCTGAATACGATTCTGATCAAATTTAGTCAGTAAATCACCGTAAACAATATCACCGTAATTGAACCTAGACAGGACAAGTGATATATGAGTGCAAATATTCCAAATGCTGATAAAGCTAGACGTGTACTATCGAATGGCACTAATAAAAAAAAATTGGGATCAAAATGAAATTTTAGGTTGATTATACCCCTTTTCTACCCAAAGTTCTACACTGAAGCAAATCTGACATCATCTCTGTTCAAATTCCCATGCGGTAGGAACAATCACGCGACGTTCAATCATTTAAATTGTTTCAAAGTGGCGTACATGATTTTTTTGCTCGAATTTTTTTCAATTCTTGGGATGAACTTTCTCTCCAATTAGAAGAATCAGAAGAAATCTGATGTCATAGGAATATTCCTTAGACTGTATCATATTAATGTGCTGAATATGTGCACTCATTTCAAAAACACCTTGTATATATACAGTGTGTGCGATTTCAACCACCCTTCTAATTCGGAACCCGTCGACCGATTTTCAAAAACAAAAATTCCATGATATAGAACTCAACAAGCTTTATTGAAAAATTTGGACGTTTCTGAAATATTCAGATTTTCAAGGTCAACTTTTGATTGTTGGAGGAATCGTCATTTCAAAAACGACTATTAGGTAATTGTTTTCGAAACAGTGACTACCCTATTCGATTAAGGCATAGCTTGAATACTTCCATATACGGAATTTGAACGCAAAATCTCCTATAGGGTGTTAGTAGTTATTCAATGGCAAATTTTGATATTTTTGATTTTTCAATTCACCCTGTATCGAAATCTGAGGAGTTGATCTAACTGATGAAGTAGTCATTCAATGGAGAAACACATCGAATACTTAGATACGGAGTTTTATCGTTGTCCCTTTTTCAGGAAGATCTCCTCGGCCAATCAAAAATCAATAAAACTAAAGTTGAGGTTGACTATTTTGAAAACTCAAGTGAGCCATTTTCATACACTTGAATTCACAGTAACTCTAAAAATCGTCTCGATTGATGAGGAGCTGTCGAATATAACAGAAATAGAATGACAGTCAAATACTCTTCAAAGACTGCAGGAGATACGAGATATTATGCTGATAGGTACTAGATATGATCCGATGTGATCTTGATAATATGTCGATTTCTGTGAAATTAAATGACAATTTGAGATTATCATTGAAATTATTGTTATGTATAGAGAATATTCCCTCGATTTATTCACCATTATTTATATCTTCTTTATTTTCTAAGAAAATGTAAAACAAATTGCACTTTGTCATGGCCACTTTTTAAGGACTACATGATAACCTAAGCAGATTTTTTCTGCGACGTTTCGTCTTTTGGAAAACAGCATCAACTTTGTATTATTATATAAGCCGAAACGTATCACACAATATAATTTCAGAACAATATCTTGCACAAAATGAATAGTGATTACTTAACCTGTTTTTCCTCAATTTTAGATAGTAGGCGCTGGAAAAAATGTCATATTTCAATACATGAAGTGAATTGATTAGTCTTATTTACACAAGTTATGAATTTCAACTTACCACTTGCCGGACTTTTTGTGTTGTTGAGTGCAATATTAAATGTTAAATTTACAAATGTAGTTTTAATGCAATAACAAGGAGCTTATACGTATTATTTACAGAAAATGAACAGAAACTCATAACAAGTGTTCGAATAAGCCGCCGTTATTTTCTAAGCACAAGTACGCTCGTCTCACAGATGAATTTAAAACTTGTGTTAGCATATTCGAAACAATATTGTTGAAGGCTGCAATAACCAATCTTAGCAAATCTTCTTCATTTTGAAAATTATTATTAGAGTACACTTGATTCTTGATATTATATCCCAAAGAAAAAAGTCTAGTGGGGTTAGGACGGGAGACCTTGCAGGCCAGGATGTATCACTATGAGTGCTGGAGCACCATCTTGTGAAACCAACAGCTGTGAGTAACCGCTAAAGATTGCTTTTGTCGGGGAACCACAGGTTTCACAAATAATGATCCGTATGCTTTTAAATTGAAAATTCACCGTCTGAATATCGATTTCCCAGGTTGTCGCCTCCCTGGATACTTATTACGTTCAGCATCAACACAATTTCTTTGGCACAAAATGTAACATGACAACATATCATATTTTTCAATATTCGAAAAGCTACCGTTTTCCATTTTTAATACAATCTAGGTAAGTAACGAGATGTGAAAGTAGGAACGGTAATATGTCAAAAATACTACCAAACAGTATTATTATGACAACATAAAATTATGTGTAATTTTTTCCAGCGCCTACTATCTAAAATTGAAGAAAAACAGGTGGAGTACTCACTTTTCATTTTGTGCGAGGAATGGTTCTGAACTGATATTGTGTGATACGTTGCTGTAGTCACAATGGAAAATTAAGTCGTATACAGGGTATACTTTGGTTTCGGCCGATATGAAAATACAAAGTTGATGATGTTTTCTAAAATCTGCCTACGTTTTCATGTAGTCCTCAGAAAGTGGCCATGGCAAAGTGCTATTTGTTTTACATTTTCTTCGAAAATAAAGCTAGGAGAAAATAACGAAATTCTCAAATTTCGGTTTTTCTCGGATATCTCCAAAACTGCTCTGAATATTGACACTTTGTGAATGGCATATCATTAGGCACATAAATGCGCTACTTTTCTCTAATTCAACTGAATTCGTATCTCCTACCGTTCCCGAGATCCCCATGCTGTTCATTCTTATCTTGAACAAAGTGTATAATTTTGTGAAATTTTTATATCGCTACTTCGAAGTTGGAAACCAACTCCTCAGAAATTGAAACTTGTAGAGGGTTAGGAAGAGCGGGACCTACAGCTTATAGTGGAATCCGAACCACTTCTAGTGCATCGAGGTGCTGCCAGACTCAAAACCAAGAATCACAAACTCGGAGACCGCACTCATTATAACAACATACCCTAATAGCACACAACGTCCTAGGGACGTCCCTATTTGATATAATTCAAGTCCGAATGTCCTGGACCCAAAATAAGTGTCCTTGGGAAGTCCCATCCCGAACATCTCATGCAATGTCTGAACAAGGACGTCCACGGAATGTCCCAGCTGGTACATCATTTCAAATGTCCTAGAAATAGCATCCCATAGACGTCCCACGTGGTACATATTGTAGAATGTCCATGCAAGAACGTCCTTGGCATGTCCCTGATGAGATATGATTTTAAACATTCCTTTAGGGACATCCATCTTAGAGATATCCGTCGAATGTCCCAATTGGTACATGAACTGTACTCTTCCAATGTCCTACGGACGTCTCCGTCAGTACTTTCGAATCTTTCGATATGTTGTCCCTTCGTGGACGGTAACTTAAACCTCACCGACGAATGATAGTTCGTAGGCTATAAATACTCTCCGTCAATGTCCCTCATGTAAGCCCATTGGACATCCTTGGGTAACTTTTTCAGCATCTTTTGGGAACCTTCTACGGACCATCAATCCAACTGGATGTCCTCATTAATTATGCAAGATCTGGTCCTAGAGGGACCCAGAAAAATCAAATTTAAGAATGATTTGTACGTCCCTGGGACATCCTAAGAACATCCAATGGATATCCCTCAGCGTTGCTAATGTCCTTCGCAGTGCTTAATAAGGAATACTGTAGGATTCAGGTATTCGATAGTTGTCCCAGGGAAATCCCTCAAGGACGTCCCTAGTCGGTCCTCAGTTGGGACATTTGTGCGTCCCCCAGACGTCCCATGTACGTCCACGGTACCAAATTCGAGCGTCCTATGGACATCCTGAATGTCCCGTCAGGACGTCCTAAGGATATCCATGGGACATAATTGTGTTATTAGGGTATTTCTGATATTTACATTATTTCCAATATTCCCATCATTTCCAATGTTTCCATTACTTTCAATATTTCCACAATGAATTGTACCAGTATATCACCTGACGAAACTATATACTGTGTTAGCGAAACATGTCGTGTGTTTGAGATTTTTGTGGAAATCTCATAATAATGATAGTGATAATATGTATTTATTGACAAAAGTAAAATACAGTGTGTCCCACTAACCATGCTCACCATGGGTATCTTTTTAACGGTGAGAGATACGAGGTCGGTTAAATGACACCAAATGTGGAGTTTGTCAATGCCAACTATAATGTGAAAAAATATTTTGATAAAATCTATTCGTTTTCGTTTTATGCACAAAAAACAGATTTTGGTCATTTTTATGTCTCCTCCGTAACTTCTTTATTTATGAAAATATTCAAATAGAAATATCACATTCTCATGGCAGTTTCAAAGTGATTTCGAAAAAAATATGAAATTTATACCAACTCTTCTAGGATTTGAGATATCAGCACCAACTTTAGTTTTTCAAATGTAGGTGATAGCTCACTATGACTTAGTTACAAATTACTTCTTTTTCTCTTTCAGATGATGTGTCGCAGTAATAGTTTTGTGTTGATAACAATGGAGTTATCGTCATTCATACAAAAACAAAAAAATATTTTGAAGCCGCCATCTTGAATTTATGAATTTTAACAAAAAAATCATGATCCTCGACCTCAAAAACCCCCACTTACCAATTTTGAATGAAATCGGACCAAATATTGTCCGCCATCTTGAAGCAGCCATTTTTTTTTAATTTCAACAAAAATTCCATAATGTATTGTCACCGAAATTATGAACACCTGCCAAATTCCAAGTTAATCGGAGTTATGGAATTTTTGTTGAAATAATGGCGGCTTCCAAATATTTTTTTGTTTTTGTATAAATGACGATAACTCCGTTGTTATCAACACAAAACTATTACTGCGACACATCATCTGTAAGAGAAAAAAAAGTTATTTGTAACTAAGTCATAGTGAGCTATGACCTACATTCGAAAAACTAAAGTTGGTGCTGCTATCTCAAATTCTAGAAGAGTTGGTATAAATTTCATATTTTTTTCGAAATCACTCTGAAAAACTGCCATGAGAATGTGAAATTCCCATTTGAATATTTTCATAAATAAAGAAGTTATGGAGGAGACATGAAAATGATCAAAATCTGTTTTTTGCCTATAAAACAAAAACGAATAGATTTTATCAAAATATTTTTTCACATTAGAGTTGGCCTTGACAAACTCCACATTTGGTGTCATTTAACCGACCTTCGTATCTCTCACCGTTAAGAAGATACCCATGGTGAGCATGGTAAGTGGGACACACTGTATAAGACCATTTAATTTTCAATAGAAATGCCTGCCAATGGGTAACAAGATTGGATAGCAATAGCTCCATTCTTACTCTTGCACCAAGAAGTGAAGTTTTTACATTTACCATGGATTTCCATCAAGTAACGGCCGAGTCAATTGAAAAAAAAGAATGAATTTTTGTTTTAGGCTTTCTGATAAAAAAATGTTTAAACGCAGTGACATTTTGGGGTCAACCATTTGGTTTCTTTTCACTACACGTATATTGAAATAATACTCAAATTTTCGCAGTTGGAACGCGGAGAAAAAAATCTCCAGAAAATCTGGAAAAATCAATATACAGACAGTATTCAAGAAATGAATGTATAATCAGTAATCAGATCAGATATTTTCCTTGGTTATATGCTTCGATAATCGCGCAACAAAATAAAGAAATTTCGTGAAATTTGCGCCGCTCATCACAATCAACATTCAAAATTCCATCAACGTAAGATAATATGGAAACCAGTGACAAAGGAAAATATTATCACGCGAGCGTAAAAGGGTACTACCTCAGTGAGCTAGTTGGTGTGGTTGGTTAAACATTACGTCATAGTTTGGAATTCTCTCCGAGGAGATTAGACTGGTTGACTTATTATTGACCCGTTTTGTGTATTTAACTATGAGTAAACATTGCTGAATTGTCACTGGCAAGCGGATGAATTTTTGTTTTATATAGGTGCCCTGATATAAACATCTACAAACGCGGTGACATTTTGGAGCAAACCTTCTGGTTTTTTCTCCACTACACATCTATTGAAATTTGTTAATAGATATAAAAGATATTAAAGGGAGATTCCGAAGATAAGAGAAGAAAAAAAGTTCAGTAGTAGTAGTAGAGAACAGCAATACGAAGTACGAAGTGTTATTATTATAAAAGTATTTACATGGAATTCATTGCCTGAGGAAGTATTCCCAACAACATATAATCTCCAGAAGTTCAAAATTCCAATACCTACCTCCTATCGCTCTCCTCCCTAGGAACGCACGATGTTCTTTGAACATTATAGGGATTCCCTTTCGTGCGCTCTTAGCGATAAAAAAAGTATGATGACATTTGTTGAATAATTACTTTCCTAAATCTATTGAATGTCATTGACCAGTCTAGATTAGTGGTGCCCGCGAGAGTCTCGTTTTCGAGTCTGGAATGGTCTCATCTCGTTTTTCAGACAAGACTCGAGACGAGACTCGGACAAGACGAGACTTTTATTGGTCTCGTCTCGAGTCTCGTGCGAGGGTCTCGCAGGTGAATATTTCTGCGTGCCGACTGCAGATTTGAGAATTTCATTCATAAAACAACATATTTAGAAATAATTCAGACTATTTAGCACAGATAAACAAAACATTTCGTTCATGAATACTTTGAAAACACAATCCATGATTGTTGTAAATCGACGTAATGCGTGAGACGAAAACGGACTATTCTCTCTCTTACGGCGGCGGAATATAAAGGCAATGGGCGTGTACACCTTAGTAGAACTTTTAACTCAAACCATGTTTATAATGATCCTTTTATACATAAATAATGATTGACGACATAATTCGATCGAAAAATTAACTGGAATGTTTATTTTTGGACATGAACGATAGTACCTTCTGAAAACGGAGACCCTCTTATGACGTAGAAACCCCATCTCGCCATATATATATATAAACCATATATATCTACTACTGATATATGAATCATAGCTCTCCTCAAAGCGGGACCCATTTCTGTATAGGTAATGAAATCGACCAATAGGCGTTGATACCGACGTTGGGAAAAAATAATAGGAAATTTGTCAAACCAATATGGCTGTTTCCATCCTTCACTTTTCGTTCTTATAGATTCAAAGAGTACCTCTCATTTTGGTCCCATTTTTGTTGAGATATCGTATAGGCGATGCGCCATATATAGAAATAGTAGATATATGGTTGAAACTGACACTCTCCTGACACTTATTACTGTTGCCATATCATCCAAACAAAATATCCGAGAAATCGAAATCGATATTGAAATATCTTTTGATATCCACTACCACTACTGCAGAAAAATATATTCGAGTTGTCGATTGTAGGTTGAATCATTGGAGTATAAACAATCTCTAGACAACGAAATGTCTCAATCTCAAAACCATTTGCACCATTACAATTTCACAATAATCCAATATATTTCATAAACATAGCAACATTGCTTTGTTGACCCGTTTCACACAATGAACTCAATACAACTGGAAGGGATACGATCGTTCTCTCGAATAGCACAAAGTGTGTCAGGGGCAGCTGCAACAAAGATAGCATGATTTACGGATACCTGTCCTCTTCCAACTCGTGTTGTTTAATGGTGGATTGGTGTATAAATTTTCTTTTATCTAATAATTAAAGTAGAAAAAAATTTTTTCTGTCACTACACAGGCAAGAAAGTGAAGACATAAGTTCATTAATTGTCTTAGTTCATGTGAAATACGAGGTGAAATATCTATTCATTTGGCGTGTTTTGTTGTAACAAAAGGACTGAATTTGTTGTTGTGAACACTGAACTGATTGTTGAGAAGGTTTGTGATTAGTATTGATAAACAATGGTGATTTATTGTGTCGCCTTTGGATGCAAGAAGAATGAACAAAACAAAAGGAAATTAGCATTCCATGGGTAAGTTGAATATTGTTCTCAGATTTTTGAAAAATATAGTTCATGAAATGATCATCAGTTAGGTTTACAATGTCCAGTCTCAGAATATGTTCAAAAACTATACCTACCCACTGTGCAAAAACTCATACTATTAACGTTATTTCATTGTAACCAAGATACGTTGTTACGTTGTGAATTTGGTGCTATTGACATCTTAAAGATTATCTTAGAGTCGTTATATGTCCACCAACAGTACAATATCGCAGGACGTCGCAAGAACGTTGAGTAAGAGTCGAAAGTGATACGTGTCATGAAACAGCTTTGTTACAGTGAAAGTACATTCTCAAATAGTATTTGCGATAACGCATTTACGTACCATGTCTTCATTTCGGAATGTAAAAAGTACATATCCCTGGACGATTTCATAACATACCTGTTTCATTATTGTTGACTCTCTTGTAACATTACTAGGATCTTCCGAAATATACAGGGTGATACTCCAAAAATGTTCACCCTTGTAACTTGGTTATTTCTAGACCAATATTCGTGAATTCTGAAAACTAATACTGGTATAATCACATAGCTAGATTTTATCACACTGGGTTTTTCATAATATGTGGGACGCGTCCTCTCATTTCTCCCACTACAGAGAACGATAAATAGGAATAATGAAGCAAACTTGGTTCAATCATCCCAAATGTATCGAAAGAAATAAAAAATGGTAGGTATTTTTAACAACTTGGAAACAAAAGAGTTCTGTTCAATTCTTTGAAGGATCATTTATTATATTGTTTTGAGCTGCCCTATCACATCTTGATGTGCGTCCCATATATTTTGAAACACCCAGTATACATTTTCTGGCTAGAAATATCCCAAATAGTTTTTGAATTCTGCGATCGTTCCAGAAATGACTAAATTTACAAGAGGGAACATTTATGTTGGATCACCCTGATATTTACTATAGTCAGCTCCATTGCTGAATACCCACTTATCAGAGGAGAAAAATAAATTCAGAAATGTATTCAATCAATGTATGTAAGGTAGAAGTACAATTGGAAATAAATGGATATTTGATTGACTATAATTATCCTTCCACGTATGTCACTTCAGTCAGTTCAGTTTTATGATTCTATGGGCGAATCTATTTCAAGGCTGGGGATTTCATGAAATGCACCTGAAACACCAAACAATTGTTATACACAATATCAGCATCAAATATTTATATCATCCTACCTTGATTCTGCCTCGATTAGTTCCCTTCCTGATGGTGTGTTCTTGATTCTCGACACTTTCACCCTCCTCTGTGGCAGTGGGTGGATTTTAGAGTGTTCTAGCCCAATGTAGGAGTTGATTTTCATCTTGTCATCATTTTTTCATACGCCTTTCAAGAATAAAGGACTTACTAATTCTTGTGTCCCCCAAATGTCTCTATTTTTGATTGAACAAAATCCCAGATACTTGGATTCTGAAATATATACCATACCTAAGTAATAAATTTACATCACCTACTATATGCATTTCACTTTTTCATACCTGAACTTCCCAGGCAAACAGCAGATGTGTATTCCATCATTTCTACTAAAGTAGGTCAGAGCAGAGGGTAGGTTTGTCCAGAGCTCACGCATGTTCTAGTAATGTAGGTATCCATCAGGTTCCGAGGAAACTTCATAAGTACTGACCTGTAAACAATGTTAGTACTTGAAGACATTGATATATTCCAATTAAAGCTTCCGTGAATGACACGAATCGAACTATTCTGAGGGAGCCTGTTGGTCACCGATATACCTATATAGCTATTTGGTGATACATTTTTCTATATTGCATATGACCTAACCCCAAAAATCAAATAATATTACTGAGTTCATTTGAATCAAAGAGAGGAACAATGATAGGGGACTTGTGTGCTTGTAGTTATATTTATCACATAATTATATATTCACTGAGGCAGATACCCGACAATAAATTATAACTGAAGCCATTATGAATCAGACAATAACTATATGTGCTGATACATAAACATAAAATTATGATTTTGGTAATTCAACTCACCTATCTCACCATGTTTTCCAAAAAACGCACTTCCACTTGATTTTCTTGACTATTAGTCTACCTCAAAAGTCAAAAATCACACTTTATTGTGAGACACATCAAACACAACACAACACAAACCACGCCGTCCGTCATAACCACGACAGCATCATCTCTCAAAATGGCGAATATTAGCAAAATAGCACAAAGTGAGAAAGATACGTGTCTGATTCGAATCAAGTTCGTGATAATAGTCCCACGGAAAATGATAAAAGTACGTCACATAAAATGTTCTGTGGATGAAATAAGAATACTTCGGAGAAGGCGTTGGAATATTGACTCAAATAAGATCACATAGACGTGCATAGGTCAGTTTACTGTTACGAAACAGCGATGTGTATCTGGGGATGTAGCAGAGTCAGCTCAAATAAGGGCCGAATTAAAACGTCCCAGAAATATGTTATTATCACTTATAAAAGATGTGATCTCAAAAAGGTCACCAAAGGTACAAGAAATTAACGTTACCAAACATCCCCGGGATGTTCCTTGCTCAGTGGGTATTTTATTTGTCAAAGTTAAATACTTCCATGATGATATTGAGTAATATTATTTATTGCAGTTTTCCATTCAAAAGACCAGACCATGGACGTATACATTCTCGAATTATGGATAACGGCAGTTCCTAGTGAGAATTGGACTCCAACTAAAAGCAGCAAGCTTTGTGGGGAGCATTTCCTGCCAACAGATATTATTCAGGCATACCAGGTACTGCTAGGTTTTTGAAAGCAGATGTTGTACCCAGTATATTTTCATTTCCTCAGCATTTGTTATAAAAAAATGTTGATTCCCCTAGGAAAATAAGAAAACTCATAGGTACCTAGTTGATTAATAATGAAAAAGAAGTATGTTTGCACCTATTTAAAATAAAAAAAAATAGCTAGTAATTTGTTTTCAGGATGCATCTGTGGACGTTTATAACTTGGGTCCAAAGGAAAGAAGTTTCCCATGTTATTGACTTTGACTTGCCTACCACTTCCAGCTCCCAAGTTTCGAAGTTGATCAATGAAGAAACTCAAACTGTTTCATTAGAGAAGAATATTGTATTGAGGAGAAAAGTGAACACACTGAGACAAAAAGTAAAAAGGAGAGACCTAAAAATTTCAAACATGAAAGAATAAGTAGTTCAATCAATTTCCAACAGTGGGTATAGTAATGACAATTAATGAGTGACCTAATGGAGGAATGGGAACCTATGGAAATTATGCTCAAAATGCTTTCATCAATACCATTCAAGAACCTCTTTTCAAATTTTTCCTATCGTTTTTCTTTTCCTTCTGATAGTTCTGAGACATTGTGCTTCGCTCACCCTGTACAATATATTGTGGAATTTGAATAAAAATATATAATTTCAATTTTGTATTCATTTGACTTCCTGATCCTGTAAGAGTAATATTGAAATTTCATTTTAAAGTCAATAAAAAAATCAGTAATAATTTTTTAATGATAATTGATTACAACATTATCCTTTTTCCTAAATGAATATTTTTATTTAATCACCTTTACTCCAAAAAACGAGAAAATATTTCAAATTATGCGAGCGCTTCCCATTAGCCAACACAAGATAGAGAGAGATAGGTATCCGTAAACACTGCGGGTTGCCTGAAAAATATTTTTGCCTCACTCGTCGTTCACAGTGGGTCCCTTCCAGTTGTTTACATACATTTCATTGGTTTCACATGGAGCTGCAAAAAGTCAATCTAGGTTAGAATTGATTTGTCAGAAATCATGTATCATTCATCTCTGTCTGGAATAGTCTTGTTTCAGTATTAGGGTTTTGACGTCACATCATCGCCTCATTTTCAGAGGTCCGAAAAATCGGGGATTTCAATAATTTTTTATAAAACGTAGGGAGCTCACAGCAAGAAACGGTTTGCGGTGGTGAGCTAGTTTGGGTGAGTTCTATCGAATTATGAAATGAAAATTGTTTGTGATATAAGCCCATTCTGCAATAACGACAGATCGCAAATTGAATGACTACCTGAAAATCTATAAATAAGTTATTCTGTGCTTGATAGTCTAAGATAAAGAATAACTTTGTTTTGACGCCACGGATGCATCGCCTATCGCCTTTAAGTATGTATGTACCTATCAGATACTTAATTTTCGATAAATAATGTTATTTTTGGTTGTAATTTTCTCTTCCTACTTCTACATTATACCTAAAAAGTATAGGTAAAGGTAAATATCCCGTACTAGACTGGAACAAGATTATGCATGACGAAATTGCGATATATTTGCGAGACTCTCGTACGAGACGCGAGACAAGACGAGACTCGACGCTGCGAGACGAGACTCGAGACAAGACTTCATATTTCATCGGCGAGACGAGACTTTATGTAAGTCTCGTCTCGTTGGTCTCGTGTGAATCACTAGTCCAGATCAGTTATTGAATTTGTATATGATTAGCTAATTTGAGCATGTTAACAAGAGGGCAGTGAGATATTGTGGATATTAATGAGGTATTGAACATCAAAGGAGATCTGGTTCCGCGAGCCGACACGTGAAAAGCATTTAGAGCTAAGAGATCCGAAGAATCGATCTGATAATTTACAATTTTATACAAGAAAGTCATCATACTCAATTTAATCCTGTGATCTATGGATATAACATCAAATTCTGACCTGAGCTGAGATGATCGAATAGTCATAAAGTCTGGTCATCTCCCATACTTTTTGAAATAAAGTTGTATTAGAAAACTATTTTGAACTTTTTCTAAGGGTTTCAGAGTAGTTTGCGATTCTCCATTCCAGGTTACTGAACCTAGTTCGAGTTTAGACCTCACAGAGTGTAGTATACCGCGATTAATGTTTTTACATGTCTCAAGTTAGAACATTGTCTAATAACTAATAATACTCGTATATACTCATTTTATAGAAATAAGGAGAGAAAATCCCAAAAAATCTGAAATAATTAATACACCACCTCATCGATCAACCTACAGACACTATTTGAGAAAAAAATGAATAATTAAATCAGATATGTTCCTTGGTGATATGCATCGATAATCGCGCAACAAGATAACATTCAACATTCCTGCCCAAGACATGAAAGGTAGTGCCAGAGGAAGAGGGATAATTACGCGTACGAGAAAGTGAACTACCTCAGACAACAGACAATCAATCAATCAAATCAATCCATTTATTATTCATTCTGTAGAACCCACAAAAGTTTTAGGACGAGTCAAATTGTAGAACCTAAATATAGGTACACAGAAGCATACAAATGTAAGTAGTGAACAGTTGGATAAAATAGTTAATAGTTATTTTTCAACAAACGTCAAAAAATGACAAGGTTCGCGCATTGATAACAAATTGCGAAGTGACACTTTTTATCAGTTACCTACGTTACCATGATACCTTGAACAAAATAATGCGCGAAGTAAAACAGTGCGCGAACTATACCTACTTCGCGCATTGTTATGTAAAATATATGAGATATTCATATTTCAACTTTATGGTCCTCAATCGAGCAAACATCCACGAAATTATTTATTTCTGAATGTTCAACAATAACTTTGGAGCACAAGAAACGAAATTCCTATTATGTTCGTGGAACATCGTGCGTACCTAGGGAGGATAGGGGGAGGCCTTTCAAGCCAGTTCAACACTATTGCCGCTCATCTCAATCAACATTCCATCCCAAAATATGGAAGGCAATGCCATTGGAAGGAAAGATTGCACTAACGAGAAAATGAATTACCTCAGTGAGCTAGTTTGTGTGGTTGGTTACTCATTTCGTCATCGATTGGAAAAAAATTGACTGGTTGACTCATTGTTGACCTTCGTGTGGTCAACTTTGAGGAAAAATGGCTAAATTGTCACTGACAAGCGAATGAATTGTTATTTTCTGATAACAGTAGTAGTAGTATAGTATTGTGAGGAGGCTGTAGCCAGGCAAGTAGGCCCCCATGGGCCCTTTTTGCCAACCCCTGCCCTCCACATATCTACACATCCCTCTTTTAGTTGTACTTTTCGAACCTTCCCGTCCTTCTGATGAAGGTCAGGATGTCCGTCCACTCTAATTCGACCAAATCTTCCTAACCTGTCGAGCCCTGTCAGTATCCCTATAAGAAGGCGCAGGACTTGGCGATCCCTGCCCAGTTACCAAGCCGTCTTTGGCTTGCTTGGACCGTCCACCAGGTCTCTCGATTGCCTGCAGCCGCCTATACGCCTTCAATATCATTCAAGTGCCTAGTTCGCCCATTTGTTAAGGGCAGACGAAGTTTGGCTTCTTGTTATGCCCAGTGCAGGCTCCGATCCCCAGAACGGTGTCGCGGATCCGATTCTAGCCAGCTCGTCGGCCACCTCCGTCCGGCACCCCCCTGTGCCCCGGAACCCATACTAGTTCGACTTCCTTCTGTTCAGCTATAGTTTCTCAAGAGCATCACCACATTCCTGCACCAAAGCTGAGCTTGGTTTAGGATGGCAGATAGCCCTGAGAGCCGCCTGACTATTCGAGCAGATGTAAATCTTCTTACCTGGTCCCTCTTTCACCTCTTGCCTCTCCGCTACTGCCAGAATGACAAAGACCTCAGCCTGGAAAACTGTGGTATACTTTCCAAGAGCGTAGCTCTCCCTTATGCCTATTCCTTATAGGTAAATTCCTGCACCTGAGTCCTGTTTGTCAGTTAGGCGCGACCCGTCCGTATAACAAACTAGACTGCCCGGGCGGAATTCCACTCTGTTCTCTTCTCATTGTTCCCTGCTTGGAATAGTGAGGGTGAACCTTCTATTCCATTTCAGCCTATTTTGGGCGTTCTTCACTCTTAGGGTTGTAACGGATCAAAAGGGGTAAAACGTTACGAGAACATCTTATCTCAGGGTTCAAAGCAAAGACAACGGTAGGTCAACTGTATTTTCAGAATCAAAATAAATCCCCAGGCTTTATTTTATTATTCACCAACTACCATAGCTGCTAAGTTTCAAACTTAATCCCCTTTTTTTTTTAGAAATATTCTACCCTTATCATTTCCATAATGATTAGAATTTTTGACATTGAAGTGAGATAGACAAAATTAAGGAAACTCAGTTTGAAATTATACTTATATTGCATATTTCATATATGTCATGTAAATAGTGGCATCAATTCGCCATCACAGTGGTAGCTTCACTTTAAACCAGTATATTCAAGCAGTCTAACTTCATATCAGTCTCATGAGTTTATACATATCAATCAACTTACACTAATTTACATAGGTGATATTTCCTGACATATCCTAGTGTACAAGAGGAAGTGAATACAATGGAAAACTTAAAGATATCCTACTTTGGTCGAAGTGTCACAGTAAGTTTTGGTAGTTTGAAATTCCTAGCCTGACCTCTATGGGTAAACTTGTGGCATAGGAAGGGAAAAATAATATAATTGGAGACGAAATGTATATTGAAATTCCTAGCCTTACCTCTATGGGTAAACTTGCGGCGTAGGAAGGGAAAAATAATAGTAGCAGATTATGTTACGTTGAAATTCCTAGCCTGACCTCCATGGGTAAACTTGCGGCGTAGGAAGGGAAAAATAATAGTAGCAAATTATGTTATGTTGAAATTCTTAGCCTGACCTCTATGGGTAAACTTGCGGCGTAGGAAGGGAAAAATAATAGTAGACAACACTGTCTGGGAGTATTGGTCCGGAAATGCCTAGGAGCGCTTGTTGTCCGTGCAGACCGTTAACAACCAACACCATTGCCATTGCATCCCTCTTAATCCAGATTGGAAGCGGCGGCAGCCCTCTGATAACAGTATCTTGATGATTTGTTCATGCAATTGAAATACACACATTTTTGAAATAATTTATAGACACGAGGGGAAAATCCAAAATAATCAAGTAAAATGAATATACATTTTCAATGAACAACCACACAAGATCACAGATTCATTCGAAGTATTCAATTAATATTTTTCATCTCCCTGACATCCCAGACGGCACTGGATATTCCTAGAATATTCTTTGAATATGCTCAAAGAGAGGGATATATTCCGAATATCCTTCGAATATTCTTAGAATATATACGTGCCTCTGGAACATTCAAGGAATATTCAAATGTGAATTTTCTAGTAATATTCCAAAATGAATATACAGGGAATATTCCAGAAGGAATATTCTGAAATGAATATTCCTAGAATATTCCAGTTGGATAGTGCAGGGAATATTCAGGTATGAGTATTCCAGGAATATATCCAATTGAATATTCTGTTCTTGTATATCCATGGAATATTTCAATAATATTCCCATGTGTTTCAATGAAATTGTAAAATATGAAAATTAAACAGTCACAATTTTATAGATGTGAGTATTAAACATTGATTTTGAAATCTGTGGTAGAAGTCCATCGTATTTCAAAGTGAAGTGGTTATGTTACCAGGGATCAAAAACAAAAAGTCGTCTCCACAATTTTGATAGTGATCAAAGTACTCAATCAGATCATCGTTCATGTTAAGAGCCCATATGAAACTGGAGGTGTTTATGGTTCCCTTCTGAACAACGCAATTCAATAAATTGTTATCTACATTATTATTCAACTCGATTGTGGTTAAGGCGTTGATCTGACCCCCACACCGTTGTCCCACCAAGGCAAACCTCAATCGAGCATGCAGGGGTGAGACTGCGGAGTGGGGAGATCATTTTCTCAGTGTACAACAGGCCCAGAAATAAGCTCACTGAACAAGACCTGGAGGCACTGGTTAGTGCTGGCAATAAGGTGATGATCGGGGGCGATTTTAATGCGCGACATGCGGACTGGGGGAACCAGGTCACGAACAACTACAACGGGCGTACGTTGAAGGCATATCTGCAAGCCGCCAATGTCAACCTGGACTTCCCTAACACTCCCACGCACTATCCCATCAATGGAATGACACCGACAGTTATAGACATAGTGCTGTCCAAAAACATGGTGGACATCTCTGAGCTAGAGGTGGTGGACGAGCTGAGCTCTGACCATCTGCCAGTTTTATTCGAGTTCGGACAAAAACCACCTGAAATCATTAAGAAAATATATGATTACAAGAACACAAACTGGCGGATGTTCAGAGCTCAGCTCGACCAAAGAACCACAATTAAAAGTAACATCCTGAAGACAGAGATAAATCAAGAAATGGAAAAGCTCATCCTAAGCATCACGATGGCCAGAGATGCCACCACGCGACTGGTCAGCATTGACTCCAACAAAGACGAACTCCCGGAGGAAGTTCTTGAACTCATAGCAGAAAAGAAGGTCCTGAGGCGTCGCTGGCAACGGCTTAAAACCCCGGAAACCAGAGGCGCCTTCAAAAGAATTTGTAATGAAATTGAAAACCAAATTTGTGAGTTCAGGAACTCCTCCTGGAGAGCCAAGCTGGAGAGTCTGGACCCTCGCGACAATACTCTATGGAAAATGACAAAAAGGTTAAAGAAGAAATTCACACCCATACCTACCCTGGAGTATGGGCGCGAGGAAGCGGTGTCAGATCTGGAGAAGGCGATAGTGCTTGGGAAACACTTTCAAAAAATCTCTAAAATTGACAAAAGGCCAATAGGTGCGGTCCAGGAGGACATGGTGGCAACAGCAGAGCAGATAAGATCATCGCCGGACATCCTGCTCCCGCGACAAGCCCTGGGGAAAAGCATAACATCCCCAAAAGAAATCAATGAAATCATTAGGTATATGAATATCAACAAAGCCCCAGGGCCTGATGGACTTGACGTGGTTCTCTTAAAAAACATGTCGCGCAAAGCAATTGTACAACTATATTACATTATAAACGCTATCATCAAATGCCAGCACTACCCAGAATGCCTCAAGACTGGGCTTGTGGTACCTATCCCAAAACAGGGCAAGGACCCTAAGTCCACCAATGGCTACCGCCCCATATCACTGCTTAGCGCCGTGGCCAAGGTCGTGGATAGAGTCCTCTTACGACTCATCACACACCACACTAATAAGCTGGACCTCATACCAAAGGAACAGTTCGGGTTCCGCAAGGGGCACAGCACAGTGTCCCAAGTGGCCCGAATTGTTCACGAGGTAAAAGAGGCCAGCAACAACAACAAGAACACCGTCATGGTCATGATGGACGTAGAGAAGGCATTCGACACCGTCTGGCACGAGGGTCTAATGTCCAAACTGCATAAGGCAAGAATGCCGATTTTCATCATTAAGATTATCGATGCATATATCAGCAACAGGAAAATCCGGGTCAAGGTCAACGAAAGTATATCAGGAGATTTTCCACTCGAGGCAGGTGTTCCGCAGGGGTCGTGCCTTTCACCTCTGTTATATACCCTATACACACATGATTTCCCTGTATTCGAGCGGACGAGTACAGCATTGTATGCCGACGATACGGCAATATATGCTCACTCGGACGACTCGAATATCGCCAGGGCACAGATCCAGATTCATCTGGACAGGGGAATCATACCGTACTTTGACGAGTCAAAGATCTGCATAAACAGCGCAAAGACTGAGGTCATCAATTTCCACAAAAAAGTCAACAACTCCCGACTGAGCAGACCTTTGACCGTGAAAGGGGTTGAGGTGGCAGACACGACCACCGTGAAATACCTGGGAGTCAAATTGGACACCCGTATGAGTCTGAGAAAGAATACAAACTACCTCATCCAGAAAACCCATAATGCCATCAAAAAGATGTACCCCTTGATATCCAGGACCTCAGCTCTCTCGCAGGAGAATAAGGTCCTGGTATACAAGCAGGTCATTAGGCCAGTGATGACATACGCGTGTCCAGTGTTCTGCAGCATCTCACCTACTCATATGAATAGGTTACAGGTGCTGCAGAATAAAGTACTCCGTATTATCACTAATGGTGATAGATACTCTCGGGTGGCAGATCTCCACGAGAGATGTGGTAATTTGCCGAGAATCGACGAATACATCTTGAAAATCTCTAATAGATTTTACAAATACCACATCGCTGGAAGTGACCTTACCCGGAATATGACAACAGTCAGACAACACCATAACATCCATAAAAAACACGGACTGATATATGCATCAACCGATGTTTTTAGGGAGCCTGATAATCTATAGTCGGGAACATCCCCGGGTGCTCGGACATGTCCGAGCCACCGAGGAGACTCTAGACAGCACTATATATCTCCCAAGCACGAAAATAACATTGTTGTAATTGAAATGATAGATCGAAGAAAATTGTGATTGACGTAATTATTTTTATTATATCATCTTTTTTCTTTACATGTCACCCATAACAACAACTCATATACGGGGAGTTTCTAACTCGTTATCTATAAAATCTCTGAACATAACTGCCCCCCTTGGAACTACAAGGTTTCAATAGGATATATACAAAATTCCAGTGTAACTGCCCCTCTTAAAACTAAACAAGGTTTCAAATACATGAATCACAACATTAGTTCTTAGCAGGACCATCTTGTATGACATCATGGTCGCTATCCTCTTGTGATGGAAGTGGGCATATTTTCGTGACAGCTCGCTTGATAATGGTTCCGCCTTTGATCTGCAGAGATACTACTCGTGTTATCCCATCCTTTCCTGTATGTAATTCGGAAATTCTTCCCATATGCCATTTTAATGGTGGAGCATTATCCTCTTTGATCAAAACTATGCTGCCTATTTTGATCTCATCGTGAGGATTGCTTGATTTCCATTTTGTTCTCGCCTGAAGCTCTGCTAAATATTCCTTTCGCCATCTCTGCCAAAAATGTTGGAATATTTGCTGTAATCGAGCATAGCGCTTGAGTCGATTTTCTGGAATATCTGCAAGGTTGTCCTCAGGTATAGCATCCAGTGACCTCCCAATCAAGAAATGGCCAGGCGTCAGTGGATTCAGTTGATCAGGTGACGATGGCAGAGGACATAATGGTCGCGAATTCAAAACCGATTCAATTTGGACAAGCACAGTGGTCAAATCCTCAAAATTCAAATGAGCATTTCCTATCACTCTTTTCAAATGAAACTTCGCACTTTTGATTCCTGCTTCCCATATTCCCCCAAAATTCGGACTCCTTGCAGGAATAAAATGCCAAAATATATTTTGCGGAGACAGAAAATAACTTATATTTTTCGATTGATCTTCTAAAAATTTGTATAATTCTTTGAGTTCAGAAGACGCACCAACAAAATTTTTTCCATTATCGGAAAATATGTTTGCTGGTTTTCCTCTTCTACCAATGAATCTTTTTAGAGTTGCAATAAAACAATTGGTTGTCATGTCAGAAACGCATTCAATGTGGATAGCTTTTGTAGCCAAACAAACAAATAAACAAATATAACATTTTGTAAACTTTGGACCTCTTGTATTTCGATCCTTTATGATTATTGGACCTGCATAATCAATACCAACATTGTAGAACACAAAATTTTTACTGATTCTATAAGATGGTAAATTGCCCATCAAATAGTCGTTTGATTGTGGACTGACTTTAAAACAGGTAACACACTTTCGAATTATTCCTTTAGCAAGGTTACGACCTGATATTGGCCAAAATCGTTCTCTTATGGAAGCGAGTAACAAAGTTGGGCCACAGTGTAACAATCGGTGATGTTCTTGAACCATTATCAGTTTTGTCAGTTTATGATTGTGCGGTAATATAATTGGATGTTTTTTATCAAATTTATGGCTAGAGTTCTGTATTCTCCCACCTACTCGAATTATGTGATTTTCATCCATAAGAGGATTCAAATTCAATAGTTTGCTTTTTTTATTTATTGGTAACTTCTCACGCAAATCTTTGTATTCTCTTCGAAAAGATTCTTGTTGTGCTAACCACACTAATTTGAGCAGCGAGTTTTGTAACTCGATTGGAGTCAGTGATGTATTTAAATTTCGGTTATTTGGGGATGATCTTGCATTGAAAATAAATCTCAAAATGAATGCAAAAACCCTCTGTAGTTTGATAAAAGTAGAATATCTGTCAAAAATTTGGAAGTGTTCGATATGTACTGTATTTGCAATGATAATACTACGCTGTTCAGGCAAATCATTTGGACATTGAAATTGTTTATTTTTCATTTTATTTATTAAATCGTTATCAATCAACCATTCAGGACCTAAAAACCAAAATTTACAACCATATAAATCTTTAGCATTCATTCCACGTGAAATCAAATCAGCTGGATTGTCCTTTGACGAGATATGATGCCAGTTTTCAACATCAGTTAATCTCTGTATCTCACTCACCCTATTAGCTACAAATGTATGTGATCTATTTGGTTCGCCCTTTATCCATGAAATAGCTATTGTGGAATCAGACCAGAAATAAAAGTTATTGAAATCAATCTTCATTGAATCTTTGATTCTTTGAACAAGTTGGGCTAATAGAAGTGCTCCGCATAACTCAAGTCTTGGTAATGTGATTTGTTTAATCGGAGCTACTCTAGATTTGGCACATAAAAGATAACTGAGTCGATTACCGCCTAAATCTTCAGAAACTACATATACGCACGCGCCATATGCCCTTTCACTTGCATCACTGAATCCATGGATATCTATTTTTGAATAATCAGGAAGTATAATGAATCTAGGCACTGTGATATCATTTACTATTGGCAGTTCATTGTAAAATTTGTTCCACAAAAGGATGAGTTCCGAAGGAATGGCATCGTCCCAACCTACTTTGGCTTGCCAGAGTTTTTGAATAAGTAATTTTATACTGACTATTAAGGGTCCAAGCAAGCCAAGTGGATCAAAGATCTGACTAATCATTGAAAGAATATGTCGTTTCGTTATTTTTTCTTTAGACTCAATGTTTTTAACACAGTATTGAATTGTATCCGAATTAGCATTCCATTGTACACCTAGAGTTTTATTTGCTTCATTGTCACCTATTTGCAGAATGCTATATTCTACTTTATCGTCAAAATAGAAATTTTTGCAAAATTCTTTGTCATTCGATAGCCATTTTCTTAATTGAAAACCACCACTTTCCAAAATAGTACTAACATCGTGCTGTAAAATTGAAAGCTCTCTTTTTGTATTTGCGCCACCTAAAAAATCATCGACATAAAAATTATTTTTAATTGCATTGCAAGCAGCTGGAAATTCTGCTTCATTTTCTATAGCAAGCTGGTGCAAAGATCTAATTGCCAAAAATGGAGCAGATGATGTCCCATAAGTAACTGTCTGCAATTCATAACATCTGAGTTCAGAAGATGTATCATTTCTCCAGAATATCCTCTGATAGCACGTCTCATCGGGATGTATTAAAATCATCCTATACATTTTTGAAATGTCTGCAGTCATGACATATCGATATCTTCTAAAATTTAAAATAATTGAAAATATATCATTCTGTATTGTAGGTCCATGAAATTGAATATCATTCAATGATAGACCACTGTCAGATTTCATACTTGCGTCAAATACAACTCTAACTTTAGTGGTGTGGCTAGATGATCGAACTACCGCGTGATGTGGAAGATAAAAATTGTTTGTATCATTCTCGTGTTCACATATATGTCTCATATGTCCTAACTTTTCATATTCTTCCATGAAAGCAATGTAGGCTTTATTTAAAATTGGATCATTGATTCTTTTCCGTTCTTGCGAATAAAATCGTCTCAAAGCCATTGCTCTTGATTGGCCTAATTGAGATGAATTATCTTTAAAAGGAATCTTCACAACAAATCGACCTTCCGAATTGCGGATGAAATTATTCTGAAAATGTTGTTCGCACTTTTTTTCAGCAAACGAGAAAATTGGTTTTGAATTAACTTCTTCCAATTGCCAAAATTTTGTTAATGATTTGTCAAGACCATCACTAGGACTGTCTTCACTAGAACAACTAAAAAATGCACATGAAGATAAGGTACGATTGCTGAAACAGCCAGCAATGATCCACCCTAAATACGTATTTTGACAAATCAAACGAGTATTGCCTATTTGGAACTTGCCATTACAAATTAATTCCCAAAATATGGTACTACCTAGTAACATATCAATGGGACCTGATTGATTGAAATGTGGATCTGCCAATTGTATATGATCTGGAATTGCAATGTCTAGATTTTGAAATGAAAATCTAGGTAAATTTCCAGTAATTTGTGGCAAAACAAGACAGATAATTGAGGCATTATAATTATGATTGGAAGAGGAAATATTGACCGTAGCACTTAGTTGAATTTTTGATAATGATCGTCCAATTCCTATCACCGAACAATCAACTTTTCGAGGTTTCAACCTCAATCGTTCACATAGATTTTCAGTTATGAAATTGCTTTGAGACCCGCTATCTAAAAGAGCACGGCATTTTTGTAACTTTCCTGAAAAATCTTCAACATAAACAGTTGCTGTTGATAATAGAACCGATTCATCATTGATAGAAGATAACTGAATGGATGATGCTACATTTGAAATCGAAATTGATTCTGAGCTCATTGTTTCTGGCTCAGATATTTCTGCAAAGTTGACTGAGAGTTTGTTTTTGGTTTCGGTTTTCTTTGAATTGTCATTATGCAATAAAGTATTATGGAATTTTGAACAAATTCTGCAGCCTCTTGATTCGCATTTTTCAGAAACGTGGGAGGGTTTCAAGCAATTCTCACATAGGTTGCGTTTTTTGATCTCAGTAAGTCTTTCTGAAGGAGAAAATTTCAAAAATTCATTACATTGATATATTGTATGACATTGTTTACAAAAATAACAACAAGGTTTGTTATTATAACTTGTAACAAATGAAGTAGAAGCTTGTTTATTTCTGAATTTATCATACCTATTGAAAGTATGATGCTCTTGTTTGAAATTAGTTTTCCAAGTATTGCTAGGAACATTGCCAAAATCAAGTTTTTCCAAAATTTTACATCGTTCCTTCAAAAATTCATTTAAATCTTTCATTTCTGGAAATTGATTTTTTGTATCATATTCTTCCCACAACCTACGGGTTTTCGGATCAAATTTACTCGTAATAATGTATATCATTAATGTATCCCATGAATCAGTAGATTGTCCTAATGACTTCAAAGATCTGATATTTTTTGTAACAGTGTCCAGTAATTTACGCAACTCAGTATGTGATTCTTTATGTAAAGCTGGTAATTCAAAAATTGATTTAATATGACTGTGCACAATCAATCGACTATTTTCAAATCTTTCCTTGAGTATGTCCCAAGCTATTGTGTAATTCAGCGATGAAACTGGCATTGCTTCTATTATTTGAAGTGCATCTTTTTCAAGTGACGCCCTCAAATAATAGAATTTTTGTACATCAGGAAGTGTGGTATTCTCATGAATCAAAGCATTGAATGCATCTTTGAATTCTACCCAATTTTGATATTGTCCGTCAAAAGTGGGTAATTTTATAGTAGGCAACTTTATTTGTTGTGTTATTGAAGGTTCTGATGCTCGGTCTGACTGTGTGTTTGTTGAAATAGAATTGATATTATGAATATTCGGGGGAAAAATATTTCCATTGACAGAGTTTCTTTCGAAATGATCAGAAATCGCGGCCTTCATTCGAGATATTAATGAAAAATATAAATTTTCAAAAGAAATACGTTCAACAATTTCAGGATGCATTTCACTCTCCTGTGATTCCAAATCGACCTCACATATCTGTTCAATTTGAGATTGAATTCCATTAAAAGCATCTAAAAGAGGTTCAATTCTTTGTAAACGAGCATTTATCTCAACCTTAATATGATCTTGAATGGGTTGTATGTCATCAATGACAGAATCAAAATATTTCTTTGCTCTAGTTAACGAAGATTTCATCAATCCGCGTTGAAATCTCAACTCTCCTATATCAACCATAGTACTTGTACAAAATGAAACGTATTTTGAAATTCGATTGACCACAAATATTGATATGTCCACGCAAATCTCTTACTGAAGCGTCTCGAAATGAAGTTCTAGATGATCTCTTCTTTATTGTATTGAATAATTCCTTACGTGACCCAAAATTGTCTTGGGCTGGCGTTCTAACTCAGCTCCTTCGCTTGAAGACTTGATTATGAAGAAGTAGAATCAGGCTTGCTTTCTTCGTAGAACCATATTTACCATATATCTGACTATCTGCAGCTCGATAAGGACCATAAATTATGTTGTAATTGAAATGATAGATCGAAGAAAATTGTGATTGACGTAATTATTTTTTATTATATCATCTTTTTTCTTTACATGTCACCCATAACAACAACTCATATACGGGGAGTTTCTAACTCGTTATCTATAAAATCTCTGAACAAACATAGTGTCGTAAAAGACACTGAACTCGGTCAGAAGTGCCCATGTGGAAACGCATGCGCACAACTGCCCGAGACAACCAAGAAGGAGGTTTTTTATTTTATTTTAATTTTATTTTTCCTCCAACGACTCAGCAACCCTTTCCACTCTGATCGCGCACGAGCAGCTCCCCCACCCTATGGGTACCACCAGCGAGATTACCTGTATAAAGGGCCTAGCCCTAGGAGATAGGTCACTGCGACGAACACCTCACATATCCTCTCATATTCCTTGGCTAACACCAGCCACCTCTGCGACTGCGGAGGGACGTTCAGTCATACTCACAGATATGTCAAGCCCATTATACACAAATATGTTGATGTTATATGTGTTGTATTGTAAAACCTGTGTCAACGAATAAATGAATTTAAGTTTTTTTGATCTGACAGTCTGAAAGTCCCGAGTTCGAGTCCATCTTGGGTCAGCTTTTTTTAATTATGAATATGTATTACGGAATATTCCCGGAATATTCATTTATTTATATTCCTGTATTATTCCAGGAATATTCCGAATATTATCTGAATATTCCTAGAATATTATAGGTACATTCTGAATATATAGGGAATATTCCTTGTGTAATATTCCGGGAATATACAAAAATTTCCCCACCAGCACATTCAGGGAATATTCCATAGTTGATATGTATATCTCTGGCATGTTCATGAATATTCGCAATATCCAAAAAGAATATTCTATGAATATTCGTGGAATATCTGGTGCTGTCTGGGATATTATTCCATCGCAGGTTGAAAGAATCCGTTTTTAATACAGTAATTTTTGTATTTTAATTTTTCAACACCGTCATCGATAAATTCTTCGACCCTTTCTTCATTTTGCGGAACCTTGGATATATTTTGTCTGTGATCGAAGATGAAAGTAATATATCGTTGGGCCCAATTTGAACCATCCTTTGAAGATTATAACTGGATAATTGGAATCTTTCGATGTCCCTAATTTGACAATTTACATTATTTTGTGACAAAAAAGTGACATAAAACAACAAATTTTGTCACAGAAGTATAAGGTCTCCTTTTGAAAAGAATACTCAAGGGCCGTTTTCTCGAATAGCACAAAGTGTGTCAGGGCTCTGTTTCTGTTCGGTGGTCAGGGGCTGCTGCAACAAAGATAGCGTGTTTTACGGTAGCCTGTCTCTTTTCCTATCTATTCATTTGGCGTGTTTTGTTTCATCTAAAAATGACTGAATTTGTTGGTGTAAACTGATTGTCGAGAAGGTTTGTGAATTCATATTGATGAAAAATGGTGATTTATTGCGTCGCCTTTGGATGCAAGAACGAGCAAGACAAAAGGAAATTGCCATTCCATGGGTAAGTTGAATACAATTCAGATTTTTGAAAAATATAGTTCTTGAAATGATTATCAGTTCCCAGTCTCAGAATATGATCGAAAACTATATTATTTGTCAAAGTTAAATACTTTCATGACTTTTCTATAAACATAGTGTTGCAGTTTTCTATTCAAAAGACCAGATAATCTCGAATTATGGATTAAGGCAGTTCGTATAGAGAATGGGCTCCATCTAAAACCAGCAAGCTTTGTGGAGAGCATTTCCTGCCAACTTATTATTTACTCTAGACATACCAGGTATTGCTAGGTTATTGAAACCATCAGGTGCTGTACCCAGTATATTTTCGTTCCCTAAGCATTTGTTACCAAAAAATGCTGATCCTCCCAGAAAAATAGGAAAACTAGGAAAATAAGAAAACCCGTATGTATTACCTATAGTTGATTAATAATGAAAAAAAAAAAGAATATTTGCACCTCTTTAAAATGAGAAGAAAAATAGCTAGTAGGTAAATTATTTTGAGGATGCATCTGTGGACGTTCATAACTTGGGTCCTAAGGAAGATGTTTCTCATATTATGGATTTTGATTTGCCTACGACTTCCATATCCCAAGTTTCGAAGTTCACCAATAAAGAAACCCAAAATGTTCCATTCGAGAAGGATATTGTATTGAGAATTGTATTTATTTAATATCTAATAGGGACATGTTTGTATATTCATTGACCTAATAGAAAAATAGGAACCTATGGAAATTATGCTCAAAATGGATCTTTGGTAGGTATTCAATACCATTCAAGAACCTGTTTTGAAATTTTTCCTATAATTTTTCTTTTTCTTCTGATAGTGCTGACACATTGTGCTTTTCTCACTCTGTACAATATATTGTGACATTTGAATAAAAATTTATAATTTCAATGTTGTATTCATTTGACTTCCTGATCCTGTTCGTGCCTGTAAGACAACAAATGAAATTTAATTTTTAAGTCGAGAAAAAATTCAATAATAATAAATTGCAAAATAACCTTTTTTTCTCAATGGATATTTATATTTAATCACGTTTACTCCTGGATAAAAGCGAGAAACGCGAAAATATTTCGAATAATGCGAGCTCTTATTCCCATTAGCCAACATACCCTCACAACACCAGTACCTCCTAGGGACTTCCCATGGACGTCCCTGATTTTATACTAGGACATCCCAGGGATGTCCTTTGTCGGGACAACGTACATACTAGGGATGTCCCAGGGACATCCGCTGGCCGCTAAAAAAGGCACCCAAGGGATGTCCTTCTGGTACGTCTCTAGGATGTACCAAGTACGATGAAAAGATATCCATAGGACATCCCAAGAATATCCCAGGGACATCTTTTCGACAAAAGGAATAAAGCTGCTGGTCGAGTAGGGATTGAACCCGGGACCTTTGGCTTATCATGTACGCATCTTGCTCCATTGGCTATCATGCCTCCTGAAGATTTATGTACTAATCAGATTTATAAACAGGACATAACTACAGAAACCTGAATAAATACAACTTTATTAGGAATTGGGTATAATTATTATCATTCTTGGGTGTTTAAAAATGAGGGGCATTATGCATGTACGATTTCTGTCTGCGAAAAATGGTAATTTTTCAAGAAGTTCTGAGATTTTATTTTTTATTTTCATTACAATCATTTTCCGGAAGAGAAACAAACATTTTCAAAAAAATTCAACTCAATAGTTTGATGAAATTCAATGACTCTGATGTGAATGGATATCAGATACTCCAGGGACACAAATAGGATAACCTAGGGATGTACCGGGCGGGATGTCCACTGGACAACCACTGCAGGACATCCCCTGGATGTCCCAATCAGGTCCTTGTACCGCGGGACAAAAAAGGGACTTACCTAGGACATCCCTGTGTTGTTAGGGTAAGATAGAAAGAGGTAGGTATCCGTGAACACTGTGGAGTGTGGGTTCCCTTCCCGGTGGTTATATACAGTTCTAGTTCATTGCAATCCTCAGATAAAGAAGTCTTGAAGAGTTCTTGAGGAAACGGCTTTGAATACGGGTCTCAATTAGATATTTTTCTTAATGGTGATATGCATCGATAATCGCGCCACAAAATGACTAAATTTCTTAAAATCCGCGCTGCTCATCTCAATCAACATTCAACATTCCAGCCTAAGATATGAAAGGCGGTGCTAGAGGAACTAGAGGAAGGAGTGATCTATGGTACAACAAAGTGTCCACAGCGGAGGATGAGGCCGCTACCGCCCGCCTGCCGAGTGCGCTTTTCCAAGCCCGTGGAAATTCCGTTCACATTGAATTAGAACGATCGGGGAAGTATGCCCCCGCTGCCACCCGCCCACCACCACTGAACAGGAAGTTCCTTTATTTAGCGGTTTGCATAGGTGAGTTGATTTTGCAATAAGTTGTGGCCTACTTTTTTATATTCATTGATATAAACCAAAATTGAATTAAAATATAAGACACATGTGCGAACGGCAGCTCTTCACCAGAGAACTCGCCAGAGAACAGATAAGTGGATTCGTTGTGATTGCAGATAGTTAAATTTCAAGTTCAGAGGGCGCCACTCAATTTACAAAACAATTACTGATACTTGGATAATTGAGAAAACCAATTAGTTGGATACTTACAGTATTTTCCAAAACCTAATCCTGAGATAGAGATATGAAAAAATCTTCTTCAGACCTATTTATTTAACACCATAATAGACAGGGTTTATGAAGACCAGTGTAGAGATCAAAGTGTCTAAATCTGTAGCATGTGTTTTTATGAAATATCTTAAATCAACATAACCATAAAATATCATAACCATAAAATATCATAACCATAAAATTACTGTTTCTATAGGGAAATCCAAAATTATTGTATAAGTTATCAAAATATATCAACCTACATCATGACAATTACCACCTCTTTATATGACTAGCGTTTGGGTATAGCAATCATCATATTCCAACTATAAAATGGGATGTAAAAATCTCAAAAAAATTTATTAGACAATAATCTGTAAAAAACCTGAAACCGCTGTCATATAGTACTATGGGAGAGCTTCACAAGAGCTTCATACATGTTAAATATGGTTATGATCGAAATGTTGAAATATCAAATTCAGATTTAAAAAACATTATGGAATAAAAAAACCTGGTCTATTGGAGGGTCCTCTCCAATGGTCTAATCACCCCTATCCAAGGTCCACTATGGTGAGTAGGCATGCTTGTGAAGATGGAGACGAAGACAGGAACGAAGACAGGAACAAAGAAGTTGATGGACCTCCACAGTCCACAGTAGGGCTCAGTGGTGTGGCTCAGCCGGTCAGCTTGACCGGTTACTACTGGGCTTGATCTGGGCCACCTGTCGACTCTGGTCAGGATAAAATGAGCGACCTGGTCCTTGTGGGAATCATGACCAAGGTCGAGAGACTATCCCCCAAGCTGTTCGATTCTAGAAGCCGAAGACAGCTAAGCCCTAACACCCTGTTAAAAAATTAACAGGTTGATATAACCTCTTAACAGACACGTGGAGAACAGAAAAAAACTGATATCAAAGGGAAATATTGCTCACCAAGTTGATAGTCATTGCTCTGCATATGACTTACCTTCTGAGAAGGGAGGAAGGGCTTGAAGAACTATTAGTTTGGAATCTTCATACGGTGAAATGGCCGGCTGCAGGGCTTCCTGGGGACATCAGGCAGTCTCCGAAAAGTGGGAGCAAATCCTACACAGGTCCATGGCCAGAATCACAGATATTTTGAACAATTTCAAACAAATTTCAAATCCCCCGAAAAAAAAAATGCTTAAACTGGCTCAAGTGCACACCATGACGGTCGCCGAGAAAAAGGCTCGAGACAGCTAGCGAAAATCTCCTCCTCAAATTCCCTATCTAAACGTATCTTATCTCAACGAGTGCTTCCTGCCAAAATTCAGCGCCAAATATGAAATCCTATTATTTCATTGGTCAGAAGAAAAACACCAGAATTACTAGGTCCAAACTAACAGAAGAAGTACCGAAGAAGGAAAAGAAAAAGAAGAGTCCTCTTTTTCTTCGGTAGTACTATGTCACAACATTGTAAGATTGTGCTTCAGTCCTACTCACAGAAGATGAGTGACATACTTGACAATGACGTTTGGATGACAATATTATAACCCTAAAATGAATTCCAGAAAATAAAGAAAATAATTCTTCCAACACCGAAAATACCATTTCAGATCGAAAAATCACCTTGAAAAATCCCTGAAATAAACCAGCGACATGGGCTTCATCACACCTGCGAACACAATGGTAAGTCGTTTGTTTACTCTCGGAAGGGACAACAACATTGAACTATTTCTTCGAATTCTAGGCCTCTAGGATCAGGACGCCAGAAATCAAAGACTCCTGCAGCTTATATCATCACCTCCCATCGGCACATAGAATTTCAGAAGACATTACTAATCATGACTGTTATTATTTTTATGCTGTTATTTGAAACTGTGTGATAAAGTGGTTCATTAAATAGTTATTTTTGTATCTAGAGCGCGAAATGCTACTTTGGTGATCGAGATCTGATTTTTTTAACGAGGCGTAGCCGAGTTAAAAAAATAGTCGAGATGACCAAAGTATTTCGCGCTCGAGTTGCAAACAAATTTTTTTCTACAAACGTCAAAAAATATAGTTCTAAAGTAAAAATATGCTTAGCCAGATATAAAAAATAGTGTTGAACTGGCTTTAAAGGCCTCCTCCTATCCTCCCTAGGTACGCACGATGTTCCACGAACATAATACGAATTTCCTTTCGTGCGCTCAAGAGATATAAAACAAAGTTATTGTTGAACATTCAGAAATAAATGATTTCATGGATGTTTGCTCGATTGAGGACCATATAGTTGAAATATAAATATCTCATTAATTTTACATTACAATGCGCGAAGTAGGTACTTCGCGCACTGTTTTACTTCGCGCATTGTTATGTGCAGGGTATCATGGTAACGTAGGAAACTGAAAAAAAGTGTCACTTCGCAGTTTGTTATCAATGCGCGAACCTTGTCATTTTTTGACGTTTGTAGAAAAAATTACATTCAAGTACTTCAGGATTATTTACCAAGTGTCAGACTGAATGTTCTCTGTAAGTACCTATGACTTCTTGTCTAGATCTGAAAGGTTAATATTTACAAAATGGTAATGTAAGAAACAGAAAAATGAAAATGATTCTTTGCAACTCTTAATGATGCACTAAAGCAAATTCGCTTGGATTTTCAAGCAAACGAGAACTAAAAATAATTTTGTAGCAATTTTAAATGCTACAAAGTAACAAACACAATGGGGAAGTTTCCCATATTAAAATTCTCATGTAGTTCGATACTACGATATATTATCCTCGGACATAATGAGACATTTGTAATTCATTGAAATAAAAATCTGATATTGAAATTTGTAAAAAGTACAATATACAGGGTGTCCGGGAATAATGCGCAAAAATCAAGGAGGTGATTCTGCATGAGAAAACATGGAATTTATTTCTCAAAAACGTGGGTCCGGAAATGCATAGTTTTTGAGATACAGTTAAACTTGAAAAAAAAAAAGTTTTTTCGTGAATATCTCAAATATCTTTCCACCGATTCTCTTGAAATTCGGCAGTGATATTCTATGTCATGAGGGGCTGATTTGACAATGATTGAATTCGAATTGTGAAATCTAGTGGCGTCCCAGGGGCACCCTACCTGATATTAATATCAATAAAATGTGCGCCACTGATTTTATCTATCTATCTTCATAACCTATTGACCAACTACAAATACAACATTTTGGTGTACCTAATTGTTTTGATATTTCCCCTTGTCTCCGTGGAAAAAAATAAAAACCAATTTATTGTTCAAATTTGTGCAAGATATTCCTTCAAAAACAGGGGTGAAAAATGTGAAAATAAATGTGTGATCCATGTCTATAGACAGAGAATGAGAATGACGATTCATCCTGGACCGAGAATACATAGTTCTCAATATCGATAGATAGTTAATTTAGATAGATAGATAGAGTTTATTTGACCATGTTATGTTATATATACATGTACGGCAGATCATCGTTGGAAATACCAATAACTTGAACTCTAATTTGAATATAGGCACTATATAAGTGAAAAACAGCAAGTAAAAGAGTAATTGATAAAAAGAAGAACAGAAAAATACTTACAAAATATTCTATGAACATATACATTGTGTGATCACTAACACACACATAAAAAAATACATTGAGAATGAAGGTGAGTATTTCACATAGTTTCAAAATTCAGGTGATCTTGGATACAGTAGTAGCAGTGTGATTTGATGATTGATTTTAATCGATTCTTGAAAAGGTATTCTTATTGAATCGGGAAGTTTGTTATATAGTTGTAGATTAGGTGAGTTTTTCTGGGAAGTAGTCAGTTTATATTTTGGCGGTCTCAGTATTTCTGCATTCCTTGTGTTGTGGATGTGGATGTGAATGAGTTTTGAAGGACCATCTATATCCATGTACATCTAGCACAGAATAGTAGATGAATAAACAGGGAAAAGGCAATATATTGAATTTTGTGAACAATGGTTTACATGAGGAATCATAAGCAGCATTAGCAATTAGTCTTACCGCTCGTTTCTGCGAACGAAAAATTCTCATTAATTGGCTTGAGTTGCCCCACAAAAGAATTCCATAAGTGAGTCGAGATTGAAATAAAGAAAAATATGCCATCAATAAGATGGTTGGGTTCAAAACTCTTTTCAATTGCCTTATCAAGAACAGTTGAGTGGAAAGGCCATCATCAATAATTATGCTGCCTAGTGAGTTGATATATTCACCTCTGTAGATTTCATAATCTGTTGAAACACGAAGTTTTTGGGTTACCATATCTCAGCTCTATCCTCAGCTTCACTCATTGATACTTCCAGAAAATCTATATATCACTGTTTTTTTCTAATAAAGTTGTATCATCAGTTGCACTAGGGCTGCTGGCAATCAATTCACGAAGGTTACTTCTATGTATATCCTATTATCTACTACTCATTGGTTTTAGCGCGTATGTGATTGAAATTCGAATATTTGCGTTTTTAGTTGTACAATTCTTCAGTGTTTGTGTTTTCGTTTTTTCATAGACTGAACTTTTTTAGCCATGTCTAGTGAAACGAAATGCAGTATTTGCGGAGTAAAGAATACACAGGAATCCTCGTTTCATAAGTAAGTTCGAATTTTCAAAATCTTGGGCTTGCAAATAAGTAGGTAGATCTGAAACTGAAATTCATAGAACTGAAGTTGCGATTCTGGAGACAGCTTTCGATAATAATATCTCATCTGATGCATAGGTAGTACGGTACTATAGTGATAGTATATTACGTAATATGTGTTGTAAGAAGCATATCACGCACGAATGGAAAAAATATTCCATGAGTGCGTGATTGCTTCACAACACGCATTACGTACTATACTTTACATACTGCTACATCAAAAAAGTTTGAACAAGTCACAGTCTGATAGTTATGTCATCCGCTGTTGACGGCGATTACGCGATCATGACCGAAATAGGCAAGGCTATTTGACTCTATAAGGTTGCCTCATATCCACCTGGCCTGACGTCACTGTTTCACCAGTCGTCTTTTGTCGATCGGCAGAATGAAAATGGCGGAGGTGATAAACAAAACAAACAAATTTAGCCTAGTGCAATCCAGTGGATTTTGATTTTTGAAGTTTTCCAATATGTTTTTGTATCCACAAGATAGTTCACTGTTTTCCCAAAACATGCAGCAAGTACAAAAGACTGAAAACAGAAATCTAGAGAGATATTATGTTATGTTCCTCAGTGCTCCTGTTGTACAGACACATTACAGAAACTCAGTCACATTCTTATTGCAATATCACACTATCAGGACTGATTACTGTTGGCATTGAAGGATATGGAGGTTGAGCTACTGATAAAGCATCCTTTAATGAAGAAAATGTTATTAGGAAGTGTGAACCTGATGATGGAATCATGGTGGATAAGGGCATGCTGACTAGGGATTTGAAGAAAAATTCTTGAAATTGATAAGGCCATCATTTCTGAGAAACGAGAAACAATTAACTAAATAGGATTTCCTTCTGGATAAATTGAATGATTCTAACTCAATGGTGTTATTTAGTATCAATTTGGAACATATTATTGTTTGAAAATGAAAAAATAAGCAAATGAATCAATAAAGAAGTCATCACAATTCATTCCATTTTATTAATGCAATAAAAATGCAACATAATGGAAATATCTTCAAGATATCTTCTTCATAAGATGAACACAAAATTTTTCAGGAAATTATTTTCTTTCAAGTTCATTAGGGACATTTTTGGGCCATTATTCCCAACTGAATTTATCCATAATAAATGTGTGTCTCTTCCAACTTCACATTTTTTATACCATCTCCTATCGTGAAATGGCATTGTTCCACAAAATGTTCTGGACCTTTACCTAAAATTTCGAGAAAATAATTCAAGCTGAATGTTATACACATTATTTAACAAACCTCTATGTAAGGACCTCAGTGAGGACAATTTTTTCAATTATTTCCATGGTCTTCCTTCCTGAAAAATAATTACATATGGAGAAAATCCTAACCATGGAAAATATTGGGACAAATTTGTTTGCATGATTTGAAATTCAATATCATTTTCAATGAACATTTTGAAAGAGCTTTGGATTCCATGCTGAACAAATTTATTTGAAAAATCCTTTGGAAAGAAGAAGTTGATAGCCTTTTTTCCCAAGACTCTTTGCTACATGTAAAAATGAAGTAGCAAGTATAGCATAAAATAATTCAAAATTAATGTAAGTATACATTTTTCATAATGGTATGTCAAAATTTGATGAACTCACCAGTGTTCCTGAGTACCATATGCAATAGTTGTTTACATTGAGTTCATTGTGTAACGTTTTTATTTTCTAATATAACTAGCCTACATCAAAACGTTACTTTTCTACGTGATCTACTATATAATTCCAGATAAAACTCTCAAATGAAACACTATAGAAGTCAGACACTTTTATTGTATATTTTGTAACATAGTTCAAAGAGGTGTGTCTAGTTGAACACACTGTATACCACGCTGCCTCTCCTTGTGTCTCATGAGTTGTGGGTATCCTGAAAAAAATTAAATATAAAATCAATCTGAATGTCAACATTGAATAGCAACACAAATATTTTATCAAATGAAAATCCTACCTGAATCTTTTTGCATGATACGTGAACCATACAATATTATGAACCTGCTTGAGGTAGTCTTCTATTCAATGATGATTATCAAATTTCTGTATATCCAATAGTTTTTCTGAAAATAAAGAAAACAACAATCATAGGAATTCACAAACACTGAAAATCAGACAAGGAATAACAAAAGATACGTACGATATACTCCTCCCGTGTTTATATGTAAATATTGTATAGTTAGATATAGTCGTGGGAAATTGGTTGAAATATCTTTTCATTGCTTTTCATAAATATCCCAGCGAGTTATTCAATATCCAATGTTTACTTCTTCACTGCTTGGTTATGTCGTGACCGTGACCTTGTGGCCTTGTGGACAGTGAAGTCAAAGGATGTTGACTACATTGTATCAAAAAAGCAGATTAATCCATGTGAAGTACCAAATTGCCAATTGAGATGCTCTTTCTGTAACATATGTATTCATGAATATGAATGTACATGTGCAGATTTTTATATAAGAGCCTCTATATGTAAACATATACATTACATCATCCTCAAAGATGAAAACCAAAATACATCAACTCCTGGAGTCATGATGGCATCTGCTGAAACTTCCCAATATCTATGCACATTAGCTGAAGGAAGCAACAATGTGCGAAAAAGTATGATCAAGGAAAATATTAGAAAGGAAATCAATAAAATAAACATGAACATGGATTTATGCAATAATGAAAATGATTCACTACCTCATGTACTTAAAACACTGAGGAATGCTAATACTTTGTTGTCTGGAACAAACAGGGAATCAAGGATAAACTCATTTAAAACTGATTCTTCCTCTTCAAGTAGGTACATGTTTACTAAATGCTGTAGTTTTCAACAATAATTTCATGTACAACTGTTTTTGCTGCAGATATTATCTGGATGAAATTTCAATTTATATTTATTTTTAGGGGAACCTTCCAATAAAAGAGTATTGAAGCAGATTTCTTTCTTTTCTACCAAAAAGAAATTGAAAAAAGGAAATAATCTGAAAATCTCTAAGCCTTCCACAAGTGAAATGTCAACTATCAGCACTAAACTTAATATTAACAGTGATCATGATTATTGTTAGTATATTTTTTCATAGTACCTATACATTATATTCTGGCTAAAAGATGAATTGATGAATGAAAATTTATGGAATGTATATATTGTTTTGGAATATTTTATTATGTATTATACATAGATGAATTATTATTATATTTTTGTAAATGAAAGTATGTACCTCTATACTTATTTGAACACACCTGAAACTGAAAAATTAGTAAGAGAATAACTGATATAAATTTTTTGAAAAACTATGAAATTATTTCCAAAAATACTGCCGAATTAAAAACGATAATATTCTATTCTTCTTACATATATGTTTAGGTAGATAGAGTTGAGCGGGCGATTTGAAATCCTGAGATGGATAATTATATAGGATGATCTCTTTTTACATCTCATGTAATTAATTCCTTCACTCATGTATTGCTGTGTTTCTTTTCATGTAGGTTACCTCTTTACAAAAAACGCTTCATCCAAAATGTGAAATCCTAATCCAGGATGTTTTGTGGGTATGATCAGAGTGAGATCAGAGTTTATTTCAATTTCGCTTTACTCTTTTATTTCTTGTTATCAATATACCTCAACAACAACTGCCGCCAATAACACTAATCATGATATTATCTTCATCATCAGGATAAAAATCTGAGTAAGAAAATAATTTTGCTCAAGAATAATCGACAACAAATTTCAATAATCAACGTATCAAATTTTCAAATATCCCACCATATCTCCTTGGACGTTTGGCAACATCGCGGTACGGAATCCCTCATTTAACCGCTCCTGGCCGTACTGTACTGACCGTCAGACAATTTCTACTCTTATTCTCCCTTCGTGTTTGGCGAATTCCTCTGCCGTGAATTAGTCGTTCTACGCATGAATATCTTAATTCCGATGCCTCGTTCAGACCTTTCTCGAAAGGGACTCCACTATGCATGGATTTTAGCATTCGGACGTTGTTCAAAGCATACTCAACTATGTAAGGATTTTGGCATTTTCGCTGTCGCCATCTCCTGGTGTTCGTTAGATCTATCAAGTAAAATTAGGTCATGACTGACAAAACTGTGTCAATGTCAAGGTCGTACCGATTTCGGTTTCCGCTTTCCGGCGAGGACTTTACTCAGTTGGCCATGATTCTTCTCCCAAGGTGGTTGTCCTCGCAGCAGCTTCATCCCTTCAAGGTACTATTTATTCTGATCACCTTTATGGGGCCTAACTGAGTTGCCCAAATGCAGCATAAAAGACCCAGACGTCCCGACCACGTGACCCTCATGCCGACCGAACCTTCATCGCCACGTTTCTGTTCCCCGATGTTCATCCAGTTTTTTTTGTTGAAACCCTCGATCCAAAAGAGGTGAGTTATTTTGTCTCCCCATCAGTGATCCAGGCGGTCTCTATACGCCCAACAATTTATTTTAGGGTTTTATATTGGAGTTATGAAGGCCACCCATCCACGTGTCCCGTATCTCAATTAAGAGTTATGTATGCAGCAGGGGGCCCTATCAATTTTGCAAACGTCGTGGAGACCATGGTTCATTTTCTCCAACCTCAAGGAACCCCTTCAGTTGACGCAAGTTTCTAAGTCGTCTAGAGCTTGAGATGCAATTGAAGCTGCCCTTCAATGTCGCCATCTTGTGACCATCTTCCATGTCCAGTAACCGTCGACATCTAGCAGATAACTGCTTATTGGATAACTCAGGTTTTTTTAGTATTAAGTCCATTGACTATTAATTTTACATAACTTTTACATATTTACATATCAATTATTATGGAGGTATAACTTTTCAAATTTCAACACACTGTATGTTCAAACCCTACTTGAATTTCTAAAACCATTAGCAGCGGACCTGAAACATCTCATATAGCCGAAAATGCATAAGACTCCACAAAATTCATGAATTTTCAGGGCATAATCAATATCATAAAGACAATTATAGTCCAGTTACAATCTTCTTCAAAATGGGTTTACCTAGGGAATTGAACAAAATGTCAATAAAATACTATAAATATAATATCTGATAAAATCAAGAATTGAAAAGTATCCATAATATTCTACTAATGTATATAATAATCATTATTGCTAATGTATTTCATGAAAAACATTTTCATCATTAAATTTGTATGTATAGTTGAAGTTTCCATGTTTTTACTGATATCTCTCTCTGAACTCAACCTACAGGTTTCTGATTTAAATAAATTACAGAAATATATAGATATTCTTATAAATTCCACATGTTATCTAGTTGAAAGATTTGACTATTGATACATCTGAGGATTAGCAAAGGTATCAACCCACACCCATATGCCGCCGACGAAAAGCTACCAGGTGCAGTGTAAAAGGTAAAATTTTACGTTACAATTGGCTCCCAAAACAAATAATGAAAGAGACTGATGTACCCTGTAAAATTAACTTGAAGGGGGTCAATTTCCTTCTTCTAATAAGTGGGTAGCAGAACTATTGAAATGGTTCAGCTGTGTAATAGATCTTGTATTTTCACCACTTCTATGTGTTATATATGCAGCTTCACATATTCCAAGTCTTCATTCCTGAAATTTCATGAATTTTTTACCTGTGTGTGATAGATCAAAAGTGCACCTTCCTACCTGTCAATATAACCGTGATATGCTGCTTCACAGGGACATTCACATTGCCACAGCTCATCATTTTCCTTTGGAATTATTTGAATCTCATGTGGAGGCTGCCCAAGAGCAGATGATTGTAAACACAGGCATTTTATAACATTTGTTTTTCATTTCCACTCTTGACTCCACCTAATAATATTATGATGAGACCAGCCTTGAATAATACTACACCATATTATTATACAACTTCTCACCCTCTTTCAAAGATATCTTCACTCTTCAGTCTTCTTGTCACCATGTTTTCAACTAAAGTCTAAAATTCGCGATTCTTTCGAATTCAAATTCAAAAATTTTTGCAACCCATTTGACAGTGACACGAAACGAAATCAACAATCACGTGGCGGGGAAACAGTGACGTCACGCCCCTCCGCGCACCCCCGCACCCTAATGCTATACTATGAGGTAACCTTATAGAAGTCAATAGACCTTGCGAAATATCTAAGTGCATTTGCAAACGGCAGCTCTTCGTCAGTAGGCACTATGGGTTCTCAAAATGAGTTAAGAGGCCATATGCCACTCGAAATTATTCGAATGTTATCAGTTTTCTGTCCTAGCCCTTCCACTCCGAAAGGGGCGGGATCAACCTGAAGAATTCCTAGAAAGCTGGAATCGTATGTTTATCGAGCGGCACGTCGAGGGCACCGAAAATGACGTAGCGCGACACCGTCTTGATTACTTTTTGCCGCTCACTGACAACCGGTTGATTATTCATGGAAAGCAGTCAAATGGTCTCATAATTACTAATATTTTGAACTTTAGTCAGTATTTATTTGATTTTTGGCGCTGGTGATTAGATATTTTTTGCATTTTTGATTATATTATCTACAGGATATTTTCGAAATTAGAGCGATACATACCAAATATGGAATGTTGTATTTTTTATCGCTAGGAGCGCACGGAAGGGAATCCGCATCTAGGGAGGACAGGTAGAGGAGATGGGTATTGGATTTTTCTATAACTTTTGGAGAACATACCTGAGTGCTTGGAAACATTTCCTCAGGCAATGAATCCCAGAGCTTTGCCATTCTACAGACAAACGAGATTTGATAAAGTGCTGTTCGACATATTTCGAGGTTGACCACGACACGATTTGTTGACTGCGCTTGTCGAGTTCGTCTGACTTGTATACTGCTAGTGATGGAATGATATCAGAGATTTCTGAAGAATATTTCCCTTGGAAGTATCTATATGGAAAAGTGGAAGGTCGCTGACCTTTTACCTCGCCTTTTATGGTGTTGTATGTTTTGGTGCTGAACCCTCGGCTGAACCTCATATGTGGGAACAGGATTCTAGAACAGGCCGTATCTGTGCTTTGTAAATTATGAGAAGTTGTTGAGGTGTAAAGTAGCTTTTTGCAAGAGACGGAAATCCGAGTTTCTTTGGAGCATCTTTCGCGCCAATGGATCTTATCTTCAGAAAAAGTTTTGCTGATTGAAATACCGAGCATATAGTTATAATGTACTTGGTCGGAATAGTGGCATCAGACATTGTTATATCAGGCACTATATAGCTGACCTGGCAAACATTGTTTTGTCATAAACATTATTTCTAAAAAATATTTTTTAAGTTAAATATGTATCAACACACTTTTTCTATTTTATTTTCTATACTTCTCTTCAGTTTGGCTATCTATAAAAGCGTGTTTCATTAGTTTTTCAATTTACTATTTATATTATTGCAATAGCTATCAAAATTAATTTCTTATTCCATTTTGGATGACCAGAAATCATCATATTATCTAGGAATAACTTCCACTTTCATGCCATTTCGAGTTCAAGCTGCAAAATAACAAATTTATTCAACATGGTGTTGTCCCTGGATTCGATGAAACTGTAGTGGATCAATCTTCATCAATCTCCCTGTGAGATTTTATGGATGAAGTTAGTTGTCAATTCTGAAGTATAATATAGAATAATAAAAGGATTTGGTTGATCCATCATTTGATAGTTTTACTACAAAATTGGTGACCCCGACTAGTTCTGAATATGGTTAAGACATCGATAAATGATTTCACAACTGGAGAATTGTCCATCGCACTCAAAAAACTTGGACTTGATGTTAGTGGTACCAAGGCTGACGATTAGAAAAAGGAATCGGAGAACTTCACGAAAATCCTTCCGAGCTCGATATTGCTTCTCTTTTAAGTTCCTGTTCGAAAGAAGGAGATGATAAATCAGAGAAAACAGTACTTGCTATTGCAGATTTTCAGAATCTTCTTAGTGACTTCACCTCAGAAATTGTTTCCCAACAAAATCTTCTGAAAAGTTGCCTCCAAACAATAAGTGCCAAGCTGATATCTGATAAAGAAGAACTAATCAAGAAGATAGAAGAGGTTCGTCAAGAAAAAAATTATTCCTCGTCAGTTGCTGCCCTCAATCCACCCAATTCCTCAACATCTCTATTTTCATCCAAAGAAGTTTCCAATTCTGTCCATTCACACATGAAGTTTTCGTTGCCCCAGTTTTGGAAGCATGAAGCTGAAATTTGGTTCATCAATGCTGAAGAAAAGTTTGAAGAAGCCAAAATAACTTGCAACAGGGTGAAATATCATAAAGTTATTGATTCATTAGATTCAAGTATAATCACACAGGTATCGAATATCATGAGAAAACCTTATAATGAACAAAAATATCATGAATTAAAAAATCAACTGATTGAATCATTCACGATTAGTGAAGAATCGAAAATTAATAGAATACTTAGCAGTTTCGAGCTTGGTGAAGAGAAACCAAGTGTTCTTTTCAGGCAAATGTGTGATATGTCTTGCAATAAGATTGATCAGGAGGTGATAGTTTCTCTGTGGCTACAAAAATTACCCAGAGAAATTGAGAGACATCTAAGAGGATTAAGAAAAATCATGGGATGGTAGAATGTCCTATCAAAGAAGTAAATGTAGTGCAGCCACCTCCAAGTCTACCACCGTCTGACAATAATTTTATGGAAGAAATATTGAGGATACTGAGAAAACTGGAAAAGTCAGAGCAAAATAGTTCAAGTAATATTTCGAGAAGTAGAAATCGAGACGTTCGATTTCAGAGAAGTTTACAATCAAGATCTCCGTCTCCTCTTTCTAGTATTTGCTGGTATCATCGGCAATTCAAAAAGAATGCCACCAAGTGTATTAAACCATGTAATTTCAATAAAAATTCGGAAAACTACGCAGCCAGTAATTAATGGCGACTAATGAATATGGCATTAAGAACAGTCGCCTTTTTATATTTGACCCCACAACTAGAATATAATTTCTCATTGATACCGGTGCAGATATCTCCGTCATTCCTCAAACAACTGAAGAAATCCCAACCATTAGACCACTTTATGCAGCCAATGGAAGTAAAATCAATACATTCGGAGAGAAATTATTGACTCTCAGTTTAGGACTGCGTCGAAGTTTCACTTGGAAATTCATTGTTGCTGATGTTAAAAAGTCTATCATTGGTGCAGATTTCCTCAAAGAATTTGGTCTTCTGATAGATCTGGCTAGAGGAAAGTTGATAGATCGAATTACCCATTTGGAGAACACTGGAATAATTCGAAATTCTGATATACCATTATCAAATCTATCAATATCGAATCACCCTTCTATGCAATTTTGGCAGATTTTCCAGATTTAATGAAACCCTTATCGAACAAATTCCATGTCACTACTCCAGTTTCTCACCAAATTGTGACTCATGGCCCCCCAATTAATTGTCGAGTAAGAAGATTAAATCAAGAAAAACTCCAAGCAGCTAAACGAGAATTCCAATACATGTTAGAAAATGGTATTATTAGGCCATCAAAAAGTTGTTGGGCGAGTCCATTACATTTAGTCAAAAAACCTAATGGTGATTGGCGACCCTGTGGCGATTTTAGATTACTCAATGCTAAAATAGTAAGGGCGCCACTCAACTTTTTTATAGAAGAATTCAGAATTATCTGGAGAATTGAGCAACCAAATAATAACTTACCTAGATGATATGCTCTATGATAGACATTCCTCTGCAGATGTTGTAAGTTTAAGAGTGTCAAGGGTCAAATTAACAAATGAACAAAAACAATTTCCAATAAATAAACTATTTAATAATTCACTTGGAGAATGTAGGACTCAATTCAACATGACACATCCATATTATATAAGACAAATTTGAAAGTGGTAAATTGGAAAATAATCAAATATTTGCTCAAAGATATTTGAATTCAATAAATTCATAAATCAATAATATTAGAGTTATGACCTCTTCTCTATGGATGCTTTTATAGTCATAGCTGTGTATAAGAAGGTAAATGGATATGTGACTTATTATATCCGCCAGCGCATGGTACCATGGGTTGGGTAAAAGATATGATAATATTTGAAGTGAAATTCAAAGTTAAGGAGCTATGAAATATAAACCGCAATCCTATACATTCATATACCTGTCAGAAAACATCATAAGCAATGTAGAATAAAAACAAAATAAACCCTCATGTCTATAAAAACCTGAATGTGGTGATAGATCCTACGTCACCAAGTGAAATTTTCCATCCAGCATCAGGACAGCAGCAGAGCCTTCAGCAGTCCTTGTCGAGACAGCCACAGTAGGAATTCTGGTAGACCTTTTCTGCCATGGACAACAGCTTCACCATCATGGGCCTGCCAACAGGCATCCCAATAGAATAACCAGAAATCACTGGTCCGGCAGCAGGAAGTACAGCATTCATAATTGAACTTGGGTGGAAACAGGAGATGAACCAAAGGGTGTTGTAGCGAAGTCCAAAGTCATCCAGCAGATCAGAGAAGAGCATTTCCAGTTGGTATTCCGGAAGTGTAGATGCCAACAAACCCGGGAAGAATATAGAAATGATAGCGTCCAGGTAGGACTTTAGGTAGGACTCCCGGTAGGACCCTAAAAAATATCATTTTCTCCTGATCTTCTGGTTGGAATACACCACAGAGTGAAGAAAAGAGGAATTTAAGAGGAACTCACCTTCCATGAAGGGATGGGGTTGTTTAAAACCCGGCATGAACTACCGGCGTTCACGTGGTTGGATCCAAGAGCCAGTTCTCCAAATGCCTCTAAACCGCCAAATCCACAAATTCAGCCTGCTATTTCGGCAGATTCCCGAGGGATCGAAATCCAGATCCAGGAATTCCTGTTGGGACCCAAGGAAGGCCTCTCGCCAGTTGCCGGTTCCAAAAAAAACACCAAACCACCAAAATGTTCGATCCGAACAACCTCAAATCAACGGCGGAGACAGACTGCCTTTAATCTCCACGTTCTCTCCCCCTCTATTTTCATATCGAAAAATCTGGAATGTTCTAGAAGGATATCTCACATCCGTTTCTTTATGTTTAGCGGGAAGTTTAAATTCAACGAATAACACACTTGACCATTCTTTTCTGACCAATCAATTCACTTCGTGTTCCATCGACAGAAACCCTAGATCATCCACCAAGTCCACATACATAAGAGGACGCCACAGTCGTGTCGTCCTTAGATCATTTTGCACCTCGTCACAAGTGATCGAAAGCCTATGTCCAGCGACGAAGACCACCAAAGGAAAGAGAAATAATAAGAAGAAGAAGGAAATAAAATAGGAAAATAAGAACATAAGAAAATAAGAAGAGATTTAGTGATGACAGATAATTGCATCATTACCCGACAACAATGACACTTGACGTTGATAACCACTGATAAATAAATAAATAAATTTTGGATAATACCAAAAGCTATTTTCACACATAATCCCGAACAGAAAATATAATGAATATTTACAAGGCACACCATGCATAATTTGATCCCAAGAACTAGATTTGCACAATCCTGATGTACCTGGCAAAATTCATCGGTAACCCAGTCGATGAAGTAACAAGTGAGACTACTAGGTGAGTACTACATTTGTTTTCGATTTTAATCCTACCTTCATGTAATATTTTTCCTTTCAGATATGATTCTCCCTCAAGCAGATCAACCGAGGACAGATCACTTTCAGAGACATGAAAACTTCAAACTAGTTGAATAATGAATAAGTTAGATTTTTGAAAATAAAGGATTATTTTGACAGTGAGTCCTTCTATTATGATATTTCTCACAATCTCACATCGAAATGTACTGAACAACTGAGTATTCCGTTAGATGTAAATAGCAATTTCAAAATAAAGACTGCACTGAATTGGGAACAAGATATACATGGTGTTTGGTTTTTACTTGAGGTAAGGAAATACTAAATTAAACAAAAAAGTACAGTAGCGGAAATTTACATGCTACATTTTGAAAATGCCGTTTGGATTGCGTAATGCTGCACAAACCTGTCAACGTTTTGTTCACGAAGTAGTTCGAAATTTGGATCACTGTTTTCCCTATATAGACGACTTTCTTATTAGTTCAAGAAATGAGACTGAACATAAGGAACATCTGAGGGAGGTATTCAAAAGATTTCAAACCGCTATTATAATAATAAATCCCGAAAAATCTGAGTTTGGGAAGACCAACATCGATTTTCTGGGATATTCGATATCTGCAGAGGGAATAAAACCATTAAAAAATAAAGTTGAGGCTTTGGTGAATTTTCAACGTCCTGACGATATACGTTCTTTGAGAAGATTTCTTGGGATGATCAACTTCTATCGAAGATCTATTTCAAATGCCGCTGCTATTTTATCACCATTGAATCGTTTCCTACAAGGTAACCCGAAGGACAGAGCTACAATTGTTTGGTTACCGGAACATATAGCTGCCTTCGAACAGATAAAAGCTGCCTTAGTAAACGCCGCTCTACTAGTACACCCCTCAATTTCGGCACCACTGTCAATCATGGTTGATGCATCTAGCTCTTCAATTGTTGCTTGTGTTCAGCAGAATCAAGAGAACATTTGGCAACCATTAGGATTCTTTTCTAAAAAACTATCACCAGCACAAGTTAAGTACAGTACTTATGATCGGGAGCTACTTGCTATATACGAGGCTATAAAGTATTTCAGATACCTATCAGAAGGCCGAGAATTTATAATTTTTACTGACCACATGCCTCTAACGTTTGCTTTCACAAAAAATTCCGAAAATTTGTCTCCTAGACAAACAAGATACTTAGATTTCATTGCACAGTTCTCTACCGATATAAGACATAGGAAGAGGAGAATGGCGAGACGGGCTGCGGCGCCAGCAGCGCCCGTCCAACCATCCACCTCGACTGGCTCCACAAAGAGGGTCGGTGGATCAGGCAATGGGTCAACGGACAGGAGTGGAGTACAGGGCTCCTCCAAGGGGAACGTCGAAGCTCCTCCTCCGTGCCCCGCTGCCAAGTCGAAAGATCCTGGTGACCCGGCCCTGAGAGGAAAGACCCATGAGTCTACCAAGAGGACCAGGACTCCAGGATCTACACCCGATGACGTCACGCGCGTGACTAAGCGACCACGTCCAGGCCCCACACAAATGGGGCAGGGCACGACTGGTCCGAAGAGCTACGCGCGGATAACATCTGAAAACCGAGCTCTGCAGGTGGTTGTCTCCAGGGAGGGCCAAACCAACGTGGCCTTCACGGAGGACCAACTGGCAGAGTTCCTAGACGCTGTGCTGACATTCATCATCAGCACGCCAATGAGCGCAAACTCGCCCCCTTTACAATTCGCATCAACGCGACTGTGGAGGGGGCAACTTTTAGTCACCGCAGAGAATGCGGAGACGAGGGTATGGCTTCTCAGGGAACTGCCAAATATCAGACCCTGGGAAGGCATTAACCTCATAGCGGTCGATCCGGATAGATTCAGACTGCAAAGAACGGTCATCCGGATCCCGATAAGACCGCCGAACCAGGACATCTTCAATGCCCTGGAAAGGCAGAATCCAGGTCTCTCAACCCGTCAGTGGAGGGTCTGGAGCAGAAGAGAGGAGAAGCGTGGGCTCAGCCTGGTGGTGGGGATGGACCCTGAGTCGATCGCCACTGCCAGGCGGGCCAACGGAGCCTTGTTTTTCGGTGCCACCAAGGCACTGGTCAGCTGGGACGCCCCTTCGTCTTCTGCGACAGACCTCCCAGCTGAGGGTCCCATAGACCAGCCGATGGAGACAGTCTCCGTCGACGAAGAGACACCCGCAGACGTCGACAGACAACCCCCTGCGGAGCCGTCTCATGCAGATGAGGAAACCCTCATCGAACTCGACGACGAGACTTTGACAGAGGACAACGTCAACAGTCCTCTGGCAGAGTCCGGTCAGGTAGGGGGCGCCCAGGACGCGAGTCCTGGTAGCCCTGGACAAGAAGAGGGGCAGGAAGATTAGGCTACCAAATGGCGGTCTCTCCTTCATGCTCCTCTGAGCCCCTGAGACTTCTGCAAGCCAATATACAGCACGGGAGGGCCTCTACAGCCCTTCTATGCAGAAGGCTCAGGGAGCTCGATATAAATATATGTCTTATCCAAGAGCCGTGGGCCTACGGGGGTAAGATAAGAGGTATGGGTCAAGCTGGAGGTTCACTCTACTATTGTCCCTCCGAAGCAAGACCCAGAGCATGTATTCATACAAAAGGTGTCGACGCCACTCCGCTGCCGGGCTTTCGTCACAGAGACCTGGTAGCGGTGAAGGTGAAGTTGGTCGACGAAACAGGGGGTAATACACGCGAAGTCATTGTAGGCTACGCTTACTTCCCATATGAAGAGGAGAATCCTCCACAAAAGGTTATAACACTGATAGAGCACTGCGAGGAGCAAGGATTGCCCCTCCTGTTGGGTTGCGACGCCAACTCCCATCACACACTGTGGGGAAACCGCGACGTGAACCCAAGGGGTAGGGCGCTTCTCGAATTCCTGAGTTCCAGTAAACTGGAAATCCTCAACAGAGGATCAGGGCCCACCTACTTCACGCCTCTGGCACAAACAATTGTCGATCTCACACTATGTTCATCAGAACTAACAGGGAGCGTCAGCGGCTGGCATGTGTCAACGGAGGAAACCCTAGCGGACCACCGACACATACTATTTAAAATAGCAGGCAACAGCCATGCAGAGAGCTGCAGGTATAGGAATCCCAGAGCTACCCGATGGAACCTCTACGTGGAGGAACTGAAGGAGAGGCTTGGAATTATGCCTACACGTTACGGATCTGAGGGGGAAATTGAGACGTTTGCCGACTGTCTCAATTCTGCCATCCTCACATCATATGAAGCCAGCTGTCCCTTGAAAAAGGTTGACAAGGCAGGCAAAACCCCATGGTGGAACTCACAAATAGAGGCTCACCGCAAGGAAGTCCGCAAACGTCTGAATAGGGCCACACGGACCAAACAACCAGCACATTGGGAGGACTATAAGTCAGCACAAAGGGAATACAAAAAGTGTATCCGAGACGCACGGAGGGACACTTGGAGGAACTACTGCCAAGGTGTAAACACCTTACCAGAGGCAGCAAGACTCAACAAGGCCCTATCCAAAGATCCGGGAGCAAGATTGGAGGTGCTGACACTGCCCGGAGGCGGATTTACTGCCTCGGACGAAGAAACACTCCAATACATGCTTTCAGTCCACTTTCCGGGTAGCGACACTGCGACACCCGGACCACAGCCAACTCCACCTCTCTCCCTCTCTCTCACGAGAAAGGTCGACTACAAAGTGGCTGCTGGCATTGTTACTTACGATAAAGTGAAATGGGCCATTGAGTCCTTTTCACCTTTCAAATCTCCGGGAGAAGACGGGATATTTCCAGCCCTGCTACAAAAGGGCGAAGATATCCTGATCCCCCATTTACTGAAGATTTTTCGAAGCTGCCTCGCCTACGGATACGTTCCCAAAGCATGGAGGACAGCCAAGGTTATCTTCATTCCCAAGCCTGGAAAAAGTGATTACACCCAGGCAAAGTCTTTTAGGGCCATCAGTCTTACGTCTTTTCTTCTCAAGACCACAGAAAGACTGGTGGACAGATACATCAGAGAGGATATACTGACCTTATATCCACTCAGCAACCTTCAGCACGCCTACCAAACTGGTAGAAGCACGGAGACAGCTCTCCACCGTCTGGTCCACAGACTCGAGGGCGGGTTGGACCGTGGCAGTGCCACTCTAGGCATATTCATCGACATAGAAGGAGCATTCGACAACACGTCATTTGACTGCATATGTCAGGCAACAAGGGAAAGGGGCGTGGCTCCATCCATAATAGGGTGGATCCACGCCATGCTTTCCCAGAGATTAGCTAAAGCAACTCTCAAAAGTAGCTCTAGCGAGGTCACGCCAAAGAAGGGCTGCCCACAGGGGGGAGTTCTGTCGCCTCTGTTATGGTGCCTAGTAGTGGATGGTCTCCTATCAAAAATAAAAGATTTGGGGTACTACACTCAGGCCTACGCGGACGATATAGTCATCCTGGTAGATGACCAGGGGTCGGGCCTCGTGAGAGGTACGATACAAAGGGCACTTGACGGGGTGGATGTATGGTGCCGTTCAGTCGGGCTGAGCGTGAACCCTGGAAAAGCGGAACTAGTTCTCTTCACTAGGAGACGCATAAAAGGGAACCTCCCAAACGTCCAACTTTCTGGCAGGTCTCTGCAATACAAAGGTTCAGTCAAGTACCTTGGGGTCATTTTAGACTCCAAGCTGAACTGGAACGAACATATCGAACATAGAGTTCAGAAAAGCATGGCCGCGTTCTGGGCATGCAGAAGAGCGTTTGGAAGCACGTGGGGGCTCAGTCCCAAGATTATCTACTGGATCTACACGACTCTCATACGTCCAATGATTACGTACGGAGCCATCGTATGGTGGCAAGGTACAGCATCCGGCAAGTCAAAAACTCAACTAGACAGAGTGCAATGACTTGCCTGCCTTGCCATAACGAGTGCAATGAAGACGGCACCCACAAGGGCACTGGAGACACTTATAGGTCTGCCACCCCTGTACCTCTTCATTGAACACGAGGCATGTAAAGCCATCGCCCGTCTGCGGAGCTCCAACCAATGGAGGAGCGAGGGAACGTATGGACACTCTAGACTATGGAATCGGACGGTGAAGGAATGCCCCCTCCTAGAGATGCCGGGGGACAGTTCCACTCCTGTCATTAGATTCAGCAAAAGGCCTCAGTCAATTATCCCAAAAAGGGAGGACTGGGAGCAGTTCGGGCACCGCCTGATCCCTACCACTGGAATCATTTGGTACACAGATGGCTCCAGGATGGAGGGATCGGCAGGAGCTGGGGTATATGGGCAATCTCCGAAAGCGGAACTCAGTTACGCCCTGGGGAACTTTGCTACAGTGTTTCAGGCAGAGGTTTTTGCCATTCTCGCCTGTGTTAGAGAAAATATCAACAGAGGCTACCATGGCCAGCTGATCACAATATGCTCCGACAGCCAGGCGGCGATCAAGGCCCTCACATCATACAGGGTCAGTTCGCTGTTGGTGTCGGAGTGTATTGACGAGCTTCAAAGGCTATCCGCAGCCAATAAGGTGAAACTCCTCTGGGTCCCAGGACACAAGGGAATTCCCGGTGATGAAAGGGCCGACTCCCTGGCTAGACAAGGAGCAAATAGCTCAGCCATTGGACCAGAACCAATCTTAGGAGTTTCCAGATCCTGGAGCGTCTCAACCATGATGAAAAGCTTGGAAACGAAATTCCAGCAGGTATGGAGAGAGACTCCAGGCATGAGACAATCGAAACTCCATATCGAAGGCCCTTCTATCAGAAGAACCAAAACGTTCCTCATATTGAGCAGAAAAGAAATAAGAATAGTGGTAGGGCTCCTCACGGGTCACTGCCATCTTAACAGGCACCTCAACATTATGGGTATCACTGATGATGCTGAATGTAGGTGGTGCCTGGAGGACGAGGAGTCAGCTACTCACATCCTCACGGAATGCCCAGCAGTTGCAGCAATACGGGAAGCACATCTCGGGAACATCGTTTTGGAACCAGAGAGTGTGAGAAGGGTTTCGTTGAGAAGGCTGGTCTCTTTCGCCCGCGAAATTGGCTACCCTCATGACTGAACCAATTCCCAGCAGAGGTGGGTGCATAACGGGCCCGAACTAGGAGGCCTACATGCTGAAGGATCCGTCCGCCCACATAGTGTAATCTATCTATCTATCTAAGACATATCGAAGGAAGGAATAATATGGTTGCAGATGCTTTCTCAAGAATAGATACAATTGATATTCTGAATAATATCGATCTCAAATGTTTTGAAGAAAAGCAGAAGACTGATCCAGAGTTAAGATCAATCATTTCAAGCTCCGCTACTTCTTTAAAACTTACAAAATTGAAGATTCCTGATACAGATCTCGAGATTTATTGTGATTTGACAAATAATACAATCAGGCCATTCGTTCCGAAGGAATTTAGGTTCCAGATATTCCTACAGTTACATAATCTTTCTCATCCGGGTGTGAAAGCAACAATCAAGCTAATCAAAAGTAAATATATCTGGCCAAGGATCGATAAAGATTTAAGGCTTTGGACTCAACAGTGTATTCCTTGCCAAAAGTCGAAAATTAACAGACATACTAAAAGTCCCATAAGCCAGTTTCAAATAGTTTCGTCCAGGTTTGAGCAAATAAATTTGGATATTATTGGTCCTTTACCATCGTCAGATGGGTACACTTATTGTCTCACGTGTATAGACCGTTTCTCTAGATGGCCAGAAGTATTTCCATCAAAGATATCAGGGCAGAGACAGTGGCATCACACTTTTACAATGGTTGGATCTCCAGATTCGGTGTCTCACTTAGAGTAACCACTGATCAGGGTCGACAGTTTGAATCGACGTTGTTCAGAGAATTAGCTAAGTTATTGGGAATTAAACATATTCACACAACACCATACCATCCTTGTTCAAATGGAATGGTGAAAAGGATGCACAGGACATTGAAAACTGCTCTAAAGTGCCATGACAATGAGAAATGGACTGAAGTGTTACCAACTGTCCTTCTCGGACTCAGAACTTCTTTTGAAGAAGATATTGGAGCAACAAGTGCAGAGATGATTTATGGTACAACTTTACATATTCCTGGCGATTTTAGTCAACCAAGCAAGGTTGAAGATTCATCTATATGCAATCAAGAAGGATTCGTTATTCAATTGAGAAACTACTTCCAAAAATTCCAGCCAATACGAGGCTCCAGTCATTCCAAAATTACAGGCTTCATCTATAAGGATTTATTCAAGTCACCTCATGTTTTCATACGAGTCGATTCTGTAAAAAAACCTCTACAAGCACCATACGATGGCCCATACAAAGTCCTTGACAGAAATAACAAAGTTTTCAAGATTCTGTTGAATGGAAGAGAAAAGTACATTTTGATAGACCGACTTAAGCCTGCTTATTTGGAGAACTGTGAAATTGAAGGAGAAATGAGAATTTAATTTCTTGGTGGAATTACTGTTTCAATAATTTGATTCCCTAATTTTTCTTTTGAGAATGTATACATATATTTTTTTTTTGTGGAAGGGGAGTATTGTAGTGGATCAATCTTCATCATTCTCCCTGTGAGATTTTATGGATGAAGTTAGTTGTCAATTCTGAAGTATATAGAATAATAAAAGGATTTGGTTGATCCAACATTTGATAGTTTTACTACAAAACCATCAATTGTTGTTTTTGTTAACTTGGCCATCTTCATTTCAGAATGTTATTTTTCCGGAGTCAGATATTTGGCACTATTATAGAGACATTGAACTTCAATAATTATTTCGCCATCTTCATGGTTACTCCATGAGGACTAGCCAGCAATAGGTAAACTGGAAATTTTCATCGATTCAATGTATTTATTTTTCATTTCTTTGTCAATATGGTTTTCCAATTCTGCAATATTGAGATGTTCATTGTCCCCAAACCAACGACGCTGCATTGATTATTTTCAGATATATAATTCTCTAACTAACCGTCTGAGAGGTGACGATTTTTTTTCTTGCATGCCTATCCAAAGACTGACGGTGATTCGTTTTTCCTATCTTCTTTTTACAGCTTTGACTCAGTTTGATCTCAACTCAATACATTATTTTCTAGATTCTTTGGATGCATTGGAAAGCAAAAAACGCATGCCTAACTAAACATCAAAAGGATTTCATCTCGGATTCCATCTATATATTCCATTTAATAATTATTATCTAGGACATTCCTCTGTCGAATGAGTAGATCAGTATTTCATTCATTTTTTTCAAAATATTATGGATAATGTAAAATGTCTAATAAATCTTGGAGTACTTTTTCGCTCATCTCACCTATTCTATAGGTAGGTACTAAAAATATCGTTTTGAACATTCCAGCACTTTCCTGTGTTCGAAGAATGAGAAAAAATAAGTAGATATAACACATTTGCTATGTTAATTCCATCTGATACGTATGTTTATTATACACCAGGTATAAGTCTTGTAGGTTTATTGAACGAAATATAAATAGGTTCGTAGCATGAAAAGACAAATTGGATCGCAGACTATTTCGTGAGAATAATAAATACCAAACTTCATCATAGGACCATTGACTATCAATAAGGCATTTGAACTTCATGGGAGGAGCTTATTTTTGTGAAGTGCCGCGCCCACAGGGAAAATTCTTCTTCACGGTGCCTCCGCTCCCAATTTCCCATGCGAAAACCAAATAAGATTTCAGTAAATAAAAATTATTTTTGGAGAGTACTGCATCTGATCTGTGCATCTTATCGAATAATTTTTCCATTTTTGATTCCATAACGTAGAAAAAAATTCACAAAATCGGTCAAAAACGCACTACTTTACAGGTGTTTATAAATTAGTCTATGTGAAAAAAAAAAACATTCGATAAGATGCATCGATTGCACCTTTGACTACCCAGGGAAAAAAAAATTGAGCCTCTAGCATGATCCATAACCGAGTCCATAACCATAGGGGAACTTGGGAGCGGTACCTCGTTTATTGGCGGAGGCGCTGCGGAATATGCCCTCTTAAAACAGCAAAAATTCAGTTATCTAGCAATCATAGGGTTTAACAAGAAAGATATGACGCCACTGCAACTTTTAATTCAAATGAAATTTCACTTGGAGAGTTGAGCAACCAGATAATGAATAATATTAGTTGTGATTCCAGACTTAAAGACCTAAATTTACCTTAGAGATGTTGTGAGTTGAAGTGTCATGTCAATAAACAGATGAAACAGTCATATAAAATACCCAAAACATTTCATTATGATGATAGGACTCATATCACAGGTTTTGACAAATATGCATAATCAAAAAATATTAGATACCTATTTCCTGTTAAGAAACTACACTTAACTATTGCCTGCTACTATGTGGATGAAAATATATATAAATCAACCTTATGTTGTACTTGAAAACTTGAGAGCTTCTGTAAGGACGTTTTAGTCATAGCAGATTTTTTTTTAGAAAAAACTTGAATATGAAAGAATCCTACCAGCGCATAGTATACTTTGTGGAGGGAAAGTATTCACCTTTTATATGTGATTTCATCAATTTATGACCTGACTATGATTTAAAAATGGTCCATTATACACACTAGCAATGGGCAATATGAGTGAATAAAAATGAAAAATAAAAATATAATTTCATGTCAAAGAACCTGTATGGTGTGTCCTATATACCAGGGCCTACTCTATGATGAGATAGAGTAGGCCCTGGTCCTACACCAGTTATCATTAATAAATGGCTTCAGTGCCACCAGATGAAGCTGCTGAGAGGAAGGTTGGCGGAGAGCGGGGTGCTGACTTCACATCCATGGATGTCAGATGACATTGTCAGAGTTGTCGTATTTCCACTTTGAGAATCCATCATATCAGGAAACAAGCAGGGGACGATATCCCAATATAAGTACGCTAGGTTCTTGCAAGTTTTCCAAAGATTTTGTCAATCTATTAGATTCATTTGATTTAAATCTCACTGTTAATGACTTCACACGCAGAGATGATGTCAGTCAAAGCTGCATTGACAATATCATAACAAATATCGATCAAACTTTTGTAATAAGAAATGTAAACTCAGGCATATCGGACCACTTTGCAAAAATATCGAGTTTCAAAATTCCTTCAATGCGAAAAGAAAGTAATAAGGCACGACTTTTTTCTCAGTCTGCTATAAATGACTTCTGTACGGATATAAGCGGAGAACGTTCCAATAATATACAGTGTGTCCCACTTACCTTGCTCACCATGGGTATCTTTTTAACGGTTAGAGATACGAGGTCGGTTAAATGACACCAAATGTGGAGTTTGTTTTATACGCAAAAAACAGATTTTGATCATTTTCATGTCTCCTCCGTAACTTCTTTATTTATGAAAATATTCAAATAGGAATCCCACATTCTCATGACAGTTTTTCAAAGTGATCTCGAAAAGAATATGAAATTTATACCAACTCTTCTTGAAGTCGAGATATCAGCACCAACTTTAGTTTTTCAAATGTAGGTCATAGCTCACTATGACTTAGTTACAAATAACTTTTTTTTCTCTTACAGATGATATATCGCAGTAATAGTTTTGTGTTGATAACAACGGAGTTATCGTCAAAAAAAAGCAAACGCGTCAACGCTTTATCTCGAGGGTGGTGGGGAAACAAGCCTTTTTCTTTACTTTGTTTTAGGTCTCATACCAACTGTGAATGTCAGTGTGGTATCTCTTCAGTATTTCACCAGCTTTCCAACGGTAAAGACGTAATCAGCAATGCCAAACTGTGGCTGGGGTAGGCCATGCAAATGCAGTGAATGCAAACCTAGTTTCTGCTCTTTCTGCCGTAAAGAGAGGGTTCATCATGTAATCGAAGGCTATAGCACCAACAGAAAAGGGATATGCGCCTACAGTTTCACGGCATGGTGTGAAGATTGTTTCAAGGAAAGAGTAAAATAGATTGTTTTGTGATTGTCTCATCATTAAATGAAATGATATAGTTTGTTGTTGTCTCATGTGTCAATAAAATGTTTGATAAATAATCACATATCTCATTGACTCCATTATACCTTGTGAATTCCTGTTCACGACTGTATAGATAGAACTCAAGTCATATTTTTCGAACGAGAAAAGTATTGAGGAAAGTTCAAAACCCTGTATTTATAATTTGAAATTGAAAAACTTTTTCTAGAGACCCTGTATATTTTTCATCAAACAGAAAAACGAAATATCCTGTATACCTTATAATTTGAAATTGAAAAACTTTTTCATCTAAAAAGACTATATTTTTTCAAATCAGAAAACTAAATCATCTTTATACTTTATAATTTGGAATCGAAAATTTTTTTTCTAAGAAGGCGTTGTATATTTTTCCAGAACCAGAACCCGAACATCCTGAATACAATATAATTTGAAATTGAAAAACTTTTCAAACAAAAGCCAAGACATACAAGACGGTTCAACACTGTTTATTCTGGAATCCTATAGTTTTGACCTGCCTGTTATCCTAATGATATATGAGGTACTCTGTATCTACGACATAGACATCTATGAATGAAAATCTAATTCCGACTTCTCTTGTTAGGTGTTAATTATAACAACTCTTTTGATGTTTTGGAAAAGAAAGAGATTTTGATTTGTTATAGGCACGGCAGCTCGCTTGTTTGGGAGCAGGTCGTGAGTTAGTTCTTTTTATTGTTCACTAGTGGGGTTATCCTTTTGTCAGGCGCCACTCAGTTTTCACAGCTGAATTACTGAGAAAAAAATCCAAGATATAAATATAAGCCAAAATAACTGTTAACTGATTTATTCACCTTAACATGCCAACAATAGGTATTCAAAATGGTGATAAATATGTTCTATGATTATACTCAGTACAAGGGTAGATTTCCCTTCATATAGGCCTATACTTTGGGTTCACAGAGTCTCTAACAGACCCAATAATTCTATTAAATGTAAAATCCGATCTTAGACTGTTGTGTTATTGACAAATGTTTAAATATCTCATGACATTAGACAGTGAAAAATATGTATATCAAATGTCCTCAAGACAGGGAAAAAATATGTATGTTAAATGTCCTCAGACAGGGAAAAAATATGCAAGTGAAATGTCCTCAAGACAGGGAAAAAAGTATATATGTTAAATGTCCTTCAGACAGGGAAAAAATATGTATATGGAAAATTCTGACCTTAGCTGCAAGTTCTGGATTCTGAACCATGAGATTCCAACTGTGGTCCACTAGATTTCACTACCTGGATGAAACAAAGACACTCCTCCCTCAGTCGGCGGTAGGGGTTAGGTGTGCTAGGAAAACTGGATCCCACACAGTTGACAGGAGTCACAACCACCTGGAGACCTGGGCACTTGGTGTATCCCAGGGCAACTGGATTCTGCACTGCAACTCTGGCTGACGGGTCCATAGGCTGCCACCAGGGCAAGCTCTTCCTACCATCCAAGCTGGACCAGGACGTCTCACTATCTGACTGGGCTCTGGGAGTTCAGGCTCCAAAGTAACAAAATCCTAGGGATTAAGGATCAATCAACCATACCGGGAGTCTGGACTCCCCTGGACTTCCTGTCAGAAGTCAGGATCACTGGCTATCTAAACCAGTAGGGCTGCTAGGGTCTTGCACTGTTGGCAGCAAGGATTCTGCCAGAAATTCCAGGCTGTCGGGTCCTATAGATGCCCAGAGACATAACACAAGAAATCACCAGGGTCTTGCTTCCACCTTCAAGTGTGTTGGTGACTCAGGCTTCAAAGCACGAAGATCCCTCAGGTGCCTCAACCATCAAAAAAAGCGTCCATGTGATGTCCAAACAGTGAAGTCCAGAAAACAGTTCAAGATTTCTAAATGCCCATAGTTGAGGAGATTCGATATTTAGTGATCCTTAACAGTGTTGATTGATAAAATTCAAGTCCAGAAACATGCCATGCGGTCAACAGAAAATGGAGTTCAAATCATCCACTTAGTCTGTACCCCCTGCTCCCCTGTATAAGGCCGTGATATCTGAAATGTAGATACCCCATCGAATATCATTCACACAAAATGAGATTTAATATTTCTTACCTTCCTATCGGAAAGGCCTAACACAAAAGTAGGTGTCTACCACCTGACTTGATCGCACGACAACCAAAATCAAAAAGAGCTTCATTTTGGCTTCAGCACATGAAACCTTTTCGCAAGAGAAGGAATCAACAAGAAGGATGAATAAACGGAAATTGCTCAAATAACAAGTTTCCGTCAATCAGAGCACTTTTGATCTATTGCAAAAAAATAATACAAACCAAATTCCGTCTCTGCGCAATGTCAATCTAGCCAACCAAATAATATGATTCAAGTCAGATTCAGGGATGCAACTTGAAAGAAATATTAAATATCGATCATGACATCGATAGTCGATACGATAGTCGATACATTAGTCGATTCACCAGTCGATACAAAATTGCGAATATCCCTGCACCACTACAGGCCGTTGCCACTAAACGCGACATACAGTCTTCTACTGGCAAGAGACTATAATGTAAACAACAATATTCATGGGCATCTGACAAGTGTGTAAGGTTGGATAAGAAGTGGACTAAAATAACCCAACAGTCATGGACATTGAAAATGAAAACATTTAACAAGATGGAATTACAAAGTACCTCAAAACCTAGAAAAGAAATCATTGAGTTACGCAGTGCATCTCTACAAAGCTTCCCCATTACCCATTTGCAGAATTCACAATATGGAACACGAAAAGGCAAATTTTCATGTTACATAATCCAGAATGAAACTGAAAATCCAAATGATTTATGAATTACCCAGTATTTAAATAATATTCAATTTCTATTGTTAACAGAAATCTAGAAGAATATAGAACAGAAGATCTTAATGTTTCACGAAACATCCTGTAACTACGACAGAGACAGCTGTGAATGAAAATATAATTGCTACTTCTTTTGTTATCTGAAAAAATAGAATAAAACTGGAAATCCTACTGTTTCACGATACACCCTGTATTCAAATAAAATTCAATTTCTGTTGTTAGCGGAACTCTAGCAGAATATAAAACTGGAATTCCTGATGTCTCACGATACATCCTCTATTCAAATAAGCGGAACTCTAGAGAATTTAAAACCCAATGTCTTACGAAACACCTTGTACATCAACTTCGACTACATCAATTTTTGCTTCTTGTTATTCATGATGCTGTAAACAGAGCCGCTGTTGTTGTTTTTTGCTGCCCAAAATTCATGCGTTCACAAAATTCCTGTAAATGTTCTGTTTCGTCGCTAAGTCACAATAATACTTTGATAACTATAGTTTTTATATCTTTTCACATATGATATCCTCTCGGAAAATTTCAACCCAAAGGCCCTGTCGCGAAAACCGTGGAATTTCACGTAATTTGAGAGAAAAAAAAAAAAATAAGCCACTCACCAATTTCGTTCAACAACAGCTATATATCCAGAAATGAACGAGTATATTTCATTTCATTTATTTTATGTTAACATACAACTGTATATGCAGCAAGGACCGCTTCATTCACCTCACAGATGTTTTTTCTGGCAATGAAAACACACTGAATCATATGTCCAACACGAATAAAGATTGAAATAAGACTCCGATAACTGATAAATATTGTTATTCGAACTTAAATCACACACACAGGAAATAGCGCTGGCGAGACTTTCTCAAATAGTTATTGTTTGTTTCAGTTCGAAGGCTTCAACTAGGTTTCATCAGTATTTCACTATTGATCGGAATAATCAGCTAGCGCGTCATATCTGTCATACGTTTGCAGGGTCCACCTATGGCTGGTTCTTGCAGTGAGTCCCTTATGTATATATTTTTTTCATTTTCCATTGTGAATCGAAATTAGGGCTACTCATCATCTCCATTATGAGATGGATATGACAGTTTTCCGAAGGTTCTGGAATTGTCTCAAAAAACACTATTCGTGCTCACAATTCTATCGATAGTAATTCTCGTCCTGCGGACTCGTGATTTTAATATGCAATTAGATCTCGTCGATTTCTGACAGGATGGTATCGGTAGTTACACAAAGAACTGAAGTTTGTAGAGATATATCCTGAATCCTCTGTTCTTCGTTACAGGCAACCTAGCGTCATTCGTCTGCGGAACAGCCCTAGGATGGACGTCTCCGGAAATGCCAAAGCTGAGAGCCCTAGACGACAACCCTCTCGGCCGCATCCTGACACCCTCCGAAGAAAGCTGGGTCGTCACTTTTCTACCCTTAGCAGCCGCGATAGGACCCTTCGCAGGAGGTTACTTGGCTGACGCCATCGGCAGAAAGAAGACCCTGATCATCGGCGCCACTCCATTTATCCTAGCTTACGTCCTCAACATCATTGCTACCAACATGCACTATTTCTTCCTGTCGAGATTCCTTTGCGGTTTGGGCGTTGGGATAGTCTTCACGTCCATACCCATGTACGTGGGGGAAATTGCTGACGATGAAGTCAGAGTGTCTTTGGGTGCCTTCATGCAACTCTTCATTGTAATCGGACTGCTGTTTTCCTACGTCTTCGGTCCTTACCTTACTGTCAAAATATTCAACGTGGTTCTCCTTGTGCCTCCTATAGCCTTTGTCCTATTGTCCCTATTCTTCTTGCCAGAAAGCCCTTACTACTTGATAAAGACTAAAAAAACTGACGAAGCTGTGACGGCTCTGTCGAAGTTGCGAGGAAGTGATAGGAATATGGTACAGGAAGAAGCTAAGCAGATCAGGAAGCAAGTTGATGAAGATCAAAGGAAGAAAGGTGGCTTCCTCGATATCTTCAAATCAAGAGAATTGATGCTGTCATTAGGCTTGGTAGCCTGCCAGCAGCTGTCCGGTATCAACGTCATCCTTTTTTTCGCGCAAGATGTCTTCACCGCAGCTGGAGTATCACTACCACCAGAAATTTGCACAATCATCATTGGCGTCGTTCAAATTCTAGCTAGCGGCGCCACCCCTATGTTGGTGAAGAAATGGGGAAAGAGATTCCTCCTTATACTATCTGGTATTGGAATGGGACTATCACAGGGAATCATGGCCTACTTCTTCCATTTGAAGGATGACAAAATGGACGATATTTCTAACATTGGATGGGTGCCAATCGTGGGCTTGGTTGTTTTCATAGTTGCCTACTGCTTTGGTTTCGGACCATTACCATGGGCTATGATGGGAGAACGATTTCCGGGAAATATAAAATCTACTGCTTCTTCTGCTACCGCTTCTGGATGTTGGGTGTTTGGATTCATTGTAACTAGGTTCTTTGGAAATCTTACAGACATGATTGGTTGGTCTGGATCGTTTGGGGTCTTTACTGGGTTTTGTTACATTGCGGCACTGTTAGCCTGTATACACTGATAGAGATGTTTCATTTATTATTCACGAATAAGGTCGTTTTTTTTGTACTAACTTATGTAATTTCATCACAAACTAATGGTATTTAGAAATATTACAAACGAATATGCACGTCAATATTAAGTTTGATTGATTGATTGATTGATTATAATACTCTTGTTCTCATGAAACATAAATTAGATATTAACAAATATCACTTTGACACTATACACTATACAGCATTTTGCATCAAAATAGATTTGTTTATAATAATGTAACGTTACTTTGAATTCACTGAACGTTTTCTAAATGCAATCGACTGTCACTTATATGTTGAGTTATCTATATTAAAACTTAATACACTGCCTTTTAATTTTAGTTTTATCAGTGTTGTACAGAAAAGAGACATTGTTCCAATATAGAAGCAGAACTCATAGCATGAATAAGAATCATTTTGTCATTATAATTTATAATTATTGATGCTTCGTGAATATTTATAATATATTGTTTGGTTTTTGATGATCGATTCTTTCATCAATCTTCCCCATCACTATACTTAAATTATTCAACCCGAAATAAAAGTTCAAACAGTTATTGGGGATACTTCACACTTTTTCGTTTCTTGTGATAAATGAAAAATTATGTCAATTAATCATTCACAATGATAGAGATTCATCGTCAGTGAGTTGATAATAATCTTTACAATTTTTCTGAATGAGTCAATTTGTGATATGTTAGGCAGAAACATAGAAGAATATAGCTAGGCTACGAAGATACACATTGATAATTATCAAAATTAAATTTTCAAGACGGTTTCTTGAACGGTTTGAATGGTTCCTTTTGTTTGTTTTTTTTTAACAGAAAGAATAAAGAGTCTGAAACATCTGAATGAACAGAGGTAAAATCAGACCAGAAATCCATCAGGTGTATCAAGCATCCACTCTATGGATATGAATGATCTGTAACATAAAAATAGTAAAAGTTCTTGATAGAGAGAATATATCTTGTCCCATTTGATAATCAGTACGGTATTTTTTTATCTCTTGTAGCGAAAGGATGGTAAAATTGCATCTACTCATTCAGGATAATCGCAAAGTGTGAGAAAATATTGAACTATCAGGTTTTCCAGGGTCAACGATGTTTATGTATGATTTTTCATCTGAATGCATCAATTTCGAAGCACTTGGACGGATCAAAATGAATACGATACAAAAATGTTTGTATGTTTATCGAATACTGATTAACAATAACGAACATATGTATGTTAACTATTAACAAATATTGGCTGGTATCTAATGAATTTCATATTCGAGCCTTGTTTCTTCAATCAAGGATTTTGTGGATTAGCATCCAATCTAATAAATCCACTCACTTATATGACTTCGCACTTGTCATCTCGTCACAATTGATATGTACAATAATTATCCCAGATAGCACCAGATATTCATAGAATGTTCTGTCAGTGTTCGATTTGGAAGATATATATCCCGATATTATATAGATGTCCTGAATATATCCAGAATATCTATAAATATTTATATATTATTCCATTTCGAATATTCATCGTAGGTTCAGTTTCGTATATCCACAGATTATTCGATTGAGAATATTCCGAACGCATTGTTCTATGGATAATTCATGATTATTTATTCTGGATCAAAATCATTCCGTATCGAATATTCATTGCATGTCCGGTGTTGAATCTCCAAAAGTTATTATATTGAGAACATTTCAAATCTATCTATGATTTTTTGTTTTGGAATCGAAAATAGGTTCGTAATAATTCGTTTTTTTTTGTAGGTTCATCAGTTTCGATATATTTACAGATTTGATTGAGATCATTCTATTTCAAATTTCTAATGTCTATTTTCATTTTATTGAAAATATCGCAATATTAAAGTATTTCTGGAATAATTGAAGAATGTTACAACATGAAGTCATTTTCAACACTTGCACTTGTCGAACTTCCCGCAAATATTAACCTGTCAATCTAACTCGAGGTACCGTGTACCGAGGCTATCACACGGACCCGCGGAGAGAGGCTAAATGAAAGAGAAAGAGTCAAGAAGATGGCGGCGATACGACAACATTAGCGTATACACTATCTCGCTATACACACTACACAGTCCTGTTTGTAGTTCAAGAAGTTTAAGTAGGTATGAATTTTCGAGCAATAATGATTGATAATGAAGCAATCTATGTGAGGTTCTGTTATCGTAGTCGTAGGTGAGTATAAGCATCTCAATTGCAACAATAGTGAAGCTTTCTTTATTGTTATATAGAAAATCATTTGCCAGATAGGTATACCTCATTGTGTTGAATTGTAAGCATCTCAGGTGCATCAACTACATAACCGATATCAGCTCTCATTTCAGGAAATCGAGGGTAAGACATTCTATAAGCCTCTAATATAGGTAGGTATACTCAAATAATGAATGATTTCTGGTGAAAATGGGTGGTGCCGTTGGTGGTGAGTTATTCATGTACAATATAATGAGGATATATGTATATACCTACCTATTTTTATGCTGTAGGTACGAACATCATACAAAATTAAACATACTGGGACTATATACCAGCAGACCCTGAAAGAAATACCATACACAAACAGATCCTCTCAAAATCCTCGAATTCCTAATAGAATTGAAGCTTGAGGGGCTGCTATAAACAAGAAGACCTAGAGATAGTAAAAGAGAAGATGAGGCACAATAAATCTAATCAGGTCAATACCAATTAGGTAGGCATACCTACTACCTATAACATCTACATATTATTTTTCCAGTGAAACAATATGGTGATACTCCAATGCATGATGAGAACATACCTACCTACCTATTTATGGAATAATTCAGAGATTGGCCAACAATTATTTTGAAGGTAAATTAAATAAAGTCATCACTGAAGGGTATTTCTAAACTATAATGTATACAGAGTGTCTACTCAAGTTGGCTACATATGGGGCACTTTTTATTATCAATTTTACGAAAAAAAGTTATTATTCCTCATAAAAAGTTCTGCATGGCCCACAACTGACAATGCAAATATCAGATATCTGATTTTTCCAGTCCTATACTAGGTATGTCTATAAAACTATCAATTTTGTTCAAGAATAAAGTACCTTTATTTTTGACAATATCAAAAAGTATTATGGAGAAAAGTTTACTGCAATTGGAAACTAGGTTCAAATATCTAATCACATCTACCTATATATGATGAAAAGCAGGTTTTACTATTTTTTTTTATTTCTGATCAATCCACATGGTAAACTTCTTGATCTTATCAATTCTGAGGAAAAAATTATTTCTTCATAAATAGTTCTGCAAGGCCTAAAACCAAGAATTCAAATTTTTTTTTCAGTCTTCTTGACATGCAAAAAAAAGGTAATTATTTCCTCTTGAATAGAATAGATGTTTTTCTGACATACCTCGTATAAAACTGAAAAAAAAAACATATCTTATGATCACATTTTTGGTGTCAGCCCATCCAGCATGTTTTATGGAATATAACTCCATATTATAATAAAAGAGTTTCTCTTTATATGTAGCCAACTCAAGTAGACATACTTTATATAATTGTCATAGATAAACTGATATGTACATGAAAAACATTTTTGTTCCAGATGCTGTTCTGAAAATGATGTATCTGTAGAGAAGTGATTAGTCTAGGTCTATACTTACCAACTTGGTGAAATGAGGATATTGATAATGAAACCTTTACTCAGATGTACTTTTATACAAGTGTCCAGTGTAATAAAATCTCATCAGGTGAGTTATTTGAAGTTGCTAAAACGACTTCCTGAATAAATGTTTCCTGTTACATTTTTTCAATTTCTTTAAAGGTTATAGTGAATAGCATCTGAGATTATAATATGTTTGACAATTTCAGGGATGGTCAGAAAGTGTGATCGAAGAACTGAGGCTATAATCACCATACAAATCATAAATTTGTCAGATATTGTTGTATAGACAGACCTTCGAATAATAAAATATTTCCAGAGCAAGAATATCTTCTGAATCAAAATTGAAACCTCAGAATATTCTATGGATACCTACAGAATATTCAATGATTACTATTGGATGATCGATTTGGAATAATCCATAGATAGTAGAAATATTTGATGAAAAGATATTCCAAAGGTATCCCATGAATATTCTGGATTATCCAATGAATATTCTTGTCGGATATCTATAGAATATTCAAAAAGATTCCCATTTCCATGGTCCATAGAATATTCTAAAAAGAATATAAATATTTGAAGTGGGTCTAGAGAATATTCGAACATCTGAAACGGAATATTCTTAAGATGTCCATATATTATCTAGTGCTATCTGGGATTCTATGTACAGAAAAATTGATCGTTTCACCTTGCGAAATCTTTCAACACAATTTCCAAGACCCCACCCTCTAAGTGTTTCCTCCATCTTGGAAGTCTATAGAACAAGCTTTAGAAAAAATGCATCATATCATGCCTAATAGTTATCGAATTGGTAAGAATGGGAGTCAATATTTGATAAACCTCACCAGCCACTCCGTGTAATAACTATGCTCCAGCACAAACTGATGAAACTTGAATTCACATTTTACAGACACACCACAATTTTCTGTGTCAGCAATTGATATTTGATAATTAGACCACTCTAGACGTCCTTTGCAGTCTAACATGTTGACTACGACTACCTACTGCATACCAACCTCGAGCATGCGCCGAAGAGAATATCACTACGTCATATGGGAAGGTCGATAATTTTATAACAAATAATGTGTTTCTCTCAAGAACAATTTCTTATTCGCTGAGCAATTAAACTGTGGAGAGAATTTGTTACCAGTTAATAAAAGGTAATTCGAAAGTAGGATTCCAGAAAGTTTGGATTAAACGAACAGGTTTGTGACAAACTCATCGAAGTTACTCCTGAAAACATATGTTAGGTAATATTGGAAGAATCAGCTCTTAACGAATCCTTTGTTTTTGGTCAACATCATTTACAAATGACATGGTGGTATTCAATGAGATATATTGATGACAAGAAGATGACGTTAATATTCAACGAAGCATACTCCAACGAATTTATTCATTTATCATAACAAAACCTTTTCCTCAGTGATACAAGTTTCACAACATCAAACTCATATGAAACTAAGTTTCATATGAGTTTGATGTTGTTTTTTATGCATACCATTTTTCTTATAGATGTCTTGAAAAAGGTAATAAACATTTCCGAATGCTCGGCTAAATAACGAAGAGTTCACTTATATGATGCCTAAAATTTTGACTGCAACCCTATGAAGAATTGAACCACAGTGTTTGTTTCTAAATCACTAGATTTTTACCTCAACTAGTCAGTCATAGACTACCCTTCTCTTAAACTATATATACCTATATATATATTTTTTAATTGACCTGGCCGTTACTTGATGGAAATCTATGGCAAATGTAAAAACTTCACAAACAATGAGATTTTTACAAAATTCTTAAACACACGACATGTTTCGCTAACACAGTAGCTTCGTCATCAGGTGATATAAAGGTACAATGAACAGTTCATTTTTTCCCGTTCTTTTCAGAACAGATCGACAAGATTTTGTCCTACAGTGTTGTTTTTGGTAATAAAACAACTCGCCTGTTTTTCAAAGAGACAGACCTGAATTCCGATCTCGATTTCTATTTAGATTTCATGGGAAATGAATAGGGTATGAATAGGTTATACCAAGTGGTTAAAAAATTATGACCACATCAAGATTTCTCCAAAATCAAGATCCCGTTCTTCAGATTTTTTCATCTCTTGGAGCGCACGAATGAAAATCCCTATAATGTTCGTGTACCATCGCGCGTAAGAAGTAACGGTAGACACATCAATAGGTGGTGATTTGAAACCATCAAAGTGCCGTCTTGCTAAAGGTATAAAACATTAACCTTATTTTAGAATATTCAGCTTACCTACAAGTTCCTTACATTTCTGCGTGTTGTGAGTTATTACAAAATTATATTGTATCGTTTTCTCAAACAGGCAATTATTCTACACACACTGGCACAATTAGGGGAACGGGTAAAATTTCGATTCAAATTTGTTTTTCACGAATTGTAGCTTCATTCTTCACGAATACATCTGAGAAATAACCACCTCCAAACGATTCGTCTTTATACCATATACAGGGGTGTTGAGAAAGTACGGATTTTTCGGTTTTTTTTTAGACATCCTGTGGACTGAACCACTGATGATTGAAACGATTTCTCAACACCAAATTGGAGCCCAATCTATCCCGAATATTTTCGTTTTTTATTCATCTTGATATCCCAGTTATCCAAGAAAATATAGAGTTTCAAAGAAGAGGTGGGTATTGGTATTAATTTTATCACCTCAAAAATCGAACTGGGGAGAACGTGTCGTTTTTCAACTTGTTTCTGTGAGGATTTTTACTTCAAGATGAGAATTGTTCACAGTTTTACCTATCGGTTTACTGTTTGAAGACACATCATATACGAATACTCTCATGAATATGAAGGGGTGATAAAAGTTGCTCCAATGTTCTTTTGGTGAAATGCTATTTTTGTTAATAAACGTTGGCTATTTTGCTTTTGGGTGTATGATAAATTGACATTCATCATACAGGGCGTGGAAATGAATTCTGAATTGAGACTCTATCACGAATCTGCGATTAGAGGTCTATAAAAATCACAAGTTTCCATCGTTCAAGTTTGAACCCCCATAGAGAATGCGAATTCTCAATGTATTGCTTTATATAAATATATATCCATTTTTGTATGTTCATAATTTATCTGAGAATATTCCTTTTCAACACGTTGGCTATTTTGTTAATGTCAAAATTCATAAATTTGATTAATGAAAATTCAACGTGAGAGATTTGACTCCTACTAACTGATGTGGCGAGGGCTGTATCATTAATTGAAAATGACCAGTGCGCCAATGTTCTTTTAACATATGAGAGCCGCGCATCTAAACCAATTCAATAGATGGCAGGGAAAGACTATATCGCCGAGGTGAACAAAATGAACAATTTGATTTTACTGCATCTGTCTCCTATGGCAGAGGTTTAGTCATGGTTAGGTTAGGTTAGTCAAGAAACGACACATTTTCAGATTCAATTTGAGTTTTGAGGTGTGAAATTGATACCAATATCCACCTTTCCTTTGAAACTCTGTATTTTTTCGAATAATTGGGATATCAAGATGAATAAAAAACGATCATATTCGGAATAGATTGGGCTCCAATTTGGTGTTGAGAAATCGTTTCAATTATCAGTGGTTCAGTCCACAGGATGTCTGAAAAAATACCGAAAAATCCGTACTTTCTTAACACCCCTGTATATGATGGAAAGACTCATCGTTCGAAGGTAATTATTTCTCAGATGTATTCGTGAAGAATGAAGCTGCATTTCGTGAAGAAAAAAAATTGAATCGAGCGATCGGTTCGAAAGAAAATTGATGTCAAACTTATTGTAAATTTTGCCTGTTCCCCTAATTGTGCCAGTGTGTGTATATTCTGCTATTCATAACTTCTTGCAATTTCTTGTGGGAAGTCAATGATCTGAAGTTGAGGGTCATCTTATAGAGATTCAAAATTCTTAAGGTACCTATACCTTTAAACACTTGTTTGCATGTAGTAATATATAATCTCACAAAACATCACGGCGATTATTGTAGGGCTATGTATGACAACGTATGGATCACAATAATGTTATTCTTTCATCTTTTTATGCCTACACGCTTTCGTATGGGGAGCTTAGCTAGCAAGAAATCTAATAGAGATGGAAAATATGTCAATGACCAAACCCTTATTCTGATTTCCTCAAAGGTTGGTGCCCAGTATCTTGGTTTTCAGTAACAAAATACGACTCTTCATCAATTCAGATTTGTCTAGCACAGTTCAGTGGTGTAGTGGTCGTCCATTTCTTCATGAAAATCATAGCACACCAATGCTTTGTAATGGTTTGATTTTATTCTAGGGTTACTTGAATTATTTTCGTATCTCGCTTTATTTTCGAGGAAAAAGAATAATATTTTTGTTTGCATATCGGTTGGGATCTATATTACTTGGTTTGTCAGATGTAATTTAAATATGTGGTTCAATTCATCGAGTTATCCAAAGTACGTGATTAGATCTTATTTTGCGACAAAACTGTTCGTTATTCATCACCCTGTACACCAAAGGATAAACATTTCAGAATAAAACCTTTGAGCAAGTTTTCAGTAATGAAATCCTGGGGTGCATACAAGAAAACTTTATGCTTGATTTTTTGTTTCTCGAAAACAAAGTAAGATACAGGAGTAGTTGAAAACAGATAGCAGATAGAAGTTTCCATTACTAGACTAACTGTGAATTATATCAAATGTTGAAAAGCAGTGGCATGCTATAGCTTTTTTTTTTCGTGAACATATTAATTCTGGTTTTTTTCACGTGTCCGCTATATGTTTATGAGACTTTTGACATATTTTTATTATCGTATTGATGATTCTATATGGCCTACCAGAATCTCATGATGAGAACTTAAAATCTACATTGGAAAAAATATTCTCATCGAAATTGAAAATTAATCCTACCATGATACAATGTTACCGTATTGGTGAACGGAATCCTGGTTCCAAACAACGGCCTGTTATCATAAAATTCGCAAGTACTCAACAAAGGAATGCAGTATATTCTGCGAAGAAAAACTCCAAAGGGAGTAATATGATAGTAGCTGGAGATCTGATCAAGAGTAGACATGATTTGTTGATTTATGCCAAAGAAAAGTTGGGAAGGGACAAAGTCTGGACGACTGACGGGAACCTGTATACTATGTTTATGTCATATACATGGAACAACTGTGGGTACAATTCAGATGCAACAATCAGATATACGTAGTGGGAACAATTTATCGACCACCTAAAGGTAATCTATATGATTTTTTCAATACATTTGAGGATTCACTATCAGAATTGACAATATCAAGAGACCGATTCATATGTGGAGGTGACATCAATATAAATTGTTTAGATATGAATAGCCAGAATACTTGCAAGTTGAGTGGAAAGGATGTTCAAGAAAATAAAAAAATTGTTACTATAAGTGTGAATTCTTTTAAAGAATAATATTCTCGTATTTTTCGTGATTTTTCGGCTTTCAAATCTGACAATATCAATTTTTCATCAAAATCAACAACTTTTGTTTTTCAAAACTATGCAAAATGAAATATACAAAGTGAATAAACGATAAAACAATCTTCCAATCAAAATACATTCTTCTCCAACATTCTCCCCACCGTGAAATTTCTTCAATTTTCACCAATGACATCAAATCGACATAGTTTGTTTACTGGACGACGAAATATTCCATTTTTGGTTTTGACATCGACGACTCGAATAATGTTATCTCTTCCAGGATATATCTTCTCAATTTTTCCGAGTGGCCATGATTTTCGAGGCAGATTTCCATCTCGAATAACGACGATGTCTCCGATTTCTATAGGTTTTCCATCACTTATCCATTTTCCTCTCTTGGAAAGCGTTGGCAGGTATTCTTTGACCCATCTCGACCAGAATATCTCTGCTAATCGTTGACTCTTCTTCCATTGCGCTCGTAAATCTTGATCTTCAAAGGTGTTAATGAAAGGCGTTTGGTTATTGGTACCTGAACTGATGAGAAGATGATTAGGAGTTAGACAATCAGGATCATCTGGATCGATTGAAACGTGTGTAAGGGGTCGACTGTTCACAATAGATTCAGCTTCCAGGAACAATGTGTGTAGAACTTCATCTTTCGGCGCTTCTTCCTTTAACGTAACCTGAAGTATCTTTTTCACAGAACCGATTAACCGCTCCCAGCAACCGCCCATGTGAGGAGTCCCAGGGGGAATGAAATGCCATTCAATGTCCATTTCAGTCAATTCAGTCATTAATTCTGCTCCGTTGTTCTCTCTATTGAAGTTCAGTAGTTCTTCGTTTGCACCATGAAAATTTGTTCCGTTATCTGAATATAAATGTTTGATGGGTCCACGACGGGATATCATTCTTCTTAAAGCCATTATTGTACTGTTAGCTGTGAGGGTGTAGGCGATCTCTAAGTGTATGGCTCTCATTGTCAGGCAGGTGAACAAAACTCCCCACCGTTTTTCCCTATGCCTTCCAACAGTTACAAACATTGGCCCAAAATAATCGATTCCAGTGTGCGTAAATGGCTTCACTTCTGGTGTCAATCTCATCGAAGGTATTTCTCCCATCTTTGGAGAATCAGGAGTTGCTTTTCTTCTTCGGCAGTAATAGCAGTTTTTGAAGGTATTTTTCACTGCTCCTCTTCCTTTGATTATCCAGTATTTCTGTCTGATATTATTCAAAATTTGGTTTTCTCCTTGATGTTTGGATTTCTCGTGATAATATCTCAAAATCAACTGTGTGATTTCATTTTTCGGATCAAGAATGATTGGTTTTCTTACAGATTCTTCTAAGCATTGAGCATTATTGATTCTACTGTGCATTTTCAAGAGGTTGTCGGTATCTAAAAATGGTGAAAGTTGAAAAATTCTGCTTATTGTGTCAACTCTTTCTTTATTTTTCAACTGTATGATTTCCTCCTGGAAGCTATCAATTTGACTTTCTTCTAAACATTTCTTCTCAGCTTCTTTTATTTCTGCTACAGTTAGTTCTTTCGAATATGTTATTTCATTTTTCCTCAATTTTTCAATTAATTTCTTTGCAAATCTCATTATATAGGCAGTGGTTCTGACGAATCTTCTCCATTTAGAGAAACGGGTTACATCTGGAAGTACTGCTGCAGATGATCTCATGATTCCAACAAAATTTGATGATGGCTTTCTTTCATTCTCATCATCTAACTTGAAATTTAGAAAAATATCATTTGTTGGCCAATTACTTTCAGACTGGTAGAGGAAATCAGGACCTGCGAACCAATTTTCATCAATCGAATAATTTCGACATCGAGTTGCAGTATCAGCCACATTCTTATCTGAAGGAACATATCGCCACTGTTCTAGTGAAGTGCTTTCCTGAATTTCACCAACCCTATGAGCTATGAACTGTTTATAATTCTTACCATCTCCTCGGATCCAATGTAAAACAGTCTTGGAGTCAGACCACAAATATCTTTTAGCAATTGGAATATCAATTTCAGCAAGTATAGTTCTTAGTAGCCTAGTGCCCATGACAGCAGCTTGTAACTCTAACCTTGGGATTGATAAAGGTTTCAGTGGACTTACCCTAGCCTTAGCTGAAATGAATGCCACTTCAATACTATTTTCTAAGACAATCCTAAGGTATGCTACTGCTGCGAATGCTTCCTCGCTAGCATCGCCAAATATGTGAATTTCCATCAACTTGGCACTCGGTAGTGAACGTGAGTAACAACGTGGTATAGTGAGAGAGGAAATGTTTTTAAGACTTTTCAACCACTCCAACCAATCATAGTGAATGCTATCAGGAATTGCATCATCCCACGTTATTCCACACCTCCAGATTTGTTGCAAAATGATTCGACCTTTAATAATGAGACACGTTAAGAGACCTACCGGATCAAAAATTTACATTACTAATTTTAAAACTTGTCTCTTTGTCGGTATTTCCATACCAGCTATGATCTCCTCAGGCACCTTGTGAAATACAAGTTTGAAGGTAAAATTGTCAAATTTTGTGTCCCACCAAATACCTAACACTCTGTCTAATGCACTCTTATTCAAATCTTTCTGTAACATTTTATCACCGTGTTTCTGACTGACCATATGAGAATTCGACACCCAGTTCACTATATTGAATCCTCCCTCTTTATGAAGCTCGCTGATTTCTTGTATCTTATCACAGACATTCTCTTCACTCACACAAGAATCGAGATAATCGTCCATGTAGAAGTTTCTCTCGACATCTCTAGCTAAATGAGAAAACCTTTTCGACTCCTTGACATTCAAATTTACGACAAATTGTGCAGAACAAGGAGAACATGCAGCGCCGAATATCATCACTTGCATCTCGTATATGTCTGCAGCATTTTTCTGAATGCCATCTCGCCAAAGGAATCGCTGAGAACATCTATCATCTGCTCTGATCTTCACTTGGTGAAACATCTCAGCAATATCTACACAAAAGGCAAACTCAAAACGGCGGAATCGCATCGGAACACCCGGTAGAAAATTCAAAAAATCAGGTCCCTGCAAAAGATTTTCATTGAGGCTAGTCCCGTGACTTCTGGCTGCAGCGTCAAAAACTAAACGGAATTTTTTAGGTTTGTTTGGGTTTACGACACCAAAATGTGGGAGATACCAAGTCCTACTATTCTCTACAGCGGCTTCTTCTCTACTCAATTTTCGTATGTAACCTTTTTCCAAATAATTATTGATCTTATTGCAATATTGTTCAAAATAAGTTTTATGTCTCAGCATCTTCCTCTCTACACACAACAAACGACTGTAAGCATTCAATTTACTCTCAGGAAGTGTAATGTCATCAAATTTCCATATCAAACCAGTTTCATATCGTTTTTCATTTTCTATGTATTTTGTTGTTTTTTCTAAAATTTGGATTGCTCTGCGTTCTGCTGAATTGATTCTCGTATTAGTGACGCAAACACCAAATGAATCAATAGAAAATGATTCCTTGATCAATGAGTTCAATTCACTTTCGCAATTACAAATGTAAAAATTGAAACTAGTTTGATTAATTGCACCAATATCAACATTTTCATGCAATACCCATCCTAAGTTAGTTTTTGTAGCGATCGGATCTTTTTCATCAGGACCTTGGCAAACTTTTCGCGCCACAGTAAGATTAATATTATCCTGTCCGATAAGAATAGTTGGTTTAGCTTTAATCATTTCTTGAATTGGTAAATCGCGCAAATGTGGATGCTTACTGAAGTCACTCATCAAGACAGTCTGAGTAGGCAATGATAAATTTTTTACGGTTTTCACATTTGCCATTCTGAAAATTTTCGAATTGTCGTTCATTCCTGAAATATGAAGTTCAACTGATTTTGAATCCTCATTGTGCAGTACAATATCATTTGCCCATTGCATACAGAATGATTCATTATTTCCCGGTAACTGTAATTGTTCCGCAACTTCAGTCTCAATCAATGAAATTGTTGAACCTTCGTCAAATAAAGCGTACGTATCGAAACACTTTTCGAGTCCAAAAATTCTTGCAGGAATAATTCGCAAAAGAACATGTGAGTCATTATATTCAGTAAGACACACTCTTTGAATTTTGATTTCTGAAGAGGATTCGCTGGATTCTTCTACTTTTTCGGGTACTATTTCAAGTTTTGGCTTAATTTGATGTAATAAATGGTGATGAGGTCTTCTACAACTATCAATTCCGCAATTTTTTCGAGATTTGCAGAACATTTTTGAATGTCCCCGTTTCAAACATTTAAAACAAACTTTCAGTGCCAAGATTTTCTTCCAACGTTCATCAACAGAATCTTTCAACATTGAAGGACAACTTAAAATTGAATGATCAGTTTTTTCGCAATAAAGACATTTTTCATTGTCATGATTATTCTCTGTCGTGTGTAAAACTACTTTATTTGTACGTTCATTACTATTGTGTCTCTTGAAATCAGATGATTGATTGTTGTATCTTCTTTCATGATCAGAATAAGAAAAGGTTGGGGAACTTACATAACAAGCAGCTGACGAAATCTCATTGACCCATAATCCGAAATCTTTCACATTGAAAGAAATTCTTCTAAGCATTGAGCATTATTGATTCTACTGTGCATTTTCAAGAGGTTGTCGGTATCTAAAAATGGTGAAAGTTGAAAAATTCTGCTTATTGTGTCAACTCTTTCTTTATTTTTCAACTGTATGATTTCCTCCTGGAAGCTATCAATTTGACTTTCTTCTAAACATTTCTTCTCAGCTTCTTTTATTTCTGCTACAGTTAGTTCTTTCGAATATGTTATTTCATTTTTCCTCAATTTTTCAATTAATTTCTTTGCAAATCTCATTATATAGGCAGTGGTTCTGACGAATCTTCTCCATTTAGAGAAACGGGTTACATCTGGAAGTACTGCTGCAGATGATCTCATGATTCCAACAAAATTTGATGATGGCTTTCTTTCATTCTCATCATCTAACTTGAAATTTAGAAAAATATCATTTGTTGGCCAATTACTTTCAGACTGGTAGAGGAAATCAGGACCTGCGAACCAATTTTCATCAATCGAATAATTTCGACATCGAGTTGCAGTATCAGCCACATTCTTATCTGAAGGAACATATCGCCACTGTTCTAGTGAAGTGCTTTCCTGAATTTCACCAACCCTATGAGCTATGAACTGTTTATAATTCTTACCATCTCCTCGGATCCAATGTAAAACAGTCTTGGAGTCAGACCACAAATATCTTTTAGCAATTGGAATATCAATTTCAGCAAGTATAGTTCTTAGTAGCCTAGTGCCCATGACAGCAGCTTGTAACTCTAACCTTGGGATTGATAAAGGTTTCAGTGGACTTACCCTAGCCTTAGCTGAAATGAATGCCACTTCAATACTATTTTCTAAGACAATCCTAAGGTATGCTACTGCTGCGAATGCTTCCTCGCTAGCATCGCCAAATATGTGAATTTCCATCAACTTGGCACTCGGTAGTGAACGTGAGTAACAACGTGGTATAGTGAGAGAGGAAATGTTTTTAAGACTTTTCAACCACTCCAACCAATCATAGTGAATGCTATCAGGAATTGCATCATCCCACGTTATTCCACACCTCCAGATTTGTTGCAAAATGATTCGACCTTTAATAATGAGACACGTTAAGAGACCTACCGGATCAAAAATTTACATTACTAATTTTAAAACTTGTCTCTTTGTCGGTATTTCCATACCAGCTATGATCTCCTCAGGCACCTTGTGAAATACAAGTTTGAAGGTAAAATTGTCAAATTTTGTGTCCCACCAAATACCTAACACTCTGTCTAATGCACTCTTATTCAAATCTTTCTGTAACATTTTATCACCGTGTTTCTGACTGACCATATGAGAATTCGACACCCAGTTCACTATATTGAATCCTCCCTCTTTATGAAGCTCGCTGATTTCTTGTATCTTATCACAGACATTCTCTTCACTCACACAAGAATCGAGATAATCGTCCATGTAGAAGTTTCTCTCGACATCTCTAGCTAAATGAGAAAACCTTTTCGACTCCTTGACATTCAAATTTACGACAAATTGTGCAGAACAAGGAGAACATGCAGCGCCGAATATCATCACTTGCATCTCGTATATGTCTGCAGCATTTTTCTGAATGCCATCTCGCCAAAGGAATCGCTGAGAACATCTATCATCTGCTCTGATCTTCACTTGGTGAAACATCTCAGCAATATCTACACAAAAGGCAAACTCAAAACGGCGGAATCGCATCGGAACACCCGGTAGAAAATTCAAAAAATCAGGTCCCTGCAAAAGATTTTCATTGAGGCTAGTCCCGTGACTTCTGGCTGCAGCGTCAAAAACTAAACGGAATTTTTTAGGTTTGTTTGGGTTTACGACACCAAAATGTGGGAGATACCAAGTCCTACTATTCTCTACAGCGGCTTCTTCTCTACTCAATTTTCGTATGTAACCTTTTTCCAAATAATTATTGATCTTATTGCAATATTGTTCAAAATAAGTTTTATGTCTCAGCATCTTCCTCTCTACACACAACAAACGACTGTAAGCATTCAATTTACTCTCAGGAAGTGTAATGTCATCAAATTTCCATATCAAACCAGTTTCATATCGTTTTTCATTTTCTATGTATTTTGTTGTTTTTTCTAAAATTTGGATTGCTCTGCGTTCTGCTGAATTGATTCTCGTATTAGTGACGCAAACACCAAATGAATCAATAGAAAATGATTCCTTGATCAATGAGTTCAATTCACTTTCGCAATTACAAATGTAAAAATTGAAACTAGTTTGATTAATTGCACCAATATCAACATTTTCATGCAATACCCATCCTAAGTTAGTTTTTGTAGCGATCGGATCTTTTTCATCAGGACCTTGGCAAACTTTTCGCGCCACAGTAAGATTAATATTATCCTGTCCGATAAGAATAGTTGGTTTAGCTTTAATCATTTCTTGAATTGGTAAATCGCGCAAATGTGGATGCTTACTGAAGTCACTCATCAAGACAGTCTGAGTAGGCAATGATAAATTTTTTACGGTTTTCACATTTGCCATTCTGAAAATTTTCGAATTGTCGTTCATTCCTGAAATATGAAGTTCAACTGATTTTGAATCCTCATTGTGCAGTACAATATCATTTGCCCATTGCATACAGAATGATTCATTATTTCCCGGTAACTGTAATTGTTCCGCAACTTCAGTCTCAATCAATGAAATTGTTGAACCTTCGTCAAATAAAGCGTACGTATCGAAACACTTTTCGAGTCCAAAAATTCTTGCAGGAATAATTCGCAAAAGAACATGTGAGTCATTATATTCAGTAAGACACACTCTTTGAATTTTGATTTCTGAAGAGGATTCGCTGGATTCTTCTACTTTTTCGGGTACTATTTCAAGTTTTGGCTTAATTTGATGTAATAAATGGTGATGAGGTCTTCTACAACTATCAATTCCGCAATTTTTTCGAGATTTGCAGAACATTTTTGAATGTCCCCGTTTCAAACATTTAAAACAAACTTTCAGTGCCAAGATTTTCTTCCAACGTTCATCAACAGAATCTTTCAACATTGAAGGACAACTTAAAATTGAATGATCAGTTTTTTCGCAATAAAGACATTTTTCATTGTCATGATTATTCTCTGTCGTGTGTAAAACTACTTTATTTGTACGTTCATTACTATTGTGTCTCTTGAAATCAGATGATTGATTGTTGTATCTTCTTTCATGATCAGAATAAGAAAAGGTTGGGGAACTTACATAACAAGCAGCTGACGAAATCTCATTGACCCATAATCCGAAATCTTTCACATTGGCTTTACCTTTTTGCTTCACAAGTACTTGCCCCCAAGTCAATTTCAATCCGTTAGGAAGTTTCGCCACCAGCTGCTCCAGTAGTGATGGGTTTTCAACGTGATTTCCAGCTTCAAGGGTCTCCAAAGTGGCCACCAAGTTGTTGACATTGCATGAAAATTTAATAATATTAGAAAAGTCACCATCTTTTACTGGAGGGAAATTCTGAATCTTGTTGATCAAGCTCTTAATGATGAATTCAGAACGACCAAATCTCATTTCCAGAGTTTGGATGACAAAAGCAACATTACCTGGGTGCAACAACAGACTTCTCACTGCTTCCAAGGCTTCTCCTTTTAAACATCTCTGCAATTTTAACATAATTTCATCATCGGAGTAGAGACACGTAGCAACTTTTCTTTCAAATTGGCTTTTAAACATCGGCCAATCCTCGGGCTTGCCATCAAAGAATAAAAAATCCTTGTCAAATACTTGCCTACTCAGTACTTCATGAGGAATTGATTTGACCTGAGGACTTGAGACAGATTTTATCGCATCTGCAATAACGTTACATAATTTATCCATATCACTCTGTCTATTGAAATTATCTTGTGATATATTGGATGGATACTCACATTTTTGAATCCATTTTTCTACTTGCACCTTTTTCTCTTCAGTATTCGTACTTACAATATCAATTTCTTCTCTAGCCTCACTACATTGAGAAAAATCGGCATCATCCAGTTCAGCTTCTGCCAAATCCCTTTCCAACTGCAGAATTCTCATCTCATTGTCTAACTGCTGTTTCTTCATCATCAGTTCAGCCTTAGCCTTTTCTGTCGCAAGTGCCAAACGCTTCTTTTCAATCTACAATCTCTTTGTAGATGACACCTTGGACGTACTTGATTTCTTGTTCGAATATTTGGTTTCATCTGATTCTCTTGATGATTTGCCTCTTGTGATCTCGGAACGTACCCCATCTTCATTTCCAGCCTTCATTCTAACACCTTCCTGAAGAGACTTACTCGCTGACAGCTGAGGAACATCATCCACCAATTCTTCCTCCGGTACCGTAACTTCTTTCTGTTGTGACTCCCATAGAAAATTGTCGTCACGTTTACTGTGCATACCGGCATTGGATCTTCGGGATTTCCTTACGTCTTCACGATTTTCAGACATCTTCTATTTCAGTTTCACAAATATAATAGACTATACAAAATCCACTCTTGACTCTATTTGCGCTCAAAGGACCATGTGAATTCTTTTAAAGAATAATATTCTCGTATTTTTCGTGATTTTTTTAATTTCGGCTTTCAAATCTGACAATATCAATTTTTCATCAAAATCAACAACTTTTGTTTTTCAAAACTATGCAAAATGAAATATACAAAGTGAATAAACGATAAAACAATCTTCCAATCAAAATACATTCTTCTCCAACAATAAGGAATATGAAACATGTAGATAAAACCCTTTCAGAGCAATACCTACATAATGCGCCTTTTGAAAACGTTCACTATATTCAAGACATCAACAGTAAGGTAGATCACGTTAATCAATTGATTAAAAACATATTTGATGTATTGGCACCATTAAGAACAATACCTATTAAAAACCAGAAACCCCCTTGGATTACAGATATCGTTGGAATGATGATTGAACTTAGGGAAAAAGCATATCGCAGATACAAAAAAAAAAATCCAGACCATTGGAACTATTATAAACAGTTCAGGAATCAAGTAAATATTGCCATTAGGAATGAGAAAAAAAGTTATTTAGAATTTTGTGCTAGAAACAATAATGATAGTAAAGTAATGTGGAAAAGATTACAAAATCTGAATATCTACAACAGAAAAGCTCCTACTTCCATACCAATATGTCTAGATAATCCATCCAAAATACACCATCACTTTTTACAGCCCTCACTGAATGAGTCCGAACCTGATCAAAACCTATTGAATTACTATAATCAGAATAAGAAATTTCTTTTTGAGGAACTCTTCGAATTCGAAACTGTCACCATGGAAGGAGTTCATGAATCTTTATCAGAAGTGAAGTCATCAGCTTCAGATCCTGACTTAATTAATTCAGAAATGATATTACTTAGTTGTCCGACAATTCTACCTGTTTTGACAAATATTGTAAACACTTGTTTGCTAGAAAATATATTTCCCGATGTATGGAAAGTATCAAGACTGATTGCGTTGCCCAAAAAAAGTGAGGTACTGAGTTACAATGATCTCAGACCAATAAGTATATTACCATGTATGTCGAAAGTTATCGAGAAAATCATGAACAATCAGATAAGACTTCATCTTGAAAAATATTCCATATTACCGTCTGTTCAATCAGGGTTCCGACCGGGATTCAGTTGTACGACAGCTTTAATTAATATTGTTGATGATATCTTAAGGGCTACAGATGCGGGTAAAACAACAGTGCTGATACTTTTAGATTATTTTAAGGCGTTTGATACCATTAACCACCAGGTTTTGCTTTCCATTCTTCAACTGTCGGATAGTCTGGGAGGGAAAATGTGACTTGTGGTGTTCCCCAGGGATCTATACTAGGCCCATTGTTGTTCAGTATATACACTAATAACTTTTTATCGAGTATAAAGACTTGTAAATCTCACTTTTATGCTGATGACACACAGCTATATCACTCATTCTTTCCTGATGATTGGCTATTGGCGCAACAGGCAATAATAGAAGACCTGGATCGGCTAGTACAGCTATCGACACTGCATTCTTAAAAAATCAATGCAATGAAATCAAATGTCATGATTTTCGGTAAAAAAAAACAATACATCGAATCTGTTATGAAAATACAAGTTCAAGGTGAAGAATTGTCCTTTGTTGAAAATGTAAAAAATTTGGGTTTGTATCTGGATGTAGATCTTCGTTTCAAAAAGCATATTAGTTATTGTATTCAAAAAGCATATTGTTCCCTGAAAATACTCTACCCTCATAGACACTTGCTATCAACTACAACCAAAAGGATGTTAAGTGATACGCTGGTTCTAAGTTATTTCAACTTTTGCGATATATTATATGGACCTTGTCTGGACAAAAGTGACATGAATCGTGTGGAGAAAGTACAGAAATCCTGTCTCAGATTCATGTATGGCATCCGCAAGTATAATCCAGTATCGCACATGTTGAAACACTCGAAGTGGTTGAAAATGCAAGATCGGCGGAAACTTCACTTCCTAGTTCTGTCACACTCTATAATCCATAAACAGAGTCCTCCATATCTGTATGATAAAATAACATATAGAACTGATGTTCACAATCTGAATTTACGGCATAGGGGTCGCATCACTCTTCCACCTTATAGAACCACCTTATTTCAAAGAAGCTTCTCTTACAATATTTACAAAATGTTTAATGAATTACAACCTCCACTCAAGCAAATGAAGTCATTGACATTCAAAAAGAAAGTCAGAGAAAGTCTTTTGGCTACATATATATAACTCTTCTCACGAGCATCAAAGCAGTGTTTTTTTTTATCTTTTAATCCGTTATCAACTTGACGAACAGTTCAGATTATAATTGTTTTTCTTACTCTGGGGCTGAACTAGAACTTTTCCAAATTGTTTTCAGCTCCATTTTGTATCACTGTATTTGAAGTTGCAGTGAAAATGTTTGTTTTGTTCAATGCAAATAAATATTATTATTATTATTTGAGATTTATTAGATATTGCTCTTGACTATTTTTTTGTTTGCCAAGCTGATCTTCTGAGTATACAACTATATCTAATAATCAGAACTGACGAATTGTTCGAAACCAAAGAATATGTGTTATATCTAGTCATTTTTGTGAATAAAAGATCTCATCAATGTTGATATTTTACAATAGAATTACACGAACAAAATGCATTTTTATTGTACGTTGTAGATTTGAATGGGGGCACTGGCGACTTAATCAAGAAATCGTTAGATAATGTCGTTGAGGATACGTTGATGGAACTTATTTCATACAACGTTTTCGTCACAACCAAAGTTACAACGTTGAATGAACGTTGAATCAATGTTTTTGTGCTGATTGGGAGTGAAAACTCCACTCAATAATCAATACTCGAGAAGTTGTTCAGCCTTTTAGGAGGAAAATTTACTAGCACTTTGGTGGCTTTTGTCTTGACACAGAAGAAGTTTGAGCCGAAATATTGTGAGTTTGCTTCTTCTAGAGCAAGCCAATCTGATTCTTTGGGATTGCTCTCAGTGTTGCCTGGCTATCTAATAGTAAATATATAGGGGGTCAATTAATTGAGTGTCGATAATACAAGGTGTGAATTCTTGGGTGATTTCATGAAGGAAAGTTCACATCAACATATATCCTCAACCTCTTATTTTTTCAGCTATATACAATTTTCAGAAAAAAGTGACTTTATCATCATATTTTTCCATCACTCTCAGATATTTCCATGAAATCATGTACTCACCTTCTCATCATCAAGGAACATTCTTTTACGTGAAATATTTCTTGGATTTGTCACCATTGTCGTCCTTACGGGGTTCGAATTGATAATTTTCCTAGAGATAAATGCTACGCCACTGATTTTTCTAAAAGCCAGAATCATTTATGATATCCTCATTATTTTGAAGCAAAATTGGATCAAAGACTTACTTACATACAAATTACCGTTTTCGCGTCAAAATAAAAACCACAGGATGTTTTTTCTTCAGTTTATTGAAATAGTTTATTTTTTGTATTCTCTCAAAATTTTGTAGGCAACTTTTATGAGTAGAACCTCGTTCTGTTTTGGGACAAAAATCAATTTTACCAGTGATGTTCGCGAAGGCCTGATATTGAATTTTCTTACTTGAAAAAAAAAAACTGTACGACTATGATCTTGACACCCTGATGTAACTCAAAAACTGAGAGGTCCAGAATATATGTTGATAGGAACTTTCCTCATCAAAATCATCAGAGGATTCACACCTTGGATTATTGGTACTCAATTAATGTACAACCTGTATACCGGCTGACAACGATGAAACCATTGGCCAGGGCTTGATTCAATTGATATTCATATTAGACTTTGAAAATTTGGATTGAAGATATACCTAGTTCCATAAAAGCCATAGTTGCTATTAAAAAACAATTGAATATCACTTTCATTTCAACCGGAAATAAACGAGAATTTTTAATAGAACCCTGTAGATACTATTCGATAGAATTTGAAATTCTCTATTCTATTTGCCCCCAAAATGGCGGTGCAGGAGACCAAAATCAATATGGCGACACTGTGACGTCAACGATAGAATTTTCGTCAAGCAGGCTTAGCTATATAAAATGGAAAATAAACGAAGCACTTTGACTAGTTTTTGATAAACGAACATGCAAAAATATTGATTCATCACCAATTATTGGTATCGTCTGTTATCATTTTGCCATCAATTCCGGCGTTCCACAAGGATCAATTTTGGCACCAACAATGTTCCTTCTTATATAAACGATCTACTGGGACAGTACTCTTCATACTGCGTTCTTTTCTAGAATTCCCATTTCTTCCCATAGGAGACTAAGAATAACTTATGAAGAAGGCAGGCCAACGCTGTCAATGAAGATCTTGCGGAAATTAGAGCCTGGAGATAGAGCTCTGCACGGGCCGGGCCAACCCGCGCGGGCCTAGGCCCGGCCCGCTACGGGCCGGAGGTATGCCGCGTGCGGGGCAAGGTGAGCCGTTTTTAGACATAGAATATTACTTCAACAGGAACCGGGCCCAATGTATTGTGGGGCGGGCTGAACGCGGACTAGATGATCTGAAAATTCTGCGTGGCGGGCCATGCGGGTTCCACGGGCCGTGCGGGTTCCATGGGCCGTGCGGTCCCGCGGGCCTTGCGTGTCATGCAAGTTCTGAAACGATCTATGTTCATTTGATATTCACTACCTTTATTTACCTTACTGTTTCAATCCCTAATAACACACTTATGTCCCATGAATATCCTTAGGACGTCCTGTCGGGACATTCAGGACGTCCACAGGACGTTCGAATTTGGTCCGTGAAAGTCTGTGGGATGCACAAATGTCCCACTTGAGGACCAACTAGGGACGTCCTCGAGGGATGTCCCTGGGACAACTATCGAATACCTAAATCCTACAGTATTTCTCATCAAGCACTATAGAGGACATCCTTAGGACAACCATAGGACAACCTATCAGCAACGCTGAGGGATATCAATTGGATGTCCATAGGATGTCCCAGGGACGTACGCAATAGTACGCATTATTCTTGGATTTGAATTTTTCTGGCTCCCTCTAGGACCAGATCTTGCATAACTGATTAGGACTTCCAGTTGAGTTGATGGTCCGTAGAAGGTCTACAAAAAGTTTCCCAAGGATGTCCGATGGACTTACGTGAAGGACATCGACGAGGAGTACTTATAGTCTACGAGCAATCATTCGTCGGCGAGGTGTAAGTTGACGTCCTCGCAGGGACAATATATTGAGAGTACCGACTGGGACGGCCATAGGACGTTATTTCTAGGACATTGGAAGAGTACAGTTCATCTACCAATTGGGACATCCGACGGATATCCCTCAGGGACATTCGAAGGATGTCCCTAAGGGACATTTTCGATTGTTATACGATCCTGGAAATATTGAGGGCGTCTGTGCAGAGATATTTGAAGGAATGTACCATCAGGGACAATTCATGGTTGTCCAGAAGGGACATTATATGAGATCTGAAGTCATGCCAGAATATGTACTACTCGGGACATCCGATGGATGTCCCTAAAGGAACGTTTGAAATCATATCCCATCAGGGACATGCCAAGGACGTCCTTGCATGGACATTCTACAATATTTACCACGTGGGACGTCTAAGGGATGCTATTTCTAGGACATTTGAAATGATGTACCAGCTGGGACATTCCGTGGACGTCCTCATTCGGACATTGAATGAGATGTACGGGATGGGATGTCCAAAGGACACTTATTTTCGGTTCGGGACATCCGGACGTGAATTGTACCAAATAGGGGCGTCCCTAGGACGTTGTGTTCTATTAGGGATGATATCAAGTAACGTTGATTTTTTAATGAAGTTTCTGTCAGTTCATAAAAATGAAAAATGATGAATGAATCTAATCCACTTCAATCTTTCAACGGACCGTGTGGGCCTAACGGGCCTAGCGGACCGTGCGGACCTAACGGGCCGTAGGGGTCTAACGGGCCTAACGGGCCGTAGGAGCCTAACGAGCCGTAGGAGCCTAACGAGCCGTGCGGACCTAACGGATCGTGCAGGCCCAACGGGCAGTGCGGGCCTAACGGGCCGTACGGGCCTCGCGGGGCGGGTCAGAATAACCATAAGCGCCGTGCAGTGCGGGGCGGGCCGACCATTCGTAAACTGCGGACCGCGCGGGCCACTATCACATTTCATGCCGTGCGGGTTCCTGCGGGCCAGGCTCCTTTTGTGAATATGCGGGGCGGGCCGGGCCGCAAAAGGATAACCAACAATCTATATTTGAATTCAACGCCACCAAAACTCGAACCTGTAATTTCTTTGTGGTTATATGCTGCCAGGTCAGCTAGTACCTACTAAAAAAAAGATTCTATTGACCTCACTGAAATATCATTTTATATCTCCTGAACTGTCAATAGATCCTTGGGGTTTCAATGATGAATTCACTTGAATCATAAATTGAGGGGGAGTCGTTAATCTACGCCTGAAATATATTCGACCGAAAATATGACGTTAACACAGGATGCAATTTCATTCAAATTGTGCGATTCTGTGTGTATTTTTGGATGTTTTGTAGGTAAGTATCATCAAATTAATGATAGTTACCATTATCCTTATCACATTTTTTCTCGGAATAAAATACGCAGTATCGTACAAAGTTGTTAATTTTATTATGTTTTGCATGTTATTTATTTACATTTCACATAATGGAATTCTATGGATATGATGATAAAATGATTATGATTACATAATGGGTATATGATAGTATGTGGCGCCTTGTATGCCAAAAATGTATCTAATACGAGTACTTTTTTGAAAGATCTCCACAAAACGATAATATTTGAAATCATTCAATTGGTAAAGTCTGTTCATATTTCAATATTCATGGCAAACGCCCTGCCGATTATTGGCAGTCAATATCATCGCCTCCTCTTGTCACACTGTCACTTATTATATCATGTGAGAATAATCAACTGAAATACCTTCCAGGGTGAAACACCAGGCGTAAATTTACAAAGAAAAAAAAAAGTATTCCATGTCAACGTTGATGATTGCCATTTAATTATTTTTCATATTATATTCACGTGAAATTTTCGACAAATATTTCCTTGTTCTGGTGATCTTCTGTATCATTTTGTCTAATACAATAGCCCATTCTTCTAATGCTTCAATTTCGAAAACATCTTGTATGAATATGGGTAGAACCAGTCAATTTAGGTTATTGGATTACTATGTATACCAATTTCTTCTGGAAGTTTGTGTGGATTATCGTTCGTGATTTTCTTAATCACTTTAGATTTTTGTCCAGTAACGACCAAGTCAATGCAAAATAAGTAAGCTCCCGTGAAAACAGTATGTCCAAGATAAAGTTGCACAGCATGTGGATCTCGGAAATAAATCAATCAATCAATCAAACTTTCATTTAATAAGTTTTATTCTACATCAAAAATTAGGGAAGAATCACAACATCATACAATGAAAAATAAACATATTTATTAAGAAACAATTCCTAATATCAACACTAACCATCAACATGAAAAAAAGAAATTGAGAATGGGTTTAAAACATCAATGACATACCAGACAAATATATTTACAAACAACATTAAACATTAAAATAATCTGATCATTAAAATAATTTACTCACATCATGATGCCAGGAGAAACTCATCAACAGAGTAATATGCTTTTTGCAATGAAAATTATTTGAGTTGCCTTTTGAACACATTAAGATTTGAAGACAATTTAATGTCTTCACTGAGATTATTATATAGCTTAACTCCATATTACATGGGATGATTCTGTGATACTGACAATCTACCACGAGGTAGATGCAATTATGATTACAATTCCTAGTGAAATGATCATGAATTTGTTCATTTTTGGGTATACATGAGAAATGATGATATATACATATATATATATATATATTTGAGTTAGATAGATATACAAACTGGGCATTGTTGAAATATCATAATGTATGAATAATTGCCTGCAATGATCTCTGGATGATGCACCTGCCATAATTCTTATTGCTTTTTTCTGTATAATAAATACTGCGGGAGATTTGGCAGATAAACCCCATTGTTCTAGACCATGAGCTATGACAGATTGAATCAAACTGTGTTATAGAAGTTTGAGAACATCGAAAGAAACTGTTTGTCTCAATTGATGAAGTAGATATATATGTTTACTGAGCTTTAGTCTAACACTATCAATATGATAATTCCAGGTTAGCTCATTATCAATATGAACCCCCAAAAATCTTGTATAATTAACTTCATGGATTGTTTCATTGTTTATTTTGACCAAATAACTTTTATCTATAGTCGTATTTTTCATAGCAAAGTTGAGCATTTGAGATTTAGCAGTATTCAGCAACAATCTGTTTAGAGAACACTACTCAGAAATTTGAGCTGTAACCTCTCGGGCTCTATCAACAACTTCCGAGATAGTTCCTGCAGATATAAAAAGATTAGTATCATCAGCAGAAATCAGTTATTGAAGCTTCCGTACAGAAGTTGGGAAGATCGTTAATAAAAACTGAAAATGAGAGTGGTCCTAGGACAGAGCCTTGGGGAACTCCAATCGGAGCGCATCTTGAATTCCAATACGTTCCATTCACACTGACCACCTGACTACGACCAGCTAGGTATTACCTGAACCAATTGAATGCAGAACCCTTTATACCATAAATCTGTAGTTTATACAACAATATATCGATAGCAATAAACGGTAGGAGATACGAAGTCGGTTAAATGGGGAAAAAGTTGCGCATTCGGAGGCTTATACCAACAGCCTTCGGAAATTTTCAAAATTGTTTTTAGTTCTTTAGTTATATCGAAAAGAGTGAGTTTTTGGAATATCGATTTTTTTTCTCCGTTATTATTAGAGATACAGAGAACTGAGCAATTTCAAATGATGTTCAAAGAGATGATTCCGATTTTTTCATGCGACGTTTCATAGTAGTACAACCATTACCAACTTTTGTTTTTTGAATACGGTCCTGAAAATGTCTTCACAGATTCTGAAAGATATTTTTCATTGAAAATTCAATTGATTGTGTTTCGACCTATATTCGAAGTAATTCGTATGAAAATTCATTAACGATTTGAAGCGCACTGCATCGAATAATTTAGTGAAATAGTTTCTATTCACTTTTCAGTATCGAATAACTAATCCACCAATGTTCGATACTAAATGATCAGAAATAAGTGGAACTGGTGGCATTTTTCCTCTGAAATTTCGAAAAAACATTGATGAACGCTAAAAATTGGTCGAAACACATTCAAACCACCTTGTAGATTACATGGTTGAATTCAGAATCAAAAATCTTTCAGAATCAGAATTATGATGGTTCTACGAATACGAAACGTCGTATAACAAAATCGGTATCACCACGTTGAACGTCATCGAAAGTTGCTAGGTAAAAGTCTTCAGTTTATCTGTATTTCTAATAATAACGGAGAAAAAAAATAAAATCGATATTCCAAAAACTCACTGTTTTCGACATTACTGAAAAACTGAAAACAATTTTGAAAATTTTCGAAGGCTGTTGATACGAGCCTCCGAATGCGCAACTTTTTCTCCATTCAACCAACCTCGCATCTCCTACCGTTTTCCAGATCCGTATGCTGTGCAACCTTGGACAGACAGTATATCCAATTTCGAGTAATCTCAACATATTTTTCGCATTGTATAGTGCATCAACAATTCATCTGAGATTTCGGTTTTCACAGTCCTACTCAAACTTTCACCTCAATAATACTCTTCATGTCAAAATCATCGATTGAGCTCCTGCTGAATCTGTGCTAGAGATTTCCCCCTCGTCTCAGGCACCACATAGTGAACGAACACAGTAGCCGACGCCATGATACCAGCCAGGATATAGAAAGTGACGTGCCTGCCCAGAGCAACGTTCAACAATGGAAAAGAGAAAGTCACAAGGAAAGCGCACCCCCAATTAGCCAATATCCCGATACCACTAGCGATGCCTTTGATTTCAGGAGCAAACAGCTCGCTCAGCAACATCCAAGTAACTGGCCCATAGCCAAGGGAAAGGAAACACATGAAGAGGATCGTAGCTGCAAGCGGAAGGAAGCTCATGAATGTTCCCATATTGATCGATAACATTTTCAAGTGGAAGAACATTCCTAAAGCTGCTAGGCAGAGCATCATCCCTGTAGATGAAAGCATCAGGAAGAACTTCCTGCCAGCTTTTTCGATCACTAAAGTCGCGAGGTACGACACACACACTTGAGCCAAGTTCATGATGATAGCAGAAATGAAAGGAGATATGCTCGTACCGGCTGCCTCGAAGATAGTTACTGTGTAGAAGACCAGCGCATTGATTCCACTGAGCTGGAGAAAAGAGAGGACCCCGACTACAGAGATGAGTGCTCTGAGATTCCCTCTATCGGCTACTAAATCTTTGAGGCTAGCCTGTTTCCTCTGGGACTCCATTAATTGATCATCCATCTCCTTCAGTTCAGCTGCCACATTGTAAACGCTTCCTCTGAGTTCAATGAGGTTAGCTTCAGCTTCTTTCACCCTGTTCTTGCTGAGTAAGAACACTGGAGACTCTGGCATGAAAACAAAGCTCGCACCGAAGATGATAGCTGGTAATCCCAGTAGGAAAGCCAGTCCCACCCAGGTGGTGAAGGACCCCACTACGCAAGCGAACAGTATTCCAGAAGCTAGGAACAACTGAAAGAAAGAAACTAAGGTTCCACGGTTGCTGGCTTCGGTGATTTCTCCGATGTACATCGGTCCGACGACGCAAATCCCACCTAGTCCTACACCAGCTAGCAGCCTTGCTACGATCACCATCTGGAGGTTAACGGAGAAAGCTAGCAGTACGTAGTTAAGCAGGAATAGCATCGATAGGCTGAGTACTGTCACTTTTCTGCCGTATTTGTCGGCCAAGTATCCTACAGGTATAGCTGATATCAGGGCACCTAGGGTTAGCATCGATCCTACTATGGCACTCTCGTTGTGGGTTATGGTGAAGCCTGGTGAGGATGTGAATGAGTCCGTTGAGTTGGTGGTGTTTGTGTTGTTGAGGACCAAGATGTGAGTCAGGGCAGGAGATGTCCATGATAGAGTAGTACCGGCGCAAAAAGCTCCCATGGAAACTGCAAGAGAAGAAGTTGCAAGGTTATGTGGAAAATTTTAGGATTCTTAGCAAAAGTAACAACTAATTTGGAAATATCAGTGTTTCATGCCTACATAAGTATTATATGAATCTAGAATTATTGATTCCACCAGTGTTATTATTGAAGAGTTCGTATAACTAACACTCACGATCATTCGTTATTAAATAGATTGATATTGAACAACAGCCAAATTGTATGGACTTTTTTGAATTATTAATAATCAAGTTTTTATAATACGTGATGTCATGTGTGCCTTTTAGCACAGTAACCATAGAACTCACCTATTGTTTGTATTGATATTCCTCCACATGAAGAATATCTTGGATTTCATATTAAAATATAAACTATGAGAGTTTGAGCCATAGAAATGAAGAATTTTCACATAGACAGTTCAACATTGAGCTCAAAGGTACTATTGCCTGGCGGAGAGCTGACAACAAATTTCATTGTCCGATCAATAGATCGATATCTTCTACCTCATTGTACTGCCGTAACATCATTAAAAACTGATCGGAATGTCTGGCAGGTTTTCAGTGATAGAGGCGGCCGTGGTATGGCCGTGAAGGAATGAAATGAATCAATGCAACGTACGATCAATAGAGCGCTGAATTTTTGTGGGGGTGGTAGCAGATTATGTTTGCTTTCCAATGAAAATTATGCCAAACACATTGAGTAATGGAATCATACCGTCAGACAGCGTTGAAGGTGCGAGAACACGACCCTCCATCATGTGATAAATAGAGCCAATTTTTCTTCGAGACAATAGCCCCTCAGTATTATGTACATGCAATGCCAGACACAAAGCTTTCAGCCGAACAACGACCCAGACAACGAAAGACGTACCTGATTGTTTTAGAGATAGAGCCTCCAGTCAACGCTTCTCTACTCCAGACCCTCAGCCCTCAGTATTATATAAGGCCTGTTCGTTTGTATTGCTAAACTTGCTAAATTTGATTTTTTCCCAAATTTGTCCTTGTTCATGGCATGATGTGAACAGAGAGAGTCATAGAAAAAAATCAAGTTCAGCAGGTTGAGCAAGCACAAACGAACATGCCTATACATGCAATATCAAAGATAACATTTTCAGTCGAACAACCCGTCAAGTACCAGATATTCCTACAGATAGAGCCTCCAAACAACGTTTCTTCTTCACGTTGGACTCTCAGTATTAAATAATTACATGCAATGCCAGACAAATAATTTTTATCCGAACAACCCCCTCATAAAATGATGAATGTCGAAAGACGGACCTGATCGTCTTATACAATACAATACAAATACAACTTCTGTACAGATTATGAGAGTATAAAATATACAAAAAGCTCATTGGACTATTCGAATTCAAAATATACAATTAAAATAAGTAGGCAGTACAACAGTTATTCATTAACATTACTAGTTTATACAGGTAGGTATACACAATTGACACAATTCATTACAGTTATCTAAAATTATTCACATTGCTGAAAATTCATCTGTACAATAAAATGCATTGTTTAAGAAATATGCTGTTAGCTCATCTTCAAATTTGGTTTTATTTCCTTTGTCGCCAAAGAGATTTTGGAATTTGTTATAACATTTTATTTGTTGATAGGTGTGAGAGTTTTGACTGACTGCGAGTCTGGAATAAGACTGATGTAGCTGCTTACGACCACGTGTTTCATAATTATGAACATCACGATTTATTTTTACAAATTTATTATTCACTATATCTTTAATCAAGATATATATATATATATATATATAGAGTGACGGTAGAGTCATGATCCCCAATTCAACAAATACTGTTCTGCAGGAGACACTAGGGTGGATTCCCTTCATGCATCGTACAATTATCTTTTGAAGAATGAAAACTTTATTGAAATAAGCTGAGGCCCCCCAAAAAATAAGTCCATATGACAGTATTGACTGTACCAGACCAAAATACGCAATTCTCAAAACATCCATCGATACAGTGTTTTTTAATTGTCTGATGAGGAAATAAGCAGAACTCTATTTGCAAACTATGCTATCAATATGAATCTCCCATGTCATTTTTTTATCAAGTGTAATTCCCAAAAATTTTATGGAATCAACTTCTTGTATGGAGTGCCCATTTAGTCTCACCAAGCTACTGGAATTCTGATTAATATTTTTTATTTTGAATGACATGAAGACTGTCTTTTTTTCATTCATCGTTGAGCCATTATTCGCACAATATTTATGGAACTCTTCTGCACTTCAATCTGCGTCAACTACATACAGGGTAATATTAAAATAAAAGCAAATATTTCGAAACCTAAGAAAATTTGACATATATTATCGAATGGCACCAAGGAAAAAAATATAGGAATCGAAATGAAATTTGGGGTGAGATACCTTTTTTCACCCAAAGTTCCATTGAGACTAGTACATCAATATGTATAATATGATTACCATTCATATTAATTACCTAATGAAAATCCTGAATTATTCCAATGGGCTGCACAAAACAAGCGCCTCAAGTGCTTAGGTGAACCCTTGGGATAATAAAGGATAACTGTTATAAATTGTTAATATATCTAAGTATCTTGTTATATCGAACGAATCAATAAATCAAATCAAATCAAATCAAATTCGATCATATAAATAATTTCAAAGTGGTGTACTCGTTTTTTTTTATTTTTTGTTCAATTTCCATGATGAAATACTATGCAAAATTTTATTAACTTCTTCAACAGTTATCAATCTAAATGAAGATTGCATAGAAGGATCATGAGCTGAATTAATATAGAAATCAATTCTCTCATCACAATTATCAGTTACATTCTGCAAGTATGTAGCGAAGTAATTGTTGAAAGCATTGGGATTCGATGAGTTATCGGGAATTGTATTTTTAGAGTTTGAACAAGCTCCCAGGTTTTTAAAAACTTTCCAAGAAGTTTTCGAATTCTTCATTTTAAATACCTGATTGAGATAAGCCTTTTTTTCACTCCTAGTTACCGTGAGTGTGTGGTTTCTCAATTCTTTATATTTGTTGAAGTCATCTTCTTGCTAGGTTCTTTTGTATTTTTGCAAAGCTTCGTCTCTCTCTTCCTTCAAGATTATCAAATTATCAGTCAGCCAGGGTTCTGGTGGCTTTGTTACGTTTCTTTGAACAATCAGAGCATTATTATTATTAAATATCACCCTGTGTTGGTAACAGGTTCATCTTTCGACCTTTGTATTTGGGATTGTTCGGCTGAAAATTGGCGGTATGATGAACCTCTCAATGCGTCTGGAATAATTTTGATTGAAAAACAATAATAATCGGCTACCTCCCCACAAATATTCAGCGTTTCATTATTCGTACGTTGCATTGATTTTTTTTTTCATGGCTTATGGCCATACCCCGGCAGCATCCACCACTGAAAATCGGCCAGACATCCTGATCAGTTCTCAATGATGTAAAGGCAGTACAATAGGGTAGGAGATATCGATCTATCAATCAGACAATGCAATTTGTTGTCAGCTCTTAGACTAGATTAAACAGTATTATTTTATAAATGATTATTTTCATTATCATTGACATCAAATAGTACAGTTGGGGTTGGATTTCATCTAAATATTTCAATATTCTTCATTGGATTCATCTACTCATGTAGTGATTCCAGTAACAAAAGACAACTCTAAGGGGAAACACCAATCATTGTAGCCTATAGGCACATTGTGTTACACCTACATTTGGCAACAGTAGGATTGAGTTTTTTTTTATCGAAATAATCCAAGAATGGAATTTAGTTTACTCCTTGGGACGCACGCAAGAGAATCCCTATACTGTTACGATATTATTATACAGTGAATAAGTACAAACAATTCAGAGGGTTATTCCTTGACATATTCCATGGTAAAAAGTGCATATGAACATGTGTCGTCACCTGCTTCGTTCTTGAGATACCGGGTATCAATGTTTTCAATAAATATCGTTTTTTCATTGATTACGCAAACGTTTTTTTTGTCAATTCCAATAGATCTTAGTGTATTCGTTAACGGTAACATAGCGCCTTCTTGGTGTGATTAAAATCGAAATTATATATTCTAGTGGCGACATAGTATCATTGTACGACACTGTTTCATATGTTCATCAGATCAAACGAATAAATATTACATTGTTCATTAGGATCAAATGTAACACTTTGTTTGACAAGCGATATTTGCGTTTGCAAGGCGTAGCGACCGCGAAGCCGAGCACGCAAATTTTGCGAGTCAAACAGAATCTCTTTTGATCCGAATGAAACATGCTATTTTTCTTCAATAAGAATAATTGATATCTAATTAATAAAATGTAAGTTGAGTTACCACTATTTTGACTCAGCATTGAGCATATTCTGCCTGTGTCAAAGTAGCTATCATATCAACTGTCATCCGAGACACTTAATTCCTAGGAGTTAAACTCCAACTTTAGCTCCTAGACACTGAAAGTGTTGCCTAGCAACATACATTATAGTAGATTGTTTCATTAGGATCAAAAGTGACACTTTGTCTGACAGGCGAATTTTGCATTTGCGAGGCGGAGCATCTAGCGAAACCAAGCGAAAGCAAAATTTGCGAGTCAAACAGAGTCACTTTTGATCCGAATGAAACATGCTAGTTTATCTGCAACTGAAGGAATTATCTGAAATAAATATGTGAAGTGATAAACAATGTGACTTACTTGACAGATTATTATTATACCTATCTTATAATAATATAGGTAAGTAGACTAGACGCAAGACTTCAGACTGATTCACATCAGAATATTGATGGACGATTACTTTATTTTGTTACAATTTGTGTTGACATGCATCATGAGATACTACAGGCACGAATTCAATACTATTCCCGAAACGTGGATGCCGTGCCATTGCCATTGACAAATCAGGTTTATTCAATTTTCAAGGATGTTCGAATTTTAGTTTCAATATGAATACAACCACAAAATGACCTATTTGTGTATTTTATTGAATACATAAATCGATGAATTCATTTGGACCAGGTGTCAGCCTTAATAGCAAATACCGCGCCAGTGCCATAGGTATAGGAAAAAGAAGTGGAAAATGTTTGGATAGTGAGCATATCAACAAAAATAATAGCGATTATTTATTTCTCTCTGATTTCCACTGTGTTTGGCTGTGTGAGACAAAACAGTATTGCTGGCCGTGATTATCCTGAAGCAAGTTATTCAATCAATCAGATCCCAAAAATGAATGAAATATAGATCCAGCAAGTATGTGAATCTTGAAGGCTTTCCTGAGCGAAAGAAAAATCCCTACTTAACTATAATATGAGGTATTCCCAGCAAACATTAAACTAGCGGGAGAAGTCTGGCCCAGTGCAGGCTAGTCTGGGAAAGTGACGATGCCTGGGTATTGGTAATGGGCCGATGATTTTCCTATGTCAAGTAACCATCAGTTGAGAATACGATGATGGGCTTATGATGGTAAGATGTCTGGAACTAATTGAATACTAACGAGATCTGACCCTTTGCTGGCCAATTTCATGTTCGCTACTCGTCCCCCTTGTGGATGTTCTGGGAACGTCTAAATCAACAATCAGCTGATCAATATTATATGTGACTAAGATGGCTGACTCTCGTGAGTGGTGATCGCGTACTAGTTTGTTTATGTCGAGATAATGTGGTCCTCTCTTTCCCTGGTGGTTATTTATAATGGCAGGAGTATTCTCAATTGATAATAATATTGGAGACGGATTCTTCAATTATGATAATATTGAGTAAGTATCAATCTACCTACATAGTGTTTCGAATTTCATTAGTGAATGCATGTGTTTGGTATCTCGTAACCTCTTATACCTAATGATCATAATAATTGGAGTTGGCTATACTTCTCCGAAAGCAACCATCATTTTCAACTTGTTTGTTGCTATCGAAAGTAATCTTAGTTTATGTGACCCCTCCCCATATTGGAGAACTAAATAACAATAAGGTTTCAGCTACAGAAATACCTGAGCCAAGAAAAAAATGAGTACTGAAAAGCTCCATGTTATCACGTCATCAGACTATATTATCAAGTTATAAATTCATGCAACTCATAGGCCACTAATATATAACTAATGATGCATTTTAGAAGTACCTCACAACGAAGAATCAACTTTGAAGGAATGCTACCCAATAAGAAGTAGATATACCACATACCAACCAGTAAGCAGTCACTCCGAGAAGTTTTATCGTTGAAGACAGAGAGGTTAAGAAGATATCATTGTGTCATTCATAAAATTGTTTTCTTGGAATCTGGTATGTGTCTGATCTATGACGGGAGGGTTATATTGTGAAATAAAGAGGTACTAGAACTTTCAGATCCATTGGACCCCTGAAATGTCGTATATTGGCCATTACAGTCCCATCATTTATGTATATGCTGGGCTTGCTATGGGAAACTCAATGTGTCGATTGAATCGTACTGGCCTTCTGCCGGGGAACTGAATATGACTGCTGGGTACCCAGCAGTGGGACCAGCTGCCGGCCGCAGTGTACTGATGTCAGGTATAGGAAAAATATATTAGGCCATTGATGCTCCATATCAAAATGTTTGCTGGGTTCATATCTCCAGCATGAGTATGAAATGCCATATCTGCTGAAATCGGGAACGAATCAGGTAACAATTGATACTCCACTTCAACATCCTCTGTATCTCAAAAACGAAGCAAAAGTTTGATTGATTGATTGATTGATTGATTGATTGATTGATTGATTGATTGATTGACGATTGATTTGAACTTTTTCTCCAGAAGAATGACAAGGAATAACTCCTGAATTGTTTAGCACTTATTTCCTGCGTGGATGAAATGTTTGTGTTCTTCCTTCGAGTATTTTTCTCTACTCCTGCTATTCACCTGATTCGCCATTTCTACAATTGTATTTGAATAATCCTTATATTTTCAAATATTGAGAAAGCTGGAAAAACTAAAAAGACTATAGAGGAGTTATCAGAATGGGATGTACATACATAAACTGTTGGAAGAAATTGAAATTAATTATTAAAATTTCTAAATTCATTGCTATATATTAGTTTTTTCACAGAAAGAATAATTCAGTTGTATCTCCTATAGCAGACAATTGGAAATATTATATCCATAGGTCCTAGATTACCTACTATATTGAACTACATAGCCGGTAATATGTTATGCATAAAGCAGGGATCAACAAAATTTTTATTCAAACTCCTGTATAGTATTATTTTCATCCCTAGTGCCATTCTGATCTGAATATTACACGATGAAGATTTCACGTTTGCCGTATACAGGGTGGCATTGAAATAAATGCAAATATTTCAAACCCTGAGGAAGCTCGGCGTATACTATCGAGTGGCTCCAATGGAAAAACCAAAGTTCTACACTGTAGCAACTTTGAAGTCCTCAATTTTTTCCCGTTTTCTGTTCAATTTTCGGGATGAAATGTCTCGTTAAATAAAAGAAATTGAAAAATCTGATGTCATGGCAATATTTGTTAGACTATATCAGATCGGTGTGCTGAATATATGTACTTATTTCAAAACCCCGTATATACTCGTATTTCCATTGAAGCTCAGCTATTCTACAGAGTGATGAATATTCAATACAAACCTGAACTAGTTGCCAAATACTGCTTAAGCTTTTTAGATGGCTGTGGAGGGATTTTTTCTAGCATCGGTCTTGTAGTATCTGTGTAAACCTCACCCATTTTGTCACAGTGATAATAATAATAATAGTAAGTATGTCCGTAGCGCAATTTTTCTATCAATCACATCAAGCAGTCAGAGGTGTTAACATTGAATGAAATTTTAAGATTTTCAATTGTTATGGTAGATATCTGTTGTTCAAGGTATAATAAAGATATATCTAATAGTAGAATAAACTAATATTTTTATCTTGTTTGATTTTTCATTATTGTGGAAAGAATTGTGTTTGACTTATTTTAGCATAACACAAATAAACATCATCGTTGAAGTAGGTACAACAGTTACAGAATCAGGTAAAACTAGTGGAATAACATGATCCAGCTTTTTATAATATTATATCAAGAAAGCAAAGGCGTCCGTCTCCTCATTAAAGGATTAGGAGAGTAGGAGATTCAAAGTTACAACTTTTATACTCCCTACTAGGGCTGGGCAAAAATATTGATATATATACAGGGTGTCCCATAAGTAATGGATCAAAAGTAGTGGGGTGGTAGAGGGGGTAATTCGTAATCAAACTAACGATATATGCTGTCATCAAATTGTTGATGGTTCAAAAGTTATTCAATTTTTCTGAAAAATGCGACGCATTCGGAAAAAATTAATAACAAAAAGGCTGTTTTGAATAATCTCATATATTATACCATTTCGGAATCTGTATTGAATGGGCAACTTTTTCTTATGATTGGTTATCTTTGTGGGGTAGTTTTTAAATCTGCCAGCGGCATTTAAAAATCGACTTGAATATTTCATTCGATGACAAAACTCGAGGAAAACAACATTTTTCTCAGGTAACTGATAAGGAGTAATACATGTCATGAAATTATTTCTGGTGAATGATGCATCCATGTGGATGAAATTTGTAAAAGAAAAAATCACAAATGTGACAGTTTTATTGTACATGATTCTTTTTATATAAATGAAAAAAACATTAATAACTTTTGAACCATCAACAATTGGATAACCACATATACGGTTAGTTTGATTGGAAATGACCCTCCCCCCTACCACCCCACTTCTTTTGATCCATTAATTATGGGACACCCTTTTTTTTATCGCTTGAAGCGCACGAAAGGAAATCCCTATAATGTTCAAAGAACATCGTGCGTTCCTATAAGGTGGATAGGGACAGGAGGTAGGTATTGGAATTTTTTCTGAACTCCTGGAGATTATATGTTGTTGGGAATACTTCCTCAGGCAATGAATTCCAGAGCCTAGCCGTTCTATGGATGAAGGAGTTTTGATAAAGTGCTGTTCGACATCTTTCGAGGTTGACAACGAATGGATGTGCTGACTGGGCTTGTCTAGTTCGTCTGACTGGTATTGCTAGTGAAGGGATGATAGCAGAGATTTCCGAAGAACATTTCCCGTGGAAGTATCGATAGAAAAGTGAAAGGTCGCCGACCTTTCTATACGGTGTTCCTATGATGTCAAAGAGTGAGTGAGTGTGGCTTCACCCACCAGGCGGATGGCTCTACTCTAGATGGAATCTAAGAGCATCGGCGTTACATGGGATGCTCCAAGGAAGTTTCTTTATATGAAAGATCCCATTTTTTTCCATTTCCAATGACCCCCTCAAATGTTTTACACTTATTTAGTTACACCCTGTATAGATATATCGAATAACGATAACATGAAAATCGATATATCGATATATCTATATATAATGTGGATTAGAATACTTGTAGTTTCATACTGGTCCATCGGATATTATCTCTCGACGAGGGCAAAATATTCACGGAAATATTGACGCTCTGCCACTAACTCAGATCAGATTCGTGATTAGGTTCTCTCTATTCAGAATTTCTTTTCACGTCCTGTATGATGAATATTGAATCTGTCATACATCCAAAAACAAATATTTCTGTTGTCTCAACACATCACCAATTGATCCATTCTAGGAACTTGAAATTATTCAGCAGAACCATCCAGCAGCAGAAATCATCATCGTGAGCTCCAAGAGACGAGAAAAAACATTCTAACAGAACTGATGTAGATAAGCAACAAGCCGAAGCTTTCCGTATCACTCAGAGCATAGAGCAGCTTATCTAGGAACCCACATGAATTCCCGATGTCAATAACCATACTGCCAATACACATGACTCATTTCTCACTAACAATTCAGCACCTTACACCATGAATATATGAGCTCCACTAAGCAATTCTGACCACACACATTTCCACAACCTTTCTACGAAAAAGTTCCGCCAGACATTCCACCCGAAAGTCGAATGCGTGCAATCGTCTTTCGTAAAAGCACTATCAGCCTCCCGATCTCAAGCGACAGGTCCTGACAGAATTGAACCTATCGTTCTCAAAATAATTGACACCGATTATCTGCAAGTTATTCATCATCTCCTACGATTCGGGCATTTTTCCATGTTGCTGAAAATAGCTCCAACCAATCCTCGAAAAAACAAAAGAAAGCCTGTCCATCAACTATAGCCCAATTGTCATATTAGCCATCTCCAAAGTGATGGAGAACGCTATCAACATTGAGCTCATCAAATATCTGGAAAGCTCAAGAATCATTTATGATATACAATATGACTTTCACCACCGAAGATCAACTGGAGATTTACTCGCCTACGTCACTTATATTATATGGTGAGCTTAATTAGAAAAAAGAAACATTGGAAATCTCTAGCTGTGGCGTTATATCGTGTTCGGCACCAAGGACTCCTCCATAAACTACCATCATACGGCTTACCACCTCAGCTATGCCAACTTTCATCCAGTTTTCTTTCAGGCAGATCGCTTCATGTGGTGGAGGACGGAGCGTTTGATACCATTGCCATCAATTCCGGCGTTCCACAAGGATCAATGTTGAAAGCAACATTGTTCCTACTTCATATCAATGATCTGTTGGTAGCAACCAATTGCTCTACCCACAGCTTCGCGGACGATAGTACTCTCCATACTGCGTTCTCTTCCAGAATATCAATGTCTTCCCAGAAAAACTTACGACGAAGGCATGTCAACGCTGTCAATGACAATCTTGCTGAAATCACAGCCTGGGGAACCAACAAACATAGATGAATTCAACTCCACCAAAATCAAACCTGCATTTTTTCCAGAAAGGCGGAACTCAGTATGCCTGATAATAAAAATGTCTGGTACCACCATTTCCACCAAGCCCTCTATATCGATGTTCGGTATTTCCATCATCAATACGCTTTTGATGAAAAAATTATGCTCGATTCATTGCGAAAGGTGGTTCACAAAAACTCGAATTTTTATTTCGTGCAAAAATATACTCCATATCTTAAAACAGCATCTCATGATCTACAAAGCATAGATACAGCCAGTTTTATGATACTGTTCTCACATGATATGGAGTTCAGTTCAGTGATGTCACACTCACTAATTCTTTGACTTCATCAGAACACCGTAGAAATGTTGGCGACTTTCTATTGTTCCTTAGATTCTTCCACGAGAAATGTTTCTCAGGAATCTCTGCTATCATTCCATCACTAGCAATATAGCACTCAGACGAACTCGACAGGCCTAGGAGTTTTCTTCGGTCCCGAAACGTCCAAAGATAAGGAAAAATACGATATTTTCCAATATATCTATATTTCTTTCCTTCAAACATTTTTTCAAACAAATTGTCACTGACAAGCTACTGGATTTTTCTTTGAGACTCCCCCATAGAAACATTTTTTAAACGCAGTGACATTTTGGGGCAAATCATCAGACTCCTACCTACTTGACATACATGGAAACTGAGATGGAATTCATTATTTCAGGACTGAACATTTTTCAGAAGGAATATGGGTATTTAGTGAATCAGACGTTCTTTTTTATGTTCTCGAATCCGCAGTGATTTCCAACCTATCTTGTCTGATGATATGATTTTCCGGGCATATGTAGGTGGTTCCATGGCTGCTAGCGAGCAGTATATATCACTGATGGTAATTTCAATTGGTCATCGACTGTATCTTCGGGATATTGCTTGCTCCTGAAAATTCAAAAATCCTAACTCGATAATTACATAAGATACGGGGGTGCTTTCATGATAAGTGAGACAAAAATGGAATTCTCAGCACTGAAGTTGTTTTCAGGAATAATATGTATAGTTAGTGAATTGGGCGTCCTGAATCTGAATCCGAAGTGATGCTTCCTTATATCATTTTACGGAAATTGGGGTGGTTCCATGGCTGTTAGCGACACACTCTTTGCGGATGACACCACGTAGAGCTTGAAGCCATGCAGGCAAGAGTGAAGGACGGGTTTAACGCAAATGAGCTCCTCATGAACGAAGACGAAACAGATAAATTGGTTTCTTCCCTGAGAGATTCCAGTAACGTGAATAAAAATGTGGAGAGTGTTCGATTCCTTGGAGTGTACATTGACCTCACTCTAAGATGGGATGACCAAATCAACCAGGTTCATCAAGGCTTAGCAGGGCACTTTTCGTCGTTCGGAACCTTTCCGAGAATATCTCAGAAAAGGTTATGAAAACATCGTACCATGCTATATTCCACTCCGTAATGACATATGGTATCTTGGTTTGGGGTCACTCCCCTCTTGTGTTCAGACTTTTTGGGTTACAGAGGCGAGCTATTCGAATCATGGCGGGCCTGAGTTTCAGGGGGGACTGCAGACAAGCATTTAAACATTTCAATATACTCACCTTAACGTCTCATTACATACTAGAAAATCTGATGTATGTGAAGGACAATGAGGATGAATTCAGAGTGCATTGTGGGGTCCACAACTATGATACAAGAAAAAAAAAACTTGCTCATCCCAGCTTATCATTGGTTGAAAAGGTGTCAAGATGGCCCAAGGTATCTATCCATACAATTTTTCAATACTCTACCAGATTCCATGAGGAACTTGGTACGAGATGAATTTAAGAATTAAGTTAAGCAGATTTTGTATCTAAATTGCTTTTACTCATATGATGAATTCCTCACACACAAATTTTAATAATTTTTTCTAATATTTTCTAATATTTTCTGTTAATAATCAAATGTTTTAGTCTAACTCTAAATATACTATGTAATTGGATTGTAGCTCCACTATATTGCGCCAAAATTCATAATTTTAATTTTAATTAAATGCTCATAATTTTGACAAATATTGAAGATTTTAATTCCCTGTTTTTCCAAATGTATGCCAACCTGATTACTATAGTTTCCTACTGTTTGGACGAGTGTAAATACCTCTATGTATAATGACATGAAATATATTGAGTATTGAGTATTGAGTATATATCACTAAAAATAACATCACTTCGTCATAGAGTACATCTCTGGTATATCTCTGGCTCCAGCAAATTTCAGGATCTTAACCCAACGATTACGTAAGATACGAGGGTAATTCCATGAAAAGAGAGACAAAAATGAAATTTTCCAGAAAAAATCTGAATAGTTTGTGAATGGGGTGTCCTGATTATGAATCCGAAGTGATTTTCAACCTATTTGATGACCCCACTTGGTCATATAGAGTGCATTTTTGGTATATCTTTTGTCCCAGCAAATTTCAGCATCCTCACCCAACGAATACGTAAGATACAGGGGTGTTTCCATTAGAAGTGAGACACACTGTATATAGGCTCGCACGATGTTACTCGAATAGAGATTCCTTTTCGTGTGCTCCACAAGATAGAAAAATGATGATTTTCCCAAAATTATCATCGTTTTATATAAACATGATTTTGAATGAATATTTTCTCGATATATTTTCGTCAAAACTTTTCTGGATAAAGAACATATCTAGATGCTGATAGGAAGTTTATAATTAGATTGTGAGAGCATGTACCTGGATTTCAGATTACAAACATAATACTGGGTAGAGACCAGCAGGAAAGATGATTATTTTTTTTAACCTAGCTGGTGTAAAGAGGAATTCATCGCACTGATAAAATTCCAGTGTCTAGTACCATGTTTGAGGGATGCATAAAATCAGAAAGTAATTCAGAAGTTGGTAAAAATGAGAAGAGATCGAATCTCTACTGGATGACAAATCCTCATCCTCGTCCACAGAGAACTTATGTGTGGGCTGGAATAGTGATAGATAACATAGCAGGACCATTTTTCTTTGATGATACTATCATTGAAGCAATATGATATCAGCATTTTCTCAAGAACGTACTAATGCCAGTGTTATTTCTACATTATTGTGTATACTTTCTGAAAATGAAGGTTTTTGGAACCTCTCCACAGGTAATTCTGATCCTCCAGGTTAGAAAGTTATGATATAAAAGATAGGCAAGTTAATGTGAGTTTAGTTTATTGTACCAATATTTCACCTGAAGAAGCTACAGTGTTAGCGAAACAAGTCGTTAGTGGTGCCCGCGAGAGTTTCGTTTTCGAGAGTCTCGCATGGTCTCGTCTCGTTTTCGAGACAAGTCTCGTGCAAGGCTTCTCGTGTCTCGTGCAAGACTTCTCGTGTCTCGTGCGAGAGTCTCGCAGGTAAATATTTTTGCGTGACGACTACAGACTTGAGAATTCCAATCAGACAAGAATTCAGACTATTTAGCACAGATAGACAAAACATTTGATCTTTACAACTTTCGAATATATAATGCTATGTTTTTACTTGTTTAGATGTATGATGTAAGTGTGTACCTATTATGTACTTACTTTTCAATAAATTATGTTATTTTTAAGTCATGAAAACCATCCATCCTTCTATGTTATTTTTGTTGTAATATTCTCTTCCTACTTCTACATTATACCTAAAAGAAAGATAGAAGGTAAAGATAAATATCCAATACTAGACTGAAACAAGATTATGCATGACGAAGACTAGAGGCTGCGAGACTAGGCTGCGAGACGAGACTCGAGACAAGACTTCATATTTCATCGGCGAGACGAGACGAGACTTTATGAAAGTCTCGTCTCGTTGGTCTCGTGTGAATCACTACGAGTCGTGTGATTGAGAATCCTGTGGAAATCTTATCGTTACTGAAATTTTTTACATTCACCATGAATTTCCATCGAGTAAAATTCTTCAGAATAGAATGTAGGTTTTTTAACACATTATTTCCAGTGAGAAATTCTGCAAATGAACATCATGATCCATATTTTTTCAAAAAATCATCGAGTGTATTTATAATTATCGAGGTACAAAGCGCGATTGTGGTTGCCTGAAAGCACCATAATTTGTTTCGAGAAAGGGTAGGGACTTTTGATAATTATCAATGGAACGAGCTGTATTTGTAAAGATTATATCACTCATTATTTCATGTATTAAACAATATTTTCATGTCATATTTTCATTACTTTTGATAATCATCAATGGAACGAGCTGTATTTGTAAAGATTATATCACTCATTATTTCATGTATTAAACAATATTTTCATGTCATATTTTCATTCACAGTCGGTTATGAAACCAACAATACGTGCTCATAATAAATTGAACGATATCGATTGCTATCGAGTTTTTGACAAGCAACTAGAGACAGGACGCACCGAACACACTTCTTCTCTCGTCATTGACCGGAATCGCTCACAATATTTGATGCGTTCAGTTTTTAGACGCCAGTTTCAGGTTGTGATTAGGTTTGATATAGAAAATGTTCGTTCAAAATGTCGATTCTCCGATGCAAATTGAAATCCGAAGCCTATCACCATTTTGTCCAAAATTTGTTGTGCTATTTATTCCTGAATATGAAAATATTATGACATTTATGTCCATGACAACTTGCTGCATGTAAAAGTCTTTTCTATATCATTTTGTGTTATATTTGATCAAACTATCAATGAGGAACTGAAATACAAAATCGAAAACACAGCCATGTAGGTATTCAGTAGCCAATCAACAGCCGACATACAAAAAAGAGAACATCATGTTTTCGATCATCAACACAAATATTTCAAGAAGTAATCAAGAAATGTCCGGGAGACATTGTTGAATACTGCCTAAAGTTGTTTCCATATCGTCCTATGCATGTCACAGAAGACCCTTTATAGGGATGTCCTGAGACGTCATCAGGATGTAGATATCGGTAACAGGAGGACAGCCTAGGGATGTCCCCTGGCGTGCATTGATGTCCTGTGGACATTATTGTGAACGCCTTAGAAGGGCCTCAGAACGTATATATATCTGAGCTATCTGGGTACCAACTAGGGAAGCTTACTGTATGTTGTCAGATATGTGGGATACACTTTAAGAGGTGATCAGAAATAGAGAGTTCCCATAATATAGGTCATAAAAGGGTTTGTTTGCAGAATACAGGGCGTTGAAGTTGGAAATAAAGTTTCATTCAATTGCGAGAAAACTACCAACAAAAATTTGTGATATTTTGGTTTGAGAGCGATCGAATCGATATCATTATTTAGTCTACCAGTCATCCAGTGGCGACGTTATCCAAATACAAACACTTCATTTATCTCACTTGAGTGCGGCAGATAAGCTAGAATATTCCAATGTATTGTGCATTTTTTGATAAAGGTATCAAACTTGACACAGAGGTAGACCGATGCAATATAAACAAATTTGGATATGGAGCCATCGGCCAACTGTGCCCTGGCGGCAATGGGTAGCCATTTTTCAAAATGGTTGCCAGTGGACACTCGAAAGACGTCAGAAGATAGATAAAGTTTTCTGCTGAAGGTTTGTGGATATTTATTGAATATTTTGAATGGAATCATGCCTTTTTATACCGGGTGGATTTTTTGTGCACCCATTAGTACACCGCATTCAGAACGCTTGATTAGCTGAAGTCTTTTTTGCATATTTATCTTTCCACAAAACTATAACCAAATAAGCGCTTGGCACAGCGAGCTGAGGGTTCATTCATTTATCCATTTATTATGAAGTAGGGATACAAACAGACAAAATCCAACGAGTATCCCCTTATGAGGTAATCAAATAGTGAACTAATAATAACGTACTGATATAGTAGACATTATAACTGATACAATATATAAACAATATAAAAAATATATGAACAATATATGAACGATACGATTCAAACCTTATCTGTAGACGAAAGTGCGTGTGAATTATTATCTGGTCATCAACGAAAGAAGAAAAATGATTTTTACGTGTTTCTTGAAAATTCAAAAATGAAAGTCTGAAGATTGTGATTTCATTGATTTCAATACAGTAGGTATCGAATAGGTATTGAAAGTTCTGACCATTCTGCAAATGAGAGAGTTTAATCATGAGTTTGTTTTTCTGAAAGGTGCATGTGTTAAAGGTTTTATGGCTTCTTAAATCTCAGCTATTTGTACTTCAGGATATTTTGGACGATAAAAGAAAATGTAGTCTCCTTTGTCTTCTCTAGTAATGGGCTTATATCACAAAAAATGTATTTCATAATTCGATAGAACTCACCACCGCAAACCGTTTCTTGCTGTGAGCTCCCTACGTTTTATAAAAAATTATTGGAATCCCCGATATTTCGGACCTCTGAAAATGAGGCGATGATGTGACGTCAAAACCCTAACACTGAAACAAGACTATTCCAGACAGAGATGAATGATACATGATTTCTGACAGAGTGAATTAGCTCGAGATCACCAGTTGAGAGAATGAATATATCAGTTGCCTCAGTCCCCTTCGGGCGTTTGGTATTTTCTTTTAACTATGGCGAGATGAGGTTTCTACGTCATAAGAGGGTCCGTTTTCAGATGGTACTATTATTTTTTATGTTCAAAAATAAAACATTCCAGTTAATTTCTTGATCGAATTATGTCGTCAATCATTATTTATGCATAAGAGGATCATTATAAACATGGTTCTAGTTAGAAGTTCTACTAAGGTGTACACGCCCATTTTCCGGAAGGAAGAAGGTTCATTTAGGCCGAGTCAAGTTTGATTGTTTAGAAAAAGTAGTATCTTTTATTGTGAAGGCAGGATATTCTCTTTCCTTTTTTCCGCATGAATCATTACGTCACAGTTTGAGGAATACTAAATTTGCAAATTCGAAATTTCGCAGGACTAGCATCTAGCGTCTGGCAGCATGATCATATCGGATGATCGTTTGAAAATGGAGCTCAAATGATGCGATGTTACCAGAATGCGGTCCTCGATTCCAGACAGCACATCAAATAGGCTGAATCCTGATTTCACATTGGAATGTGAAAATAATATTGGTCCAATATGAGATTTTATTGAAAATACATTATTGGAATGATAATATTGGTGGAATATTAGTTCAACCTGGGCTAAATGTGGATTTTCAGCTACAATGTTGAACCAATATTGGTTGGAAAGTTCGTTCACAATATGTGGAAAAACATATATTATATAAATATTAAATAATATTGTTCCACTAATTTCGTTTAGAAATTTTTTCTAACATTGGAATTTGAACATTCTTCTTATGACCATTCTGGAGCGGTTATGCAATATTGTATATTCGAGTTTGACAGCACATTGGTTGAATATTGTTTCAACAATATTGGAAACATTATATTTATCTATATCGATTGATATCATTTGAGCAATACATGGTGTCCCATAAGTCATGGATCAGAAGAGGTGGGGTGGTAGGGGGGGCCATTTCCAATCAAACTAACCGTATATGTGGTTTTCCAATTGTTGATGGTTTTCAAAAGTTATTAATTCCCTTCATTTCTATAAAAATAATTAAGTACAATCAAACTATGTCACATTTGTGATTTTTTCTTTCACAAATTCAATCCACGTGAATGCACCTTTCCCCAGAAATAATTCTATGACATGTATTACTTCTTATTAATTACCTGAGAAAAATGTTGTTTTTCTTGAGTTTTGTTAATGGATGAAATATTTAGGTCGATTTTTAAATGGCGCTGGCAGATTCGAAATCTACCCCAGAAAGATAACCTGAAACTAATATTGTAGCGATATCGTCCAATCTACATATTTTGTTTTCCGCCACTATTACGTTCACATTATTTGGCCAATATTATCGTAATATTGCACCGATATTAGCCCAATATATGTGTGCTATTTGGGATACGGAATTGCAGACGGAGAATACTCTGAGAACTGATGAAGTTGCATTATTTGAATAACTCCCCTTTCTGAACAGATTCTCGGTCTAAACTTCTGTGATGCGATATGGAAAATATACGAGAGATCATAATACATTTTAATGTTTTTTTTTATGTTCTGGTTCCCACGAAAAGGTATATCCTGTTCAGAGAACATCGTGAGAACCAAGGAAAATAAGGTAGGAATTGGTGTTTTTCTTGAATTTCTGGAGGTTATATGCCTCCGGGAACACCTTCCTTGGCAATGTGTTCCAGAGCCCCGCTGTTCGTTGGATAAACGAGTCTTTGAGAAAAGATGTTCTGCAGGTCTCCAAAGTGACCACGAAATGGTGCGAAGCCTCAACGGGTTAATCTCGCGGGGACTGCCAGTGGAGGAACAATTCTTGATATTTCAGAAGAGCAGCGTCCATGAAAATATCTATAAAATAGGGCCAGATCGCCAACTTGTCTACGGTGTTCCTGAGAAGTGAGTGAGTTCGTGGGCGAGGCATCACCCACGAGACAAATTGCCCTTTTTTGGACAGAATCCAACAGTTTCAGGGTTTGTTTGGTTGCTGCACTCCAAATATAAGACCAGTATTCCAGGACAGGTCGAATCTGTGCCTTATAGATCATAAGCAGCTGACTGGAAGTGGAATAGCTCCTGACCCGAAACAAAAAACAAGTTTTTGAGATGCACTTGTAGCAATTGATCTCACGTGATTTTCCCCAGAAAGGTTATTGCTGATAGTAATACCAAGCATCGGAATGAATGTCTTCAAAGGTATAGTTACTCCTGACATGCTCATGTTGGGCACAGTGAGATCGGCTTTTCTAGAGAAGAGGCATGCTTGTGTTTTGTTCGCCTTGAAATCTACCAAGTTATTGGATCCCCATTCTAGAATTGTTGCCAAGTCCATATTTATGTTGTCAAGATTTTTCCCTTGTTCGTTTCTGATTTGCCTGGCTGATATTAGAGCCCTGGAAGAGAAGGCGGTATGGAGGGTCCTATCATCCGCGAAGCAGTGTACTGGACATGACGTTGCTTTCAACAAATCGTTGATATGGAGTAGAAATAGTGTTGGTGCTAGAATTGATCCTTGCGGAACACCAGCATTTATGATAAGAGAGTCAAATGAAACTCCGTCGACCACTACATGGCGAGACCTGTTTGAGAGGAAACTAGCTAGCAGAGAACATAGCGGAAGAGGCAAGCCATAAGATGGAAGCTTGGCGAGGAGTCCGTGATGAGGATCGATCAAGAAAATCAAAATGCTTTTACTTCTTAGACCTAACGATATTGTCCTTCATCCGCAAGAAGATTTTCTCTATATCTCTCATTGCAATGGTGCCATAGAGAAAACGTTCAATAAACATTCATAAACCTTCATCAGAAAACTTTATATAACTTCTGATGTCATCGGGCTGTGCACAGGCGGCCATTTCGGAAAATCACTACCACGGCCGCCAAGGAGAAGATAAAAACTAAGTTTTAATCTTCTCCTGACGATGCTAACATAGTTAGCGAAACACGTGTCGAGGCGTTAAAAAATCGGTTTGGTTAGTGGTAAAACAGTGTAGTGCACATTAAATCGATCTACCACTGTGCCAAATTTTGAGCCAAAAGCTCACATCGGACTATCCAAAATATGATTGCTATCAGAATCGTGAAATATTTGAACAGATACACAGGAAATTATAAAAAATACATAGACATTCCACCGAGAGTGAAAAGAGAAATAATACCAAAATTGGTGATTAAATCTTGTTTTACAAGGGTTCCCAACATTCGCAACTCTCAAAGTACAGTACCTAGAAGAAATCGATTTATATAGTAACTAAAATGCCGAACCACTGCTAACGACTGAGTTTACTTAAAATTTCATTGTGGTACTTTCCTGAAAAACATGTTTCCAAAAATTAGAGCATTGTATTTAAACAATTTCAATCAAATCGATTACTGAAGATAAAAGTCAAGATTCGATGTGGTGTTATCAGAAAAATATTTCTATAATTTTTGATTTGAGGTACTTCATAATACATTATAACTTTATCATTAGTTAGCTGTTGATGTTTATCCATTGTTGATCTACAATAAGTTGGATAACAGCAAAATCACTGCACTCCTGTGGAATATTCACACGCAGTAAGTTGATTAAATCTAGTATAGGTACTTTCTATGTTTATTGTATGAATATATTGGTGTTTTTTACTACCAGTTTTGAATAATGTACAATTTGGTTGACGACTGCGTCTCAAAAAAGATTTCAAGAATTCCGAGAAGTACTCTGTCATCGACAATATACAATTATACATAGAGCTATAAGATTCCATAAATTATACAGTTACATAACCCCCTACTAACTTCTGAAAATATATCAGTTTTCGGTACTATCGTCTACATATTAGTACTTCTTTGAGTGCATATGTGATGTATATGTTGTGAGATATGAAATATTTTCTATTTTTCAAAAATGTATTGTCATCGTTGGTACTTCGGTAGTAAGAATTAGGTGTTGGATCTTGGATTTTGATGGAGGTTATATATTATCGTCTCTCCTCATTACTCGAATGTCATATTCCCTTTTATCTTCTGGAGCGCACGAAAAGGAATCTCAATTATATTTTAAGAACATCGTGCGTTGTTGGAATCTTTCTTGAACTCTTCGATAGTTCTTGGGAATATTTCCTTTGGCATCGAAATTATGAGGACGTACGAGCTTTGGTAAAGAGTCGTTCGAAATATCTCCAGGTTGACGACGGAAGGATGTGCTGACCGATGGGCTTGTCGCGTTTGTCTGACTTGTTATTCTAGTGATGACATGATTTGTGCAGAACATTTTTGCGGGAGTAATTAGTGAGTGTGGCATCATCAGCCAGGTGAACGGTTCGTTTCCTGGATGGCATATGAGAGAGCGTCAGCGTATGTTTGGGAATCTTGCACGGAATAAGAATATGAGCTCTTGTAAAGCAGCTTCATGACATAACTTTCCCATCAAAGAATAATGTTAATGGAAATATCGAGCAAGGATATGGTGAACTTTTTCTGTAATATCAACAAGTAAAAAGAATATCACAATATTTCTTCGTGTTGGGATGCAGTCAAAATTTCAACTTTCTGGCACTTCGTGAAAAAGAGTACGGGTATTCGTTGTCCAAGTAGACAGCAATACTGCTTTTTGAAAATAATGAATGTCTCGCTTCTAAAGTGAATCAATTAACCAATGATGTACATGTTATAATATATTGTTCATACCCTCCTTACCAATCTTACAGACATCAAGTCTTGAAAAAGGAAATCAACATCTCCGAAAGCTCCTTTGTCTACTTTTTGATATTTCACCTCAAAAGTCAACTGGACAGTCAGACTACCCATCTCCTAGAATATATTCAGTAGTAATACTATAAGTTCTTGCAAATATTCGGGTTATACGTCGATAATTTGTTGCATAGGTATTACACAAAGAGTGTCAGCTTAACAGTTGAAATATTCTGTTAAACTGACACGATTTGTTATTGTGCAGGAAGTTTGAGATGGAGTTCGAATTGTATTCGATGCGATTATTTTTTGAGTAGTTCTGAACGTCGAAATTTCACGACGAGCTTTGTATATGAATAGGTGAATGGAAGAATTTCGTGTTGGTGTGCACAGGTGACTCATCATATACTATTTTCGTACTCAAGAGACAAATATATTTGAATTTCATTCTCAACTTCCAACTTCATTTCAATTGAGCTACTTGATCTTCAGAAATTGAAAGAATTCAAATTTTGGTCGCAGCTTCTACTTGATGGTCAAAGGAAGAAAAGTTTACATAATATACAGTGTTTTCACAGCAATATACTATTTCTGATTCGCTATGTGAAGGTTGTATGTATAAAATATTTGATAGCGAGAGCATGATTGATGAGATATATTAGTATTAGGATGTAGATAAGAATGATTCTTGGATCATCACAATTGAGTAGATAGGCCCTTGCTCTTGAAAATATTTTATCAATTTTTTTTTTCTTTGAACATCGACGGCAAAATGTTATCCCACGATCTCAAAATCACAGATTTTTAATGTAGATTGTTTACTCATATTCGAATAACATCATGGAGATATAATGACTGATAAAAATAAGTGGATTTTACAGGGTGTCCCTTAAAAATGTTTACAAAATTTCATCACCTCTATTCCTCAGATCAAAACAATCAGATTAGAGCAGATTTACCTCAGTATAATGTTACCTAGTTTAAGTGATTCACACGAAACCAACGAGACAAGACTTTCATAAAGTCTCGTCTCGCCGATGAAATATGAAGTCTTGTCTCGAGTCTCGTCTCGCAGCCTCCAGTCTCGTCTTGTCTTGCGTCTCGTACGAGAGTCTCGCAGATGTATCGCAATTTCGTCATGCATAATCTTGTTCCAGTCTAGTACGGGATATTCAGCTTTACCATCATTCTAGGTATAATGTAAAAGTAGGAAGACAAAATTACAACAAAAATAACATTATTTATTGAAGAGTAAATACCTAATACTTACATCATACATCTAAACAAGAAAACTGAAGTAGCCGGCATGCTTAAGAGATCTCGTGCCATCAAACTTAGAATGGGAAATTCAGAAACATGAATTTTTCCACCATTGCAATATATCTGTGTTTTCATCACACCGAGGCACAGAATAATATTTTTGAAGCTCCTGCATCCATACTCCCGTCAAAACAAAGTGATTCATTATCTCAGACTATTTAGCTAAGAATGACTTATTTATAGCTTTTCAGGTATATATAGTCATTCAATTTGCGATCTGTCGTTATTGCAGAATTGCCTTTATTTTCCGCCGCCATAAGAGATCATAGATTGTGTTTTTGAAGTATTTATCAATAAAATGTTTCGTCTATCTGTGCTGAGTCTGAATTCTTTCTGAATAATATGTTGTATTATGAATGAAATTCTCAAGTCTGCAGTCGGCACGCAGAAATATTTACCTGCGAGACTCTCGCACGAGACACGAGAAGTCTTGCACGAGACTCGAGACGAGACCAATAAAAGTCTCGTCTCGTCTTGTCCGAGTCTCGTCTCGAGTCTTGTCTCGAACACGAGACGAGACCATGCGAGACTCTCGAAAACGAGACTCTCGCGGGCACCACTACCTAGTTTGGGTGCTCTCTGTAGATACAATTACTCAAATTTGGTACTCTGGCATAGCTTTATCGGACAATTATACCCATATTATGATTATGATGATATCATTCCATGGGCGTAGAGCTTGTTTTTTTCAGTAAATAGACATTTAGGACTTTTACGCCAAAGGAAAGAAAGGGGTTTGAATATGAAATTTGGATTGCGTGACTCGTTTACTACAAAAAAGATACTATGAAATTCGATTACTCACATGGTTTCGACAAACTTCATGTTTTAGCAATTTGAAGCATTGGTTGACATATTAAAACGATCAACAGATATGTCATGAGAATTATTGTTCGAAATGTTCATCATTTTCACGTATACAAGGATTGATACAACGGAAGAAGTGATAACAAACAAACTTTCCTCAGTACAATTTGCTCAGTCTGAGCGCTCGTCGTATGAATCTTTGTATACGTGGAAATGATGAAAATTTTGAACAGTTTCCATGAAATATATCTTTTTTTGCTCTAATTTTCTGAAATATATAAACCCTTTTCTTTCCACCAGCGTAAAAGTTCAAGATGTATAACTACTGCAGAAATCAAAATCTACGCCCATGGAATGATATTCATCATAATCATGAAATGATTCGATTACCAAATGGATTCAAGCCAGTACCAAACTCGAGTAAAATATCATTAGCCCTTTCGAAGATGAAGCAAGAACGATCCGAAAATTCACTGTTCTGTTAGGACTATTGAAGGACCAGTTTATTAATTTCTTAATAATTCTTATAAAGAGATTATCTATCTACGATATTCATCATAATCCCGATATGCGTTTTATTGCCAAATAAATTCATGTCAGTACCAAATTTGAGTAAAATATCATTGTCCCTTTCAAAGATGAAGCAAAAATAATCCGAACATTTCAGAATCTTCAGAACCGTCTAGCGCCCAAACTGTGCAAGTTTGTACTGAGGTCACTTTGTAGTACCTTTTTGTAAAGACCTTCTAGGCATAGTACTTATATCACTTATATAAAAAAACTCATAACTAAAACTGATGATATGGATATATCCACAATCAGTGTAAGTCATCAAATGAGTAAAATGAGGTTCCAAACAAACTTTTGGTTTCTAAACAAATACATGAATAAATTATTTTCTATTGGAACTAAGTAAAAATTACAGAAAAAAACTTGCAGAGAAACAAAAACAGTTGGCTTCAGTTCATTGTCCACTGAATATTTTCATGGAATTAATCTACAAATGCATCACTATGTTATTATCATCAGTAATCTCATTTGCTGTTCAAGCTGAAGTTAGTATTCTTCTGTTTATTGTAGGAAAACTTTTTCGATGATGTATGTATGGCAAGAGATCTAGCTTGTGCTTCTTTTTCCACGGTCTAGATACGTTGAATCTTGAGCAGTATCGCACAAATTGGGAGGTTCTTCATCATTCTGAAGATTTTTTGATATCCATCTCTAAGAATGGTAATTCATTATTCTGAATTTCTTCATATGGAGATTGGAATGTGGTTTATCTTTGCCATATATTAGCTGCTTCATCTTCAACCAGTTGACCTCACTCACGTCAGTATTGGCCTTTCTGTTGAAGATACTATATTCCAGCTCTTTGTGGAAAGAAATTTATTTCTCTTGTTTGAAATGGATTCTGGAGCTTTCAGCAGTGGCTATCGAATTCATCCAATTCCTAGGTCCAAAAATGTACTCTTCTCTGCTTTGGATTCGACCAAACAAAAATCGGCATCATTTTTTCCAGTGCAAGAATCTGAAGACATGATTTCACCATGATTGGCAGCTTGCTCTTCAAGATGCTTCACAAGTCAAGCTGCAATTTCTTGGAACTCCTAGAGCCCTCAGTCTCATTCCAATGGACATGTATTCTTCATTACATGTTCAATTTATACTGAGCGACAGAAGTGCTCAGTTCTGGCAATGCGAAAGCGTTCTTTGAATTCAAAATAATCACACGGAATTCTTCTGCAACAGAACTGCTATTGATCTATAGATGAAGGTTTGAAATACAAGTTGAAATACCGTGAAAATACATTTACTTCTATAGGTTCTGTATTTTGTTGTTCGCACTTCTCTGCATAGATTGTATTCATTCTGTTCATAATAGATTCCATGAGTACCCATCCAGAATAAGTAAATGAACAAGTCAAACGTGCCATCAGTATGCCGAATCCTGTGGCCAAACCTGACTCACACACTGATTGGCACCCGAGCAAACTTATACATTTATTCCGGCGCCAGTTTGAGTGCTGGCATCAATGATTACATTATAAGAATGATGACTCAATTGTATTATCTGCAGACAGATTGATCGATAAAGAACAAGCAACAATACGCAAGTCATTTTGAAGAAAAAATTGACTCACACTGATTGGCTTCTGAGCCCTCCATATGTAGTTTTCAAGACACAGCGTATCAAACTTTTTTGGTAAAATCGGTTTCCAGTAATTATCGTGGAAATAATCTACTCAATTCTTTTGAAATTTTGAAAATTCTTGAAAAATCTGTGAAATTTCACTCAAAGTCTATCATTCAATAATGTCTCAATTTTTTTCCATGCCCGATTGAGTTGAAAATCCACTCTACTTGTCTCAGTGAATGAGGGGAAAGAAGAAATCAGAAATGAGTCATTGTCCTCAGTTGAGCAATATCAGTATGACGAACTCGATGAGCCCAAGAAGCACATCATTTCGTTGTCAACTCCGAAATATGTCGAACAGCACTTTATCAAAACTCGTTCGTCTATAGAACGGCAAAGGTCTAGAATTTATTGCGGGAGGTTGAAGTATTTGCAAGAACTTATAATTTTCAAAAGTTTCAAAGTTACCAATACCTACCTCTTCCTTTTCTCCGTACGCACGTTGTTCTTCGAACATAATAGGGATTTCCTTTCGTGCGCTCCAAGTGATAGAAAAATATGATGAAGAGTTCAAGAGTTGATTAACCATCCGACATACTTAGTAGAACTTCATTCATTTGTTAAGTGTACATACAGAGAAGGGTACAAAAAACGACCAGGACTGTAAATTTTGAATTATTCGAGATAAGGTTTTGAAAACTGGTGGGTAGCAAGTATAGCAAATTGCTCAATAATTGATGAAAACATATGATTTCCATTCGTTATGACAATCCCTTACCGATTATGGAATACAATACAGGGTGTCCCATTTAATAATCAAAAGTTAGGGTCGTTTCCAGTAAAACAAACAAAAACTGTCAGTTAATAAGCAATTAGATATACTAGCTGCCCATCAATTTTCGAATCCCTATCTCGAATAATTCAAGTCCTGGCCGTTTTTTGTGCACTTCTCTATATACTCACACCAGGACATCATCAGAAACTAGAAATTATGTATTTCATCATCAGGTACTCATGAGTATTCTCGATAGAGGCAGAATATTCTTGGAAATGTATTGACGCTCTGCCTAGAATGCCTGTTAGCATCACAGGATATCATTCAAAAGTGAAATTGAAATCAGTTGTGATGACTGTGATGCAACATATATAGGCCAAACCAGGCGACCAATAAAAACAAGGTTCAAAGAACACTCAACAAATTTGCAATATGGTAGGTTAGATGAATCGTGTGTAGCAGAACACATGTTCAATCACAATCATAACACTCATAATAATAACCTCAAATTAGTTGAGCAAGTTGATAATGTTAGAAAATTATGCATATAAAAGCTTAGAGATATTTACAACCATAACCTCGCGACTAGAGCAGAGTACGTTGATGCCAGGAATAACTGCAGCCAAACGATAGATGCTTCGAAAGAAACATACAATGCCAAGATAAGATCGAAACTCATAGATTGTCCCAATGGCTCCCGTTCGTTTTGGTCCCTTGCTAAAGCGGTCGGAAGGAATTTCACTGAAAGTTCATTTCAACCACTGTCCAAATACGACGGCACAACATCACAAAAGGAAGCAAATATTTTTGCAAATATTTTTGCAGAGATGTCTGCAGCAAACTCTACTTTAGATTCCCAAGGAAAAGAGCCGCCAGACATTCCACCCGTTGAGAGTCGAATGTCCGAAATCGTCCTCCGTCAACGCACTATCAGACGAATTTTGCTTGGTCTCAAAAGGAATAAGGCTAACGGTCCTGATGAAATTCCACCCATTATCCTCAGAAAATGTGCACCAGGATTAACACCGATTCTCTGCAAGTTGTTTACCGTCTCGTACAGGTCGGGTATTTTTCCATCATGCTGAAAGACAGCTAGAGTCCAACCAATCCCCAAAAAAGAGAACAAGAATTTGCCCAATAACTACAGGCCCATTGCGCTGTTATCAGTAATCTCCAAAGTGATGAAGGAAGCCATCAATATTGAGCTTATCAAATATCTGGAGAGCTCAGGAATCATCAATGATAGACAATACGGCTTCCGCCACCGAAGATCTATTGGAGATCTACTTGCCCCCACCCACTTATGGCAAGCTTCATTAGAAAAATACGGGGAATCTCTAGCTGTCGCGTTGGACATATCGAAAGCATTTGACTGTGTTTGGCACGAAGGACTCCTCCACAAACTACCATCATACGGCTTACCACCTCAGCTATGCCATCTCTTATCGAGTTTTCTTTCAGGCAGATCGCTTCACGTGGTGGTGGACGGTGTATCGTCTGATACCATTGGCATCAATTCCGGCGTTCCACAAGGATCAATTTTGGCACCAACATTATTCCTGCTTCATATCAATGATCTGTTGGGAGTAACAACTTGCCCCATCCACAGCTTTGCAGATGATAGTACCCTCCATACTGCGTTCTCTTCCAGAATTCCCATTTCTTCCCAGGAAACTAAGAACTCACGGCGCAGGCAGGTCAATGCTGTCAATGAAGATCTTGCTGAAATCACAGCCTGGGGAACGAACAACCTAGTTGAATTCAACGCCACCAAAACTCAAGCCTGCATTTTCTCTAGAAAGGCGGAATTCAGTATGCCCGATGTTGTAATGTCTGGCTCCACCATCCCCACCAAGCTCACCATATCTATGCTCGCTATTTCCATCAGCAACACTCTTTCATGGGATAATCATGTCAGATCCATCGCAAAAACTGCTTCACAAAAACTCGGATTCTTGTTCCGTGCGAAAAGCTACTTTATACCTCAACAGCTTCTCATGATCTACAAAGCGCAGATACGGCCTGTTCTAGAATACTGTCCCCACATATGGGGTTCAGCATCAAAACATACGCTGATGCTCTTAGATTTCATCCATCCGCCTGGTGGGTGACGCCACACTCACTCACTATTTGACATCATTGGAACACCGTAGAAAGGTCGGCGACCTTCCACTTTTCTATCGATACTTCCACGGGAAATGTTCCTGGGAAATCTCTGCTATCATCCCTTCACTAGCAATACCAGTCAGACGAACTAGACAAGCCCAGTCAGCAAATCCTTTCGTTGTCAACCTCGAAAGATGTCGAACAGCACTTTATCAAAACTCCTTCATCCATAGAACGGCTAGGCTATGGAATTCATTACCTGAGAAAGTATTCCCAACAACATATTATAATCTCCAGAAGTTAAAAAAAAATCCAATACCTGCCTCATGTTCCTATCCTCCCTAGGAACGCACGATGTTCTTTAAACAGGGATTTCCTTTCGTGAGCTTCAAGCGATAAAAAAAAGAACAGTAATAAAGTAATGAATACGGATAATGATCCTATTTAGTCCTCTGTATAGTTCAGTATAATAAAATGTGAACCCAACCATGAATAACATCAACTTGGCGGTTATTGTCTATTCACGCTTAGGTGGAATGGAATATATAAGTAGCCCACTAGGATAGTGCATTTAGTTTCAATCTTCTCCTGAAGATGCTAACATAGTTAGCGAAACACGTGTCGAGGTATAAAAAATCGGTTTGGTTAGTGGTAAAACAGGATGTAGTGAACTTCTGTGCAATTTACTGCTTAGGATAGTGATTGGCACATCAGGTTTCGTTCGATAAAATTCAGGATTCTTACATATCTTTGGACATAATATTATGTCATTTCGTAATCAAATGACGGTCGATATTATTTGCAGCCGGCTCTGCAACAACAATTGTTTCAAATATTGAAAAGATGATGATGTTGAAAACACCCTGTATGTCAAATTATCTATCATGTTGCCACATGAGTATTATATCGTATAGAATATAAATAAAAAAATACTTTTCAAAACAAATGGTTTGAATGATATCGGCAAACCAAAATAATCTCAACAGTTCCACTTACAGGGTATGTTGCAATGACTGCATCAATAATTGAGTAATTATTATAATTATATATACAGGGTGTTTCAAAAAACCCTAACCCCCTTGCTAGGGTAGGTAGAACATTGCAAAATAAGTTGGGTTTGCTCAGTGGAAAAATGTCGTATCGGTATCCGTTTTCAAGAAACAAGGCGTTGAAAAAATATATTTTTCACACATTTTTCACGATTATGTCGAAACTACTGGCAACAAGCATTCTCAAATCGAAATATTTCGATAACGGTACACAGTATCGAGTTTTACCAGAAGCATCATTTTGGTGTAAAATTGAATGGTGTTCAAGTTCACATCGAATTTGGACTGAAAAATCTAACCTCAAAAAAGTTATGTTTAAAAGTACTCGGTACGAATCGTGTAACTAGCGCCCTCTATTAGTGTCAGATATAAATACAAATTCATGCGATGTGTCAGCTTTCAAAACACATCCACACAAAATTTCATTACGATGGTGCTTGTAGTTTCAACATAATCGTAAAAAATGTGTTAAACAAATTTTTTTCAACACCTTATATCTTGAAAATGGATGGCGTTACGACATTCTTTTACTGAGCAAACCCAAATTATTTTGCAATGTTCTACCTACCCTAGCAAGGGGGTTGAGTTTTTTTGAAACACCCTGTATATACAGGGTGTTCCTTAATGATATGCTAATATTCAAGGGGCCGATTCTTCGACCCATTTCAAGAATAATACTTCATATGAACATATGTCGTAAGCGTCCTAGATTATTTTTTTGTCCACCCTGTATAGCTTTTCGTGGTGGCACAATTCAGTCTGCTATGTGACTGAATCGGTATACGAATTTCAAAATGTTACATACGGTGGTTATCCAGTAATGGATGTCCTGAATGGAGTACTCAAACTTCAAAATTTGAAGTCTGGTCTCGTTTTTCTGTTTTTTCTCGAAAACGAAGCGTTCTATCGAGTATCAATAGGAGGATCTTTTTTGTACATGATTAAATATAATTCTTCAGCATTGTATGAAATTTGGAAATTTTCTGTCGTTGCTCACTTCTGAGTAAAATTTAAACAATAATTTTTCCGTAACGGTGCCACTGGTAGAGTAAATGAGAATTTTTGTTCATCAGAAAATGCACCTTGATGCATAAAAGACGTGTATCAAATTTCAAAAAGATGTTTACAATATTGTCTCAGTTATCATCAAAATTCGGAATATTTTTCAAAACTTCATCACCCTGTATCTCAAAAGTTAAGACTTTTAGGACCTACGTTCATATGAAGTTTCCTTCTTAAAATGAGTCAGAGAATCACCCCCTAAAAAATTAGCATGTCTTGTGTGAAAATTTGGTTCCTTGGATAATTGGTTCTATCCACCTAAAATATTCTCAACACTGCGACGTTGCCCCTCATATTGAAAAATAGCAACAATTTTGTTTTTTTAAAGAGGGCACCCTGTACATCCTTTCCAGTATCCCCACCTATTATTTTTGATAGTATTCATTTTATTTTTTTATGGCACATTCTTTTTGTCATGTACCCTTTTTATGGACTCCTTGTGATGTGTACAACAACATTCTGTTTATCCTCGATCCACAGTTTCCTGTGATAAAAGTGAATTTGGCAGTATTATAATGTATAATTTTCCAAGTCTCTTCTGGTTTTATGTTCTGAATCAAATCATAAAAGGTCCAACTAATATTTTTATCATTCTTGGAATCTTTTTTTTAATGACTGAAAAGTAACTGAAAATTGATTCTGGTTGGTTATCTTCCAAAGATCATTCCATCCTTCATCAAGTTCACAGAGCGGCAATTGTTTATTGTTGCCTAGAAAATTATTCCATCCCCATTCATTATTACATATTTCACATTATAGTTTTTACGGTAAATAAGTCTGGATTACAATAATTGAGATATTATTCAATATTAACATTATTGAACATGACTCTACACACAGAGAGATAGTCGGTAATGAATACCAAACGTTTGGTAAAATAGGCGACAGTCACTATATTCATCAAATAATACCACGTCGCGTCGCTCATCTCAATCAACATTCCAGTTTAAGATAAGGAAGAACTACCTTCGTGAGCTAGTTTGTGTGATTGGTTCAACAATACATCAAAGTTTGGAATACACTTCGGAAAAATTGACTGTTTGATACTTATTGTCAACCCGGTTTGTGTGGTTAACCTCGAGGAAATATTGCTGAATTGTCACTAATAATAAATGAATTAATTTTTGTTTTAGGCTTTCTGGTAGGAACATTTTTAAACGCAGTGACATTTTGGGGCAAACCATCTGGTTTCTCCTCAATAAACGTTTATTGAAATAATACTCAGATTTTTATATAATAGAAACAAGGAGAGAAACTCCCGAACGAATCTGGAATGATCAATATACCACCTATTCTTACTCCGTATCAACGATTTGTTGGAAGCAACTTCATGTCCAGTACACTGCTTCGCGGATTATAGTACCCTCCATACCGCCTTCTCTTCCAGGGCTCCATTTCCAGCCAGGCAAATCAGAAACGAACGAGGGGGAAATGTTGACAACATCAATATGGACCTGGCAACAATTCTCGAATGGGCATCCAATAACTTGGTAGATTTCAATGCAAACAAAACACAATAAGCATGCCTTTTCTCTTGGAAAGCCGATCTCACTGTGCCCAACATAAGCTTGTCAGGAGTAACCATACCTTCGAAGACATCCATTTTCTGATGCTTGGGATCACTATCAGCAATAACCTTCCTTAGGAAAATCACGTGAGATCAATTGCTAAACGTGTATCTCAAAAACTTGGTTTTCTGTTTCGGGTCAGGAGCTATTCCACTTCCAGTCAGCTGCTTATGATCTATAGGGCACAGATCCGACCTGTCCTGGAATACTGTTTCCATATTTGGTGTGAGGCACCCAAACATACCCTGAAACTGTTGGATTCTGTCCAAAAAAGGGCAATTCGTCTCGTGGGTGGAGCCTCGCTCACAAACTCACTCACTTCTCTGGAACACCGTAGAAAAGTTGGCGATCTGGCTCTGTTTTATAGATATTCTCATGGACGATGCTCTTCTGAAATATCAACAATTGTTCCTCCCTTGGCAGTCCTCGCGAGATTATCCCGTCGCGTTGAGGCTTCGCACCCCTTCGTGCTGACTTTGGAGACCTGCAGAACATCTCTTTCCAAAGACTCGTTCATCCAACGAACAGAGAGGCTCTGAAAAACATCGCCAAGGGAGGTGTTTCCCGAGGCATATATCCTTCAGAAATTTAAGAAGAACACCAATTCTACCTTATTTTCATTGGTTCTCACGATGTTCACTGAACATTACAGGGGCATTAATCAATGACAGAGGATATCCCTTTCCGTGGGGACCAGAACATAAAAAAAAACTCCCCGATTAACCTACAGACAGTATTCAAGAAATAAATGTTTTATTAAATCAGATATTTTCCTCGATGATATCCATCGATAATCGCGCAACAAAATAATGACATTTAGTGAAATCCGCGCTGCTCATCTCAATCAACATTCAACATTCCAGCCTAATATATGGAAGGCAGTGCCAGAGGAAGGGATGATTACGCGTACGAGAAAGTGAACTACCTCAGTGAGCTAGTTTGTGTGGTGGGTTGACCATTATGTCATAGTTTCTAAATACTCCTCGGGGAAAATTGACTGGTTGACTTATTGTTGAACCGGTTTGTGTGGTCAATTTCGAGGAAAATTGGCTAAGTTGTCACTGACAAGCGAATGAATTTTTGTTTTAGGCTTTCTGATGGGAAGATTTTAAAAAGCGATGACATTATGGGGCAAACCATCTGGTTCTTCCTAACTACACGTCAATCGAGATAATACTCATATATTCTCATTCTATAGAAATGAGGAGAGAAAATCCCAAAACATTTGGAATAATTAATACATCACCTCCTTGAATAATCAACAGACCGTATTTGAGAAATGAATGTATAATTAAGGTCCGTATTTACAGTCGCTCCTCAAGGTGCCCTCGTCCCTTAGGGCATCCTTCAGGACCAGCTTCCAACGTATATAGTCGTAATATGAGCTCCAAGGAAGCCTCAAGGAACTGTCAATTCATAGGAAGGTAAAGAGGTACCTTGAGCATTCTTTGATCCAATTTCTAGTATAATTTCCGGTTATGTTATGGATTCCATGAATGAAATGATGAAATCGAATGTAGGAATCAAATGAATATTCAAGCCTGATGGCAATTCGTACAGAGAATCTGATTTGAGTATATCGATTTCCAGTAGAAGCTGATTCAAGTTTAGTTGAATAGTGAATCTATTTTTATTTCAAATAATAGTTATATATTGCAAATAATGGAAAAGCATATTTTCAATTATATATAGGTATCATCTTGATGATTTGTTCATGAAATTGAAATACATACATTTTTGAAATGATACACATTTTTAATTTATAGGAACGAGGAGAAAATCTCAAATAATCAAGTGAAATGAACATACATTTTCAATGAACAACCACACAAAATCACAGATTCATTCGAAGTATTCAATCAAATGGATATTTTTCCTCTCCCTGATATTATTTCATTGCAACTTGAAAGAATTCGTTTTTAATACAGTAATTCTTGTATTGTAATTTTCCAAAACATCGTTATCGATAAAGTCTTCTACCCTTTCTTCATTTTGCGGAACCTTGGATATATTTTATCTGATGTGATCGAAGATCAAAGTAATATATCGGTAGGCCCAACTTGAACCATCCTCTGAAGATTATTACTGAATTATTGGAATCTTTCGATGAACAGAGTAAACATTGTCAAATTCGGCATTTCACATTTTGTTGCAAACACGTGACCTGAAGCACCAAATTTTATCACAGAACACTAGAATTATACACTGTTGCCAAGTGTGAGGGCTCCTTTTAGAATAAATACTCGAAGGAGGTCTATAAAACAAGTTCAACGTCAAGTACAAAGAGTCTTCAAGGAATCCTCAGATGAGGAAGACTGAAGAGTTCTTGAGGAAACGACTATAAATACCCCAGGTAACACAAACTTCTCCGCGAGATCTCAGAGAGATCAACATCTGGATCATTATTTTGCGAACGCCTATCAAATCAAATCAAATAAATCAAATATTTTATTCATTCAGAAGACCCAAATGAGGTATAGAATTTGTCAAGGTCAAAGAACAGTATCTACATGTTTGTTCAAAATAATTATGTATACAATTTTAAAATTCCTCAAATTGTAAGTACCTACGTAAAAACAACACACAAATTAAAAATGTACAAAAAAATGCAGTCACATAAACAGTTCATTGATATCATAAAATAGATTTGCCATCAGAAAATGTTTAATCGTGAGGTAGTAAAGATCGCTATGTGCTGTAACTAAGCGATTTCCTCCTTGAAGTCCTATTTAGAAATCTTTCAAACCTCACATTTCAGTTATTGATTCCATTTCCACGACGAATTCCCAAAGTTATTACGAAATTAACCTGAATCAGAAATTCTTGTTGCGAGTTTATGAAGCTATCAAGAATGTAACGTAAACGAGATATTCTCACTGCGAGTTCGTACAGTTGACCCGAACATAATCTGAATCAGAAATTCTTATTGTGAGTTCTTCAAGTCATCCCGAGGGTATCACGAAAGAGAAATTCTTGGTGCGAGTTCCTAAAGATATCCTTTATTATAAGCGGAAGCAAAATATCAACATGCTACATGATTCTAGAATCTCAAGAAAAGCTTCCACCATCATTACAGATACAGGGTGATCAGAATTCTGAATATCGAACCACCCTGTATTTTTTTCCAATTCAATGTCAGTAGATAGTGAATCAAAAGTTAAGATAGGGACATGTGAGCCGTACTGACCGATAATAATCGTTTCGACACAATAAATTCTAGAATGGAATTTTTTTTAGAACACCCTATATCTCTGTGATCATTCCCGCTAGACCCCAAGTGTGATGCATTGATGGAATCGGCTCTCCAGGGAAAACCTAAAATTACGATAATATACAGGGTGTTCTATTCAAAAAACCCATCATCTGCCGGTATATGATCCTTTTCCATAATCAGATGTGAGAAGTTGAAATCGAAAAATATATTTTGGCATATTCAATCTGAGATATCGCGTGAAAGCTGTACCTATCGGCCTGATGAACCTCAACGCTCTGTAACTTCCTCTCAACCATATGTACTCATAAGGGTAGGTAAAAACTAATATGACTTCAATATTTCTAAAAGACCTATCCCTCAATTTCCCGGAAAAAAATTGATCAACCTGTTCAACATAGTAAATCTTCAAGATGATGATGATGTAACAATAAAATATATAAAGGAAAAAACAAACGCTAAGTCGGTTTTTTTGTGACTAGTTTCGGCTCAAGCAGCCATCTTCAGACACAGTATATAGTACCTGTAAAGATAAAGATATTGGTTTACAAGAATAAAATGACATATTGAGGAAAAACATACCTATAAAAGGACACGTGGAATCACATAATTGATTCAATTGAAAAATGAATTGCAAGGGTCTTTTGGCCAAAATTCAGTCAGGTGAAAAAATTGCTATTCTTTTGAACCGACTGAACAGCCAAAAGAACCTAATAAGGATTAGATCCAACATTGGCAGAAAATTGGAAAAGACAAAAGCCAAGGAGATGGCAACGAAATGTCAAGCAAAGCAACAGACGTTGACAGAATTACATGACAAATGACAGTGACATTTGATAAAAAAATCAAATGACATGCACAATATAAGATTACAATTTTGAGTTATGATAATGTTAAATACTGTTTGTATGATAATGTTGCAGTAAAATTCTGAAAAATGAATTAATTACAAGATTCATTATGTCTAAAAAAACCTAAAGGAGAGATAAGTGGTAAGGCCGAATGATATGTAATCCAAGAAAAGAGAAGAAGTGTCACGATGTACTAATTGTGATCTAACCCAGGAGAAGAAGAACTCAGGAAGGTGAACAAAATGGAACAGGGTCGGCTTAGGTAAAAATGTAAGATAAAAATGGTCATGAGAATTTAAGTGTGCTAAAAATGTGGTTTCGTTCAAAAATAGTTTGGTCATTGAGACAGTTAAAATTGGGATTGTTTATACATTTTTGGATTTCTAAAATTTCTAAGAGGTTTAGCCGTGGACCTTTATTACAAATGTGGATAATATCCATGTTGCAGTTAACATCGAAAGGATGACTGGAATCAATAATATGATTTGCAAAGGGAGATGTAGTGTTAGGATTATCTGAGTTGAGAAATTTGTGGATGAGTCTGTTATGTTCAGAGGCACGGGTTTCAAAACTTCTACCAGTTTGGCCTATATAAGAAGAGTTACAATCATTACAATTCAATATGTACACACGTGACTTTTTTTATTGAGAAATCTTGTCTTTAGAATTGAAAAGTAGATGTTTGAGATTGAAGGAAGTTTTATAGGATATGTTAATATTGAAATTTTTGAAAAGTTTTGAAATTTGAACAGAAAAATTACCAAAATAATGTAAGGATTTGAAAACAGGGGGATCAGTAACTCGACTCAATGTTACATTGAAAGTGAGTCTGAATCTAGTATAAAATTTGAAATAAATCTTCATGATATGTTCTAAGGGAAAATGATTGTTCATAGCAATTTGTTTGATAATGTTAATCTCTTTATTAAAAGGAAAAACAATTGAATGAGGCAAATTTATGTGGAGGTGGGTGGTTGGAATTAAAAGGAATCACTGTATCTGTGGATGTAGGTTTTCTGTAGATTTCAAAATCAGAAGTGTGAGTGTCTAAGTTTTTTGAGATGAGTAAGTCAAGAAAAGGTAAAGAACCGTTGACTTCTGATTCACAAGTGAAACTAATATTGGGATGAAGTGAGTTAATGTAATTCAAAAAATTGGAAACATCCATAGGAGAACCATCAAAAAGTAGCAGAATTTTGGCCAAAAGACCCTTATTGCAATTCATTTTTCAATTAAATCAATTATGTGATTCCACGTGTCCTTTAATAGGTATGTTTTTCCTCAATATGTCATTTTATTCTTGTAAACCAATATCTTTACAGGTACTATATACTGTGTCTGAAGATGGCTGCTTGAGCCGAAACTAGTCACAAAAAAAAAACTTTTTGTAATTAAACTTTGTGGTCGACCGACTTAGCGTTTGTGTTTTTTCCTTTGAAAAAATCTGGACCACTTTGAGAAGGATGGATGGTTTCCATGACTTGATAAAATATAGGGAAAAAACCGTGAATCAAACAGTTTGAGGAGAATGATTTTATGAACAGTGCAGAAACATTTCAGTCATAACTTTTTATTTCATAATTGTTTCTGAAGATAATCTGTTCTGATACCTCACCTTGCATAGTTGATCAATCATCATTTATTACATACCTATCTACTATGTTCTATGCTTCCATTTCATAAGCGCTAGAGCCAGGGCCTACCTTAGAGCCCGTGAGCTTCAACTTACGGAGTTCCCTGGCTGGAACAAAATGGTAAATTCTTCTTAGCTGGATTCAAAACAGCTGGCGCTAGTTACACTATACCGACAGCCGACTGATGGTAGCTTATGAATACCACAAAAATCCTTGGTAACCTAAATTATCACAAATATATCTCGAAGAATTCGCGAAATGATACTCAATATCATGAACAATGGGCGTGTACACCTTAGTATAGAACTTTTAACTCAAATCATGTTCATAATGAACCTTTTATACATAAATAATGATTGACTGGAATGTTTTATTTTCGGACATAAATGATAGTACCTTCTGAAAACGGACCCTCTTATGACGTAGAAACCTCATCTCGCCATAGTTAAAAGAAAATACCAAACACCCGACGGAGACTGAGGCAACTGATATATTAATTCTTTCAACCGTGATCTCGCGCTAATTCACTCTGTCATGTATCATTCACCTCTGTCTGGAATAATCTTGTTTCAGTATTAGGGTTTTGACATCACATCATCGCCTCCTTTTCAGAGGTCCGAAAAATCGGGGATTTCAATATTTTTTCATAAAACGTAGGGAGCTCACAGCAAGAAACGGTTTGCGGTGGTGAACTAGTTTGGGTGAGCTCTATCGAAAAATGAAATAAAAATGTTTCGTGATATAAGCCCATTCATGATGCGTACTCTCAGAGACTTCGACATCAGGAGTATTTTTCGTGAATTCCTTGGTTCACTCGTAGTTGCGAGTGAATTAATTCGGTTCTGCGAATACTTGGAGATCGCACCAGTGGCAATTGATGCGAATCTCTCAAAGTTCTCGGAACAAGGTTCTGTATGCGAATTTCCCAAAGAACTCGCCTGAAGGTATTGTATGTGAATTTCTTCGTGGGATATCGCTTAGACCTCGTTAAGAATATCCCTGCGGCGGACATTCGGAGCAAAACTAGTGCTCTCGGCAACCGCTCTAAGGAGTAATGGAAGGCGTCACAATTTCTTGTAAGGAGGTTGCTGAGATATCTTCAAGACCTCTTTTTGTTGGCTGGGACGGGCCTCCTCCGATATGCATCGATAATCGCGCAACAAAATGACTAAACTTCGTTAAATCCGCGCTGCTCATCTCAATCAACATTCAACATTTCAGCCTAAGATATGGAAGGCAGTGCCAGAGGAAGGGATGATTACGAGTACGAAAAAGTGTCCCCAGCGGAGGACGATGCCGCTAACGCCAGTGGTCGTCTGTCGCTTCCGACAGCATCTTTCGATGCCCGTAGAGATTCCGTTCGCATTTTCGAAACGATGGCGGATGCCAAAGCTGCCCCACCGGACAGGAAGTTCCTTTATTTAGCGGCTTGCATAGGTGAGTTGATTTCGCAATAATAATAATAATAATAATAGTTCATTGCTTCTTCAACAAGTTTACAGCAACGAGTGTATGAGAGAAAAAAATGAGGATAATATGTATGTATATGCTCTGGAAATGAATGAAAAAAAAAACGATTGAACATTAAAACCTACCAAGTACAAGGATAAATATCAATAGTTATAGAAGAAGAAAATAATACAATCATCGTTTATTCATTCAAAATAAATGATCTCAGTTCAAGGATATTCCAAATATATTCAGAAATTGTTCTAGCATCACTGATTGTTATTTTTTGTGAGGCAATGATTAATATTTCCATATTCCTTAGACATGGAGCTCCTTGTTTCATAACAGTGTAGATCGGACAGTCAAAAATAATATGGTGGAGAGTTTCATTTTCGTTTCTGTTGCAAACTGAACAAATTTGATCAGGGTCAATAGAGCAGGCAATCCCGATTAGGGTGAATTTAATTTTAAAGTGATGATGGGCAAGAGTGCTGGTGATTTGGATGAGTAATTTCAATAGTAAATGAGTGCTTGGTACCTAAGTTTCAAGTTTCAAGCAAATTGTAAATATACATAAAAGGGTAATGGGAAGATATTGAACGATCTGAGTCATGAAAGAATGTATAATATTCAGCATATAAAGTATTTCTATGTTTCAATAAATTATTATAATTCAGATCATTCCATAAAAGCAAGGAGTCAGAATCAACAAACAGATTTTTCATTTGCAAAAGCCAATTATATTTAGGGTCCGCGTAATTTATAATACGTCTTTGCTGTTCAAAACAAAGTTTTGGGTATCGATGTTTTTCCATCGACAGTATTTTGCAAATCCAGTTCACGGATATTTTAAGCACATTATAAGCAAGTTCCGCCCTTCCAGTTTCTAAGCGAACAATGGCATCGGGTGTATTGGTGGAAAACTAAAAGAATTCTCTTAAGGAAGGATATATTTGAACTCTTTCAAGCACTTCAAGATATCTGGAACCCAATCTGGCACGCAGTTATACATAACACTTAAAGTTAATGATTCGAATAATTTCAACCTTGGTGGCCAGGTATCAATTTTAACCTTAGACAAGATAGGCAAAATAGAACCAATAGCTTGTTTGCCTTTGGTGTTGGTCAAAGTGGACATTTCATGAAAGAGACCAGATGATGTGAAAGTTACTCCTAAATAATTATATTTATTGGTTACTTCTACTACATGGCTGGCAAAGTGGAATTTGAAGTTTGGTCTTTGGAACCCACCTCTAGAAAATTGCATTATTTTAGTTTTCTTGAGGTTGACATTTGAGTCGTTTTCTGTTGTGTATTTTTCGAGAATTCTGAGTTTCCTCACAATATCAATTTCAGAATGAGCCAAGATAACGAGATCATTAGCATACATCAATGTTAAATCTTCATTCTTTCATTTTGCAATAAGTAACACGCACAATGGGGAAGTTTCCTTTATTCAAATTCTCATTTCTTTCGGTACTACGATACATTATCCGCGGACATAATAGGAAATCTGTAATTCATTGAAATAAAAATTTTAAATCAAAATTTGTAAAAAGTACAATATTCAGGGTGTCCGGAAATAATGCGCAAAAAATCAAGGGGGTGATTCTGCATGAAATTTATTTCATATATACGTGGGTCCGAAAATGCATAATAGTTTTCAAGAGACAGTGTGTTGAACTTTCAAATAGAATTATTTCTTGAGAATATCTCAAATATCCTTCCACCGATTTGGCAATAGTTCAATTCGAATTGTGAAATCCAGTGGCGTCCCGGGGACACCTCACCGAATATAAATGTAAATAAAAGGTGCGCCACTAATTTTTTTGAATTCAATATCTTCACATCCTATTGACTAACTAAAAATACAACATATTTTGGTCTCCTGAATTGTTTTGAAATTTTGCCTTGTTTCCGTAAAAAAAAAATAAATACCAATTTATTGCATAAATTTGTGCAAGATATTCTTTCAAAAACATCAGGGATGAAAATAAATGTATGATCCATGTCCATAGACATAGAATGAGAATGGAGATTCATTTCCTTCAAGTATCTTATGATACATGTATGACACATTTTGTTTCATTGTTTTCCTGGACTGAGAATAAATAGTTCTCAATATACAGGGTGTAGAGTGTATCAAAAAATGTCTCCCAATGTAAATTAAAAATTCTGCATCAATCAACAGAAGACGACCCGGATGGAAGACTGCAGTTTCGTGAGTTCATGTCTGACCGCAATCCCGTTGTTTTTGCGATGAAAGTACGTTTTTCGTGAATGGAACGGTATATAGACAGAATGTGCGTTATTGGTCAGACGTAAAATCCGCAAGTTTTTCGAGAGGGTCATACTCAAACTCCAGAGAAGATCAACATATCCTACCTAGGTACGCACGATGTTATTCGAAAATTATGGGGATTTATTTTCGTGTGCTCCAAGCGATAAAAAAACTCCAGACATAATTATGTTCATGACTTTTTTTGAGCGATCTAACGAGTCACCCTCTGTAGTTCCGTACCGTAATCAGAGAACTCCCTGGATGAAATAATTTTTATTTCGATTTCAAGATATGTTTGGTGAAGTCTTTTATGAGTAACTGAAGATTGAACTTGTGGAAATGTCAGAATATTGCATATCAAGTATATTATGTTGATAGAACCGGAATCACAGTGTCACACTTGTCTGTAACATCTTTTACAGGGTGTCCCATAAGTCATGGATCATTTCCAATCAAACCAACCGTATATGTGATTATAAAATTTTGGATGGTTCAGAAGTAATTAATTTTTTCCATTTCCATCAAAAAATTAATTACATTCGAAACATGTCATTTTTCTTTTTCAAATTTCATCCACGTGGATGCAGATTTCCTCTGCACTAATTGTATGACATGTGTCACTTCTTATCCATTACCTGTGAAAAATTTATAGTTTCCCTTGAGTTTTTCAATTGAATGAAATACTCAAGTTGATTTTTAAATGCCGCTGGCACAAAGATAACCAATTATAAGATAAATTTATAAGAAAAAGTTGCCCATTCAATACAGATTTCGAAATGGTATGGGGCTATTCAAAACTTGAAATAACTATAGAGTCATTAATTATTTCGATACAGAGGTTCAATGCCTGTTATAGGTTCTGGATAATGACAGCGATTATACTCTTTAGTTATAGTAATACACATTACACATTGATTAATGACCGTAATTCGTTCACGGTGTAGCCTTCATGTCATGCTTCATTAAATTATCTAGTAACTGTTATTGGGTCGTCATAGCAAAATCAATTGAATAGCCTTTATAAGGCAGCTAGGCTGTCCCCTATTTAATTCATTTTTTCATGAAGGTTATTCAATTATCAATAACCGCTATTCGATCATTTTCTCAGTGTTATACTGAATTTATGCTAGTAAATATATGCAAATAATGGTGATATTTTTGTCAAAAGAGACGAGGCGGAAGAATCACAAAATAATAGAGAAATGAATTCAATTAACCCACAGACAGTAGATATTTTCCACTTTGTATAAACACTTCAATGAAGATATGATTATAGCCATGCATAATGATTCCTACTATTATATTTGGCACTGCTTATATAATCTCGAATTGGAATATTGTAAAAATTATGATGATCAAAATGATTTGGCAAATTATAAAATAATTATATATCGGAGGAAGTGCGCAGTGGATTAAAACATTTATTCACTATACAAAATTGACGAAAATAAAATTTATTATATTGTTCATGATGCGTATCTGGATGAATTGATTCATACTTACGTAACATAAAATCTCAAGATTACAGACTAATATTAAAATTTGTGAATGATTCAAACTTGCTTTTTCGATACTCTTTATTTTTTGAGTCAAACATCAAAATCGACAATGCCTGAAACCAATATCGTTCATAAAAATTCCGACAGTGTATGACTTTTTCACTCATCAGATAATCTGACCAATCACAAGCCAGAGACAACGTGTGCATATCGCGAAAACATGAACAATCTTTCAATTCTGATTGGTCTGACAGCGTTCATTTTTCAACGATGTTACCATGGATAGCATATCAAAGTCTAGATGTAACCATGGATAGCGAAGCATATTCTGTCAGTTTGGCATAAAATAATTATGGGTGTACTTGTCAGAATGGATCACTCATTTATAATAAATGCTATTATGTTTCGTGAACGTGAAAAAATCTAGCAAAATACCACTCTGTTCTGAATATCTCCTCATAGTTCTGTCTTTTATATTCAATTCAATTGTGTTGCCTGACGGACTCGTGGTGTAGCTCGGCAACACAATTTCGTGAACAATGAAGTGATAGAATTATCTGGAATATTCATACGATCGTGATATTACTCATGAAAAAACATCATGCTCCTTTCAACATACTTTTGAACCCAATAAGATATCCAACACACCTCAATTCATCAATAGCCTTGCTAACGTCGAATGAAAATGATGATTGATTGTTTATTATCATTATTATCATTATTAAATTTGAACAAGGGCAGATGCAAGGCCTATTATGCCCAAAAATATATAGAAAGATAATTAAATTGAATATTGAAGTGTACTGGATATTGTATGGAATGAATGGATATAAATGATGTTCATATTGCACGATACATATGGATACCTATAGTTCACTGAAACTGATGCGAGTCATAGCGGTTTTTGAAAGTATTAACACTTGGCGCTGTTACCACATCACCAGGTAGGGCGTTCCACCTCGAAAATATTCGATTAGGAAAGAATTGTTGTCTAGCAGTAGTACGGAAGTTTTCTCGTTTCAACTTCATGGAATGACCTCTCAATCTGTCGTCATTCTGAAGTTGAAATAATCCAGAAAGATCTACAGAGAAGGAATCGTGCAGGATTCTGTCATAATGGCGTCTCCTCTAATACGTCGCTCACTGAGGTTAGGTAGATTCAGGCGTGATAGACGTTGGTCGTAGGATAGGTTACTAAAACCTCTCACGATTCGAGTAGCATTGCGTTGAGCTCTTTCCAAATGTTGAATGTCTCGCAATTGATAAGGAGACCAAACCTGGACGGCATACTCTAGGTGTGGACGAATGTATGATTTATACAATTGATTGAAGAGCCTTGGTTCAGGATGATAAAGATAAGATAAAACTTGGTGAGAGTTTGAGTGTCTCGAATCAACCCTCAATCTTATAACCCTTAAACGTGAGAAATTTAGAAATTCCAGGTTACACTGTGCGAACGGTCAGCTCATATAGTCGGGGCAAATGGGTCGTGGTTCATTCACTTACCATATCATGTAACTTTGTCAAAAATATAACAATTAGCATAAGAAAGATAGTTCCACCAGATAAGATTTTATTTGGACGCCATCTACAGAAAATAAAGTTCAACAAACCTCTTTCTTAAGCCAATCCCTGTAGAAAGAAATTGTCTGTGCTGAAGGATAGGAAAACAAATCAAACAAATAAAATGTAGGTTCATTTACTGACTAAAAAAGGTTATTCGAAGTAGTATCAAATCTGCATAACAAACATTTATAATACGTGTCACAAATAAATCTGACTGCACCTGAAATGCAACTAGGTGTGCATATTTATTATACAGAGTGTTAAATAATAAACGTTCTTCTATCAGTGAAACTTGACACAATGATCATCAGCTTTGAATAAATCTAATCAATGAAATCAATGGAATATTCCCCAGATATAATGCATTACACCTTCACAGATATAGGAATATTGAATAATGACTTATCAATTGTACTAGATTCCAAAATGTACTCGATTTTATATTATAAAAGATTTGATAATAAATGTTTCAACGATCAGTGACTACTTTATAATATGCAGAGAATACCTTATGTCAGCAAGACTGTGAATAAGCCAGAAAATGTTGTTTGACCAGAGCTTATTGATATTTCCAGCTTCCAAATTACATCCTGGTCAATTTCATCATCATTTTGGGCTCCTCTTTCCAGATTTCATGAGAGCATACGAGTCTGGTGAGACGTCAGGTGACCTATAAGTATGCTTAGTCCAGCCAGTACGTTGAATTTATGACAACAAGTTGGAAATTTTCTCTATCTTCTTGAAATTTACATCAATAGTCTTCCAGCATTAACAGGAACAATAAATCGGCTCTAAAAGCCAGGACAATCTTTCCTTGAAGATTGTTTCCTCAAATCATCAAAAATGCTTACTCTTTCGAGTCCATAAAAAGCATTGATGAGCAAAAGTTACATAATCTTCCAAATCCAAACAGTGAAGATTAAAAGTACAAAAGCAAGTAAAAGTACAATAACAGTAAACAAAAGTCTGGCAGAACTATAACATAGGAAAAATAGAAAACATGTTGAAATAACGTAACCTCAAGATGATGAAAGTTCACAAATTAATTTCCATGAATATGGACCAAATTCCATAAAAATAATAATTTCAATGAATCAAAAATATTCTTAATAATTGAATAGTTACCTCTAATTAGATGTTCTTCACGAGAAATGGTGGATGATTAAAAATTTCATTTAGCGGACATCCACCTTCGAGTTCATTCAATGATGGCCAGATGCAGAAATGAACGATTTTCAATTTTTCTTTCTCTTTTCTAGTTGGAAATTCAAATGTCCATGTCATTAAAGTCAAAAAATCATAGTAATCAAATAGCCAGATTCGAATCAACCGTTGTAATAACCGATATCAGGTTCAAATGAATAATCAATACAAATCAATACAGATCAATAACAATAATAAACGCTGACGGCCTACTATCTAGACATTCTAAAGATATAGCTAAGTTTATCAACCTTGATATGCTACTGTCGCGATCCTGCTCGTTGAAGGTCTGAACGCTGAACTATTCGTTAATGACATGGGACAAAGGAACAAAAGAAAAAGAAGAATTAAAATTACAACCTTAACAACTCGTTTGACATTTCATATGAATATTTTCAAAACAAACTGAAATACTGAACTTTCATCAAGTCAACAAAACATAACATGCTATTAAAATCAATTATGCAAAGAATATACAGGATGATCTCACTGATGATCTCCGATGTATGCCAGTGACTCGTAGCTCCATGAAATCTGTAACAGAAAAGCTCAAAATATCCTACAAAAGGGAATACAAGTTCTCAAAATACATTCAGTGAAAACCAGAGTTGAATCAATTATTCTGAAAAGGTCAGTTGAATACTTGGTACTTTCAATATTTCATAGAAAAAGTAACATTTACTAAAAGTTGATGTTACACCACCCTCCTAGCCAGAGAAAATTTAAATTCACAGCAATTTAAATTTTTAGGGAAGTCATAATATCATCAATAATTAATATAGAGGGATATGTATTCCGGATCCCCTAGACATCTATCAGTATCCAAATATTAACAGACAACAAAGCAATAAAAACAACGATGCACTAGTTCACAAAACTACAAAGATTTTCATCCTAAAAAGCTGAAATGTGCATGTCTAAAAAAAAATATGGTCTTCAACTGATAAAACGCATCTTGACGGACTTTTACTGCCATCAACCTAATGTGGAGTCTCAACAACATACTCAAGTGTTATTGATAAATTCAAAAGTTAAAGTGGAGCAGTGTATATGGACCATCACTGGTTATGACTGTCCACATAACACAGTGGTAATAAATGACAGAGGTGTTACTGCTGTGATATAATCACAAGTTGGGAACATGTCCAAGCTCAAGTTGCTTTAGGAAAAATCCAGGGATAACCAACTTTTACCCCCAAAAGAAATATGACAAATACATAATATGTCAAAGATGTTCAAAAATGTCCAATGGTAGGACACCACAAGAAATTCAACTTACTTCAGGTAAGTGTGTACTAAACAAGGCCATAATTTGTTTCAATCACCTTTGAAAACTTCAACAAAAGTGTACAAGTACCAAAAAAAATTTTCAAAGTTCAGGGTATCCTCATCAAGGATTTAAACACATGAATGTAACTGCAAAAGCTAATGTGATAATTCAATCACATTTTTCAATCATTTTGCAGGTGAAACAAAACCTAAGACAACTATCCTCAACCTGTAAGAAATGAAATCAGAAAAGTATGACACATTGTTGACTGAAAGCAGTAATCAGAGATGTTTCTGATGTGAACTCAAGTTTGTACATCATAGCGTCCCATGAGTACATAACCACCACTAGTTGGGAACCGTGTCAAGTTCAAGTTGCTTTAAGCTCAAGGCTAGGGATAGCCAACTTCTACCCCAATACAAGGTAAGCCACCTCAACTACCTATCCTAAGAAATATCTACAAAAATTAACTATAAAATATTTACAAGTACTGTAAATCCGGGAAATCATATTGCGTACTATACTGTATACACTCAGATTATCCTAAATGCATCTATAGCTTTATCTACAGTTTCATCTAGAGCTCTATCCAGATCTGGATAACCTAAACTATAACTACCTATAATATTTTTTTTTTGTACAAGTACCCCTGGGAACCAGAGAGTAACTTGATTTCATTTTATTTTCCTAGCCTAACTATATCTAATTATCAAACTAAGAGAATAAAGTCAATAGGTTGGAGATGTACATCTACTCCAAAAAGATTTTTACAAAAAAAAAAAAAATCCAAGTTCAAAAGTCTACAGGTATGAGAAGTGCAAGTAAAAACTTCAAAAAATACTTTCAGTGACCTAAGTTCATCAAAAAGGCGGTCTTTTAAACCGACAGACAAAGTCTGCTGAGAATCCAAGAAAAAATAAATGATTCTCCAAAAAATCAATAAATGTCAGATGACTTATTATTCATCAGTTCTTTACCTATCAAGTACAAAAAGAACTGTTTTAAGTCATCAATTAGTTTTACTTTCATCTAACTATTTTGCTCATCATCATTAAGATCAGTGCCAAAATATGGCTTGAGTTTTGAGACATGCCAAGTACCTGCAGGTGTACCATCTAAATTGCTCAACTCATAAGCCACTTTTGATAGCACCTTCTTGATCTTACACAAAACATGACGCTGTGCCAATTTCGCAGAAAAATCTTTGGCAGCATCAGACAGGACCATATTGCGCCTCCAGACCAATTCACCTACTTTAAAAACATGTTCACGCCTTCTCAGATTGTAATACTGGGCGTTTTTATTATAAGAAGCTGTTAATCTATCTTTAACCTTTTTATAAAGTGGTGGTAATTTTTCAATTTCTTCAGAATATTTTCTTCTGGCTTCCTCATTATTATCTAACTCAAAATCAAAGTTTTCCCCATAATAATCTCCAGATGCTGGAGTTATCCGTCCATAAATCAAGAAATTTGGACTGAAACCAGTCACTTCATGAGTGGCAGAATTTAATGCATGCTGGATTTCTAAAATTTCTTTATCCCAGTGTTTGTGAGAGTCTTTTATGAAACTTCTAATGGCAGTTCCAATAGTGCGATTGACTCTTTCAGTCTGATTAACTTGAGGGTGGTAACGACAATTAAAGTATATTTTAGGGATTTTGAAATTTTTGACAAATTCATCAAATATCTTACCAGTATGAGCAGGGGCATTATCCAATGCTAAAACTTGAGGAACACCATAAGTCAAAAATACCTCTTTCAAAAATGATACTATAGCAGGAGCTGTAGCATTTTTAACAGGTTTTAAAATCACGAATTTTGAAAAATAGTCTGACGCCACAATAAGAAATTTATTACCCTTGGTACTTCTAGGAAAAGGACCCATCACATCAGTACTTACAAATTGAAATGGAAAACTCACTTTCTTTTCAGCTCCCATTAAACCAAAACGTCTACCATTTAAAGATTTTTGACTACCACATTCTCTACAATTTCTTATATAATTCAAGATATCTTTCCTCATTTTAGGCCAATAAAAAGTTTCAGCAACTTTTTTCAAAGTTTTGAAATATCCTAAATGAGCAGAAGTTGGTAAATCATGACAATCATAAATTATCTTCAATTTTTGATCAGATGGAACTAATAATTTCCATTCTGAAATGTTAGTTTTCAAAGCTATTTTACCTGGAGTGTGCTTAAATAAATAGCCATCTTTAATCATCCACTGTGGATATTTTTCAGGATTTTTACTAACATTGTTTTTCAGTTTCAGATACCATGGTTCAAGATTATCAAGAGTTATACCCAAAAAATTAATTTCTGTGCTCAGAGGGGCTCTACTTAATGCATCAGGAGTCACATGAAGTTTTCCTCGTCTATAGAGTACTTCGAAGTCGAAACAGGACAATCTCATAGCCCACCTACTAAGTCTACCAGATGTACCAGCCATCTTAGTGAGATATTTCAAGCTTGAGTGATCAGTAATTGCTTTAAAATGTACTCCATCAACATAAGGTCTGAATTTTTCTAAAGAGAAAACAAGAGCTAGACATTCTCGCTCTGTAGCTGAATAATTTCTCTCGGCCCTAGAAAGACTTCTACTAGCATATGCTATGACTCTTTCTTCATTATTTTGCACTTGTGTCAAAACAGCACCTAATCCAGTTTCACTAGCATCACATTGGATACAAAATTCCAATGAAAAATCTGGAGCACATAAAATTGGAGCAGAAATCAATCTTTGTTTAATTTCAATAAATGCCTTTTCGGCCTGATCATTCCATGGAACAGTTTGCTTTTTAATCCTCCCCTTCAATAAGTCATTCAAAGGACTCAACAAAGTACTGAAGTGAGGAATAAAACGCCTGTACCATGAACACATACCGACAAAACGTTTTATTTCTGTAGTGGTTTTAGGTCTGGGATATTCTACCATTGACTTTATTTTATTTGGTGACGTTCTCAAACCGTGAGAATCTACAACGAAGCCCAAATAATGTAAAGATTCTCTGAAAAATTGACATTTCTTGAAATTGACAGTTAAATTAGCCTCAACTAAACGTTTATGAACTTCTTTCAATAAACTAATATGCTCATCAAAATTTGAACTAGTACATATTATATCATCCAGATAAACAAATACCTTAGGTTGTAACTCTGGTCCCAAAATTCTATCCATCAAACGCTGCGTAATTGCTGCTGAATTTGATAAACCAAAAGGCAAGCACTTGAAGTGAAACAAGCCACGACCAGGTACACTAAATGCAGTTTTCTCTCTGCTTTCCTCATCAAGAGGTATTTGCCAAAATGCACTTCTTAAATCAATAGATGAAATAAATTTTGCATTACTGAGCATATTCAAGATATCATCGACAAGAGGGAGGGGATATGAATCTTTTTTTGTAATTTCATTTAAGGATCTTCCATCAAAACAAAATCTGAATTCACCTGAACTTTTCTTTACTAGGAGAACTGGAGAATTCCAAGGACTCTCAGATTTTTCAACTACTTTCAAGGCTAACATTCTATCTAGTTCTTTATTTAGATGTTCCATCATATATGGAGATAATCTGTACTGTCTTTTCTTGAAAGGGGCATTGTCTCCTGTATTTATATGAGCTGTAATTTTATCAGTTAAACCCAGACGATCCTCACTTGAAAGTGATGAAAATAAATTCATAGTGCTCTTTACTTGTTCCAACTGTTCATTTGATAAATTTTTACAAAGACCAATATCTGATTCATTTTGTTTAGGAGCTTCAGATAAAACATTTAAATTGAAAATGAATTCACTTTGAATTTCCCAAGAATTATTGAGAAAATTGATGGAAAGGGCAAACATTTTGCAAAAGTCACTACCAAGAATCAATCCACATTTCAAACTTGGAATAACTGAAACAGTTACCAATTTACAAATATTTCCAAGGTTTAATGGTATTTGACATCGTCCTATAACTTTTTGTCCATTTCCATCAGCTGTAGTTACAATCTTTTTCTGACTTTTATTCAATTTAATCTTATATTTTCTCAACAATTCCATCGAGTAAGCACCTAGACAAGTTAAATTTGCTCCACTATCAACTAGTGCAACAATTTCTTCATCATAAAGTTTTAGTGAAATATATGGTCTATTATCAAAAGGTCTTGAAATGAACAGTGGTGAAACATCATTAGATTCACTTATATTATCAACTGTCTTTTTTCTAGAATCTTCACAATTATTTGTTAGAAAGTGGTCACATTTAGAAATATTAGTTTTTCTTTTCCTTTGAAAATTTTGAGAATTTTGGCCAACAGACAATGAGATTGAGCTATTGCCAACCTGCTCAACCTCAGTAACTAGTTTTTTGAACTACATTTGGGGCAATTAGGTCTCATGACATTAGGCCTACCACAACCAAAACATACCAATTTGCGGGACTCTTTACACTCTCGAGAGATATGACCTATTTTTCTACATCGAAAACAAGTTATTTGTCTTGATTCATTATGGGAGTTTACTCCTGAGACAGAAGGTCTATCAGACAAATTTGACTCATTCAAATTTTGAGAAAAGCTCTTAGTATTTTTCTTACTACATTTTCCTCTATAATTTCTCTCCTGATTTCCAATATTTGAATCAACATAGGCAAGGTCGCTCTCCAAACAGTTCAGGGATTTTGGTGGAGTATATCTCTGCTGAAGTTCATTACATTCATCAACTTTTCTACAGAAACTTATCAAATCGGCTATAGTGTTTATATTCTGCAAAGGAAGAAGTTTAGTATATCTTGGCAAAACATTTCTCCTGATGATTTTCAAAATTTCCTGGTCTTCAAGAGGATGGCTCAATCTTTTAGATAAATTCAACATTATTGCCACAAAAATATCAACAGGTTCATCTCGACCCTGTGTTCGAGATTTAATTTCTTCCAAAAGTTTATCATCATAAGAAGCTGGCAAAAAGGCATTTTCTAATTGAGATACCAGTTCATTCCAATTGAAAATTGATTCTCTAACTGCTCTATACCAAATCAAAGCACGACCAGAAAATAAATCTATAGCTGATTGAAAAAGTTCTATTTCTGAAACACCTCTAGCTTGAGATAACTCTTTTACCCTCTCCAAAAAAGATTTCAAACTACTAGTCCCATCAAATTGTATTCCCCATTTATAGACTGGAATAGACTTACTATTTCCTGAAGAAAAACTTGTTGAAGCTCTATTAGTATCAGGTTTTACATTAAAAGATAATCTTGCTTCTAATTCAATGCAAGTGGAAACTGCATAATCTTTATATTCAGACAAAGATAATTCCAACTCTTCAGGTTGATCAGGAATCTTGAAACGTCCTACTCTACCAGTTAAAGAAGTCAACCTAGACTCAATAATTTTATACATTTGGTCAGATGTTGGACCTGAAAAACTGATAATCAATGATTCTAAATCTGAAAGAGTTTTATCAATGAAAGTTTTCTCTGAATCTGCATCAAATTCAAGATCCACTAATTTTACTGATACAGTTTCAGTACTAATTAATCTGTTCAAAATTATCCTTTTAGATGTTAGAGTTTTCCTAGCAGCTTTTACATTCCTAATACGCAGCTCATAATCAATTTCTTCTTCAGACAAGAACAAGGCTTCAATCTTTCCTTCCATTTTAAAAATTCAAATTTTTCAAAAAATTGTACCAAAAATCTCACTAAAAATATTTTCAGTACCAAGTAACAAAATACACACAAAATACACAACAATAAAAAATTCTTGAAGATAGATTCAAAATAAATTCAACAACTGACAACTCAAATTTTCACCAAAAAATATTTGTTGTCCAACCTTACAGCACTTTTTTGACAGAGTTAAATGAAATTCACAGGCCCATACGTTGTTAGCGCCATTTGTATAACCCTTAAACGTGAGAAATTTAGAAATTCCAGGTTACACTGTGCGAACGGTCAGCTCATATAGTCGGGGCAAATGGGTCGTGGTTCATTCACTTACCATATCATGTAACTTTGTCAAAAATATAACAATTAGCATAAGAAAGATAGTTCCACCAGATAAGATTTTATTTGGACGCCATCTACAGAAAATAAAGTTCAACAAACCTCTTTCTTAAGCCAATCCCTGTAGAAAGAAATTGTCTGTGCTGAAGGATAGGAAAACAAATCAAACAAATAAAATGTAGGTTCATTTACTGACTAAAAAAGGTTATTCGAAGTAGTATCAAATCTGCATAACAAACATTTATAATACGTGTCACAAATAAATCTGACTGCACCTGAAATGCAACTAGGTGTGCATATTTATTATACAGAGTGTTAAATAATAAACGTTCTTCTATCAGTGAAACTTGACACAATGATCATCAGCTTTGAATAAATCTAATCAATGAAATCAATGGAATATTCCCCAGATATAATGCATTACACCTTCACAGATATAGGAATATTGAATAATGACTTATCAATTGTACTTGATTCCAAAATGTACTCGATTTTATATTATAAAAGATTTGATAATAAATGTTTCAACGATCAGTGACTACTTTATAATATGCAGAGAATACCTTATGTCAGCAAGACTGTGAATAAGCCAGAAAATGTTGTTTGACCAGAGCTTATTGATATTTCCAGCTTCCAAATTACATCCTGGTCAATTTCATCATCATTTTGGGCTCCTCTTTCCAGATTTCATGAGAGCATACGAGTCTGGTGAGACGTCAGGTGACCTATAAGTATGCTTAGTCCAGCCAGTACGTTGAATTTATGACAACAAGTTGGAAATTTTCTCTATCTTCTTGAAATTTACATCAATAGTCTTCCAGCATTAACAGGAACAATAAATCGGCTCTAAAAGCCAGGACAATCTTTCCTTGAAGATTGTTTCCTCAAATCATCAAAAATGCTTACTCTTTCGAGTCCATAAAAAGCATTGATGAGCAAAAGTTACATAATCTTCCAAATCCAAACAGTGAAGATTAAAAGTACAAAAGCAAGTAAAAGTACAATAACAGTAAACAAAAGTCTGGCAGAACTATAACATAGGAAAAATAGAAAACATGTTGAAATAACGTAACCTCAAGATGATGAAAGTTCACAAATTAATTTCCATGAATATGGACCAAATTCCATAAAAATAATAATTTCAATGAATCAAAAATATTCTTAATAATTGAATAGTTACCTCTAATTAGATGTTCTTCACGAGAAATGGTGGATGATTAAAAATTTCATTTAGCGGACATCCACCTTCGAGTTCATTCAATGATGGCCAGATGCAGAAATGAACGATTTTCAATTTTTCTTTCTCTTTTCTAGTTGGAAATTCAAATGTCCATGTCATTAAAGTCAAAAAATCATAGTAATCAAATAGCCAGATTCGAATCAACCGTTGTAATAACCGATATCAGGTTCAAATGAATAATCAATACAAATCAATACAGATCAATAACAATAATAAACGCTGACGGCCTACTATCTAGACATTCTAAAGATATAGCTAAGTTTATCAACCTTGATATGCTACTGTCGCGATCCTGCTCGTTGAAGGTCTGAACGCTGAACTATTCGTTAATGACATGGGACAAAGGAACAAAAGAAAAAGAAGAATTAAAATTACAACCTTAACAACTCGTTTGACATTTCATATGAATATTTTCAAAACAAACTGAAATACTGAACTTTCATCAAGTCAACAAAACATAACATGCTATTAAAATCAATTATGCAAAGAATATACAGGATGATCTCACTGATGATCTCCGATGTATGCCAGTGACTCGTAGCTCCATGAAATCTGTAACAGAAAAGCTCAAAATATCCTACAAAAGGGAATACAAGTTCTCAAAATACATTCAGTGAAAACCAGAGTTGAATCAATTATTCTGAAAAGGTCAGTTGAATACTTGGTACTTTCAATATTTCATAGAAAAAGTAACATTTACTAAAAGTTGATGTTACAATCTGAAGACCCTATTGGAGAGGAATGCGGCTATCCATTCGTGGAGTTTTCCTCTTACATCAAAGTGTTCGAGTTTATGTAACAGCTTGTCTCGAGGAACCTTCGAAGGCCTTGGAAAAATCGAGGTATACTATATCAATAGGTTATGAGGTGTCAAGATATTGAGTCCATTTATCCACGCAATAGAGGAGGTTTGTTGTGGTTGATCTTTCAGGTATGAAGCCATGCTGGTTAGATGGAATCACCTTGTTGTCGAGCAAAAATGGCAGAAGGGCATCGACAATGATTTTTTCCATGATTTTCGCACATAGGGATACCAGGCTAATAGGTCTATAGTTCCTGGGGTCAAGTTTATCCCTTTTTTCTTATATTGGAGTAACTTATGCAATTCGCCAGGCCGTCGGCAGGTATGACTGAGAAAATGATAAATTAAAAATATGATAAAAAAAGATACACCATCCTTGATATTCTTCAGCTTTTTTACTACGATCTCTGGAGGAAAACAGATATGGTTCAGAGAGTTAGGATATCGCGGTGAAACAATGGGAGGTAGAGCTGACATGTCGCTTATGGAAAAACATTCTACAAAATTTCTAGCCAGTACTTCGGCAGCTATGTCGTTAGAATCGCAAACGATTCCATCGCGATCACGGATAATGCGGTTTAAATTTTTGATGCAAGTTTACTCCTTGTGTACTTGTAAATAGATTTTGATCCTTTATTTGCAAAATTTGATTCAAATTTTCTCTTAGCATTACGTAGATCTCGAGAAAGGTCACAAAAGAAAGAGCGATATTTCAAGATGGACATGACTTCTTGTAGCTTTATATCTCGACCAGAGTTTTTTTTTTCTGTGGGAGCGGTGGATGAATGTATCATCGATCCAGGGTTTTTTACTGTTAACTTTTCTCTGAAGTCCGTATGAACTTGTATCATCTATTTATTTTTTATGTTCTGGTTTCCACGAGAAGAGATATCCTGTAATTTATTTAAATAAATAAATAAAAATACAGGTTCATACGTAATGTTAAGAGAACATCGTGAAAACCAAGGGAAATAAGGTAGGAATTGGTGTTCTTCACCAGTTGATCTCTGCCTTTCATTGATAATACCTGAATGTTCCAGGTATTTCATGAGCTCGATGTTGATAGCTTTCTCCATGATCTTCGAAATAATAGATAGCAGTGCGATCGGTCTGTAGTTAATAGGTAGGGTCTTTTTGCCTTTCTTAGGAACTGGTTGTACTCATGCAATTTTCCAGTTGGACGGGAATATCCCCAATTTGTGAGAGTAGTTGAACAACTTGCAGAGAACAGGTGTTAGTTCGGGTGCACATTTCTTGAGGACGATCCGTGGGATTATGTCGGAGCCACAAGCTTTGTTGGTGTTGAGGCCCAATAAAATCTTCCTTATAGTACGTTAGCGAGAGGTGATCTTGGGCATATGACTGTCAATTGGCGTTATGTTTGGAGGTTGTTTTCACGATAAATCCAGAGTGGAATTTCCAACAAATAAATGCGCAAACATGTTGGCTTTGTAACAAGAATTTTTGCCTTTTTGATATTTAACACTCTGTATTGTTATTGCTACCTTTCTTTGCTTAATCCAAATAAGACCATTTTCATCACTGAATGATAACAGGGTATTCCCTCATACTGGTGGAAAATATGTTTTGTTTTTGGTTGTCTTTTGATCGTTTATTTTCTTCATTCAATTAACAAAAGTCAATTTCGCAGTCATGTCAGAACTATTGTAAACATTGTTGGCCTAGAATTCAAACAGTAGACAGCATGTGATGGATGTCAACTGTGTAAAATTTTGGTATGTTCCAAGATGACGCCCTGACGGAGTAATAACAATCCACTAGTGCATCGTTTTCGTTTGGGTTATTCATTCCAATCCGTTCAGTACAATTAGCTCGCTTCGTGCAGTTTAGTACGTTTATGTCGTCAGAATAGGTCTGAGAGGGCTGGCAACAGTGGATTATTCCCGAATGTTTGATCTGGCAACCTAGATGGGATTGTCAATTTTTCTGTCTCATGTCATTGCGCAGATTCGTATTTGAATTACAACTGTTTTTTCATAATAATTATCAAGAACGCTCTGCACAGGATATGTGAAAATATTTCCTGTTACGCCTTCTTCTTTTTTGGGCTTTCGTGAGTACTGCTCCACGATGTCGAAATTAATCGGCATTTCTTGGTTTTCCAACCTTTGGGGAGTGATCATCTCCACTTTTTTTCTGTGGGCCATTCCTTCGGGAAGGTAAGACATCTTTGGGTAAATTCAAGGGGTTATTTCACTACAGGTTTTGGGGTTTTATTTTATAGATTTGTTGGTCTTCATCATCCAGGCAGCCATTGCAGGTGGCTGAAGGAAGAGCCGTCCGTTTCGTCGGATTCGCACCATTCGCACGTTTCGCCTGTTCCATTCTCTTGGTTCCAGAGGATTTTGGTGAGGTTGTCCCTCTATATTCACCCTGGTGGGTTTTTGAGAGACGTGCCACGAGGGGCACACCTTGGCAGATACTGTGAACATCAGCTGGAGACCGAAAGGACGTGAATTAATGTCTCACGTGGCCTCCCATCATCATGCCCTGCTGTTTGGGTCATTCCAGGATGTTAAAAACCACATTTTTTTAGCAAATAATGGTAGAAGATAACTTCTGAGGCCAGTAGGTAGTTTTGTCAAGGATTCCCATTGGAAGATTCCAGGATGTTCCGAGTAAAGGTCAGATCCAACCATTGAGTCAGATTCATTTTTTTGTTTTCACTTGGTTAACTATAATTACATATTTTTCACTCAGGTTAATTAGAATTACATATTCTTCACTCAATTAATTTTTTCGCATTATAATATATCATTGAGATTTCTTCATACATGTAGACTGTAGAGTAATAATATTAGGTAGATATTCACCAGTTATGAGGTATTACTAGTCTCCAGACACAGTGTGAACTCAGACTATATTGGCCAATATAAGAAGGGGGTATACGTTTGAATAAGTGAAGGTATGTCCATGAGATTATCTGTTATGTAAATTGATTTGCTAGCATTTTATGAAGGTAGCACATAAGTTGTGCTTTATGAATGTTTATAACTCACCTGGTAATGGTGGTCATATTTATACCCTTGTCAATTTGAAGGAATCTTTACCAGAATTAAAAGTGGCCTCAAAGTTCACCTATCTTGTTCTTATTCATATTTTTTCCAGCAGTTCAAATACCTCACTATATCTCCTAATATTTATGAAATTTGCATAACTACCTTTTCCCAGTTCAAATAAATCAAACTGGGTGGCGCCTACCGGAATATACATTTTTTTAGAAAGTCTAAAATATTGAAGTCAACCCACCCTTTTGCCACCAGACATAAGAGCTACCGTGCCTGTAACCATTCAAGTTTCACCTTTTTTTATTAGTAAATAAATTTCACTAAAAGGTGGTTACAGTAAATTGGCGCCCAACGTGGGGCCCGAACCCACGACCCTGAGATTAAGAGTCTCATGCTCTACCGACTGAGCTAGCCGGGCCTGTAACCATTCAAGTTTCACCTTTTTTTATTAGTAAATAAATTTCACTAAAAGGTGGTTACAGCTTTCTCCTGGGCAGTTGTGCCTAGTGTTTCATCTTCCTTGGTTAGAGGAGGAAACGAGCTGGAAGTGAAGTTTCTTTCTACAGCTTTGGCGAAGGACCAAAATGAACGGGATCCGTTATGACATTCAACAAGTTTCGATCTTATTTTGGCATTATTATTCTTACTGAATAAAATATGTCAAAATTTACAAAAAAAAATCAGGCTCTCAATAATTTTTGATAAAACTCTTCTCGATTGATTTTCAATTTGGTAGGTTTGTTTTCAATAGGGCTACTAGGTTTATATATATACCCACATTGCATCCTTGAAGAAGGAAATACAATTTGTCGAAAGCTTGACTTAGCAGTAGATAAATTATTTGCTACACGAGTGACTTAATCTCCGAGAAAATTTTTTTGTATCATATAGTACAGTCGATTCATTCTTCATTATTATTATTATTATCATTGAAATTATCATTATTATCATGCGATGATTATAGTCGAACTGATTTTTCATACATCGAATATTGACAAAATTTGTAGATGTTTTTATTGGTGTTAGGAATAATCAACTACTATGATAACCCTTCAAAAAATGATTGCTGATAACATACCGATAATGATTCTCAATTAATTACGTTCTCGATTTTCTACTCGTCATATCTCATACCAAATATCTATATGTCTAAGAGTTTGTTGGCCTTCTTCTTGGGGAATACCAATACGAAGCGACGATATGAAATAAATTCCAATTGATTTTTTTTTCTTCTGAATTCTGATCATTCTGTATCTGTTCCAATTAAATGTCAATACTTATTGAATCAAAAGTTGAGATAGGGACATGTACAGCGTTTATATTATTTTATCTACTCACCCAATCGAAAGTATAGGCGTTTGCTCCCTCATTTGAGGAAACAAAGTTATCAATTTACTCCCACGGGAGGAGAAAATAATATCATCTCCCATGGAGAGTAAAAGAATTCGCTTCCGCATGCATCCGTTTGCGTCGATATAACTATAAAATCTGTGCAATCCAGGTAATGAGTGTATTCATCACTATTATAGAACAAATAACAATATTATTGAATTCTAATATCATACTCTTCTTCATATTCCAAACGTACTTCTAATTAAAACTTCCAAATGGATTTACACAATGTACAGAAAATGAATTGATTCATGATGATGGTGTCAAATTGACTTTTGTTCGAAAGCCGTCAATTGTCCATAGCATATAGGGGTCGCCAAGGCAAGAATTCTTGTATTGATAGTTTAGTTAGTTTATTTTAGTTTAGTTTATTTAACAACGTTATGTACAAAAAAATACATTTGTTGCAGGTCATGAACATTATTACATCTAGTGGGTAATATGTAGGGTTATGAACATGAGTGCATATAAATGGTAGCAAATCAATAAAGCACACTTCTTCTCTTCTTGAGAAAAAGTCAAGAATTTTCGAAAAATCTTGTCTTGCCGTTTTTCTTGACATATCATTTCTTGTCTTGAGTTTGAAATTTCTTGATTGACCGGTGACACCGTACATGGTGATTTCATGGCGAACGTTTTATTGCGTTGCGTGCCAGGGTTGCCATCTCGATATTTCATCAGTAGATATAGTTCGTCAGAAATTCCGTAGATTTCAGTAGATTTATTTCATGCTATACAAAACTCAGAATAATGTAATCAACCCATGACGCCAAAAAATATGATTTTTTTTGTGATGGGAAAAAACTTTGACATTTCAACTTTGTGGACTGGTAACAAAATGTCACTTTTCATAAGATTACTTTTTTCCCGCGCAAAAAGTGAGTACTTTATCACCAACATTTCAAGCGCTTAAACGCATTCGAATTTTTGATCAGTGATGACAGAAAATGTATTCACAGAGCGTGCCCAAATATCAACCAAGATATTATGAGTCAATGTGATCAACTGGAGATCAATATTTATAGGTGATTATAATGATGAATAAGTGTCTTAATTATTTTCAGTAGATTATAAATGTTTCAGTAGATCAATATGCAAATCAGTAGATCTCCTGATGATTCAAGTAGAACTGTCAACCCTGTCGCGTGCTAACATCGCAATCTGGTGGTTCCCCGATCTTCATATATGTTTTCTGACAAACGTAAACGACGTCGCGCACTTGCAATGATGCCAGTTTGTGAAGTGATGGTAAAAATTACATTATATTGATCTTATTTCTTTATGAGTGATAAACGCACGTTTCTGAGTTTCAATTCTCATTCAAGATATTCCAAGATTTCTTGTTTTCTTGACAAGAAATCTTGGTATTGACATACAATTTCTTGATCTCAAGACAAGATCTTGAAATTTTCAAGAAGTTGGTGACCCCTAATGGCATACGATACCTTCGTAATGCATAATGATTTGAATCGAGACTCTGCCTACTCCTCAGTTAATATCACGGAAGGTATGTGACTTGACGCCAGGGTCTCAATCTCCTACTTCCCCAGATCTCGTCGCTGGTTCTCTCTAAGCTCTCAATCTGCCTACTCATTCGAGAGAACTGAGGGTGTGCCCCCGGTACCTTCCTCTATGAGGTTCTCATTTCGAAAGACATGCACCCATCCGTTTAACTGGATGAATGTCCCTTGAAACTTGCCAACCAACCCTTACTCCTCCTGGAGTAGTCCTCATAACTTCACCTGTTTGGTATCATACCTAGGCCTGGTGTGTCGTGTTTGTGTGTGTGTGTGTGTGTGCGTATGCCAGACGTTACGATCTCCTGCTCTCGCGCAACTTCTGGCTTAGAGTGTAGCACAGCTTCGAGAGTTCTTAGTGCCGTGTAGTCCGTTTGTTTGTTGGTTTGCAATGGGAATGCGATTCACTATTTCTATAGTGTAGTCTTGGGGGTGTTGTTTGTCATTAGGACGGGCTTGTTAAGGGGGTGTCGTGTTTTGAAGTTTTGCGATTGGTCTCCGATAACTGTTTTGTTATTGGGGATTATTGCTTCAAAAACCTGGAAAAGAAACATTCGCATGAGGTTGACTTACTCGTCTTCGTCGTCGCTCATCAGTTGATATTTGGGCCGTTTGAATCTGTTTACAAATCTAGGGTCGTAATCCAGCATTTCTCTTAGTCCTCGGTTCGGATGATGTGCTGCGAGAAGGGGAAACCATTTCTCGGCCCGTTCTTTCATCTTCGTTGTGAATGGGGTGATCAGCAAGTCTCTGAAGATGGTCCGGTTCGAAACGTAGTAGGGTGCGTCGAGTGCCCATCGGAGGGATAGGTTCTCTTGCGCCTGTATCTTCTTCCGGTTTGTCTCGCTTGTCTGTCCCCATGCAAGCGAGGCGTATGAGAGAATTGGCAGGATAACTGCCCTGATCAGTGCCAGTTTTGTTGGTGAGTGACATCCTGCTTTTTCTACCAATCTACGGGTAGAGCTTGAGTTTGGCCGCTTTGTTGATCGTTCTTGTGACATGCTCGGTGAATGTCAATCCCTTGTCCAATACCACTCCCAGGTATTGTGCGTGGTTTGACCATTGGATATCTCTTCCTCCGATCTCCACGTTGTCTTCAGGTTCCTTCCGCATTCTTCCTTTGAAGAGTACCGCTTTGGTCTTGTCGGGGTTGATGGCTATCTCCCATTCGACACACCATTCTTCGAGTGCGGTAATAGCTCGTTGCAGGTAACGGGTCACTAACTCCGGTCTGAGTGATCGGGCCGCTAGTGCAGTATCATCATCGTAGAGTGACAAGCAGGTGTTGTCCGTCTTCGGGGTGTCTGATGTGTAAATGGAATATAGCATCGGACTCAGTACAGCTCCTTGGGGGACTCCGGCTTCCGTAGATCTGGAAGTTGACTTCTCGTGTGCTACCTTCACCCGTAGCTTGCGCTCTCGGAGGTAGGAGTCGATGATTACAACCAGGGATATTGGATATCCTAGGTCCATCATCTTGACGATGAGGCCATCATAAGGTGTGTGGATGATGGAGCGATATTTATAGTGGATGCGGTTGTCAGTGCAGCGGAACTAGGAGCGTGCTCAGTTATTCGCGATAGAAAATAAGTGTACGCCATCTATCGAAGTTCTTGAGAGCTGTCAGAGCGGCATGTTTACTTTGTTTTCATTGGTTCACATTTGTTTTTTGTTTGTGCTTATTGGTCATATCATCAAAACAAACTGCTCAGAAGTGTTCAAATTGCTGCCGTCAGGTGGGGCAACGTGTTATTTTCTATCGCGAATGGCGCAGGGTGTGGAATGGCGGGAAATGAAAGGTTTCCAAGCGCTAGAAAGCCTGCGGCCGTCGTCGCGAGTATTGGGGCAATCAGGTCGCTTCTCTATCTCATTTTCAAATTCTTCCTGAAGAGCTGATTTCATCAATGCATGACACTTGGGGTGTATCGAAAAAGATAACAGAGATATAGGGTGTTCAAAATCGAGATTTTTTAACTCTAGGATTTTTTGTGTCGAAACTTTTAATTATCGGGTGATTCAAGATTCAGAATTCCGAATACCCAGTATCTGTTCCGATTGAATATCAGTAAATAGTAGTAGTGAGCCGTTTCGGCCGAAAATGAATAGTTTCGACACGAACAAATCCTAAAAAGGGGAAATCTCGATTTTGTAAACCCTATATCCCTGTAATCATTCCCGATAGACCCCAAGTTTGGTGTATCAATGAAATCAACTCTTCAGGAAGAATCTTAGAACGCAATAAAATATTCTCTTTGAAATAACAAAGTTGTTGTTGCTTCTTTTTGATAAAAGCGCCAACACTGTATTGCTGAGATTATTTTAAAAGAGAAGACCGTATTGTAAAATATAAGCATGCATATTTTCATCTATTTTTTCCGACTGATTCTCGATATAGAGATAGTGTAAGCACGTCGTATATATATAGTAGTTCTCGTCCTTCGGGCTCATAATAGTAACACCGTGAACTCCAGTTTGTAGTGATATATCCTGAACCCTCTGTTCTTCGTTCCAGGCAACCTAGCGTCATTCGTCTGCGGAACAGCCCTAGGATGGACGTCTCCGGAAATGCCAAAGCTGAAAGCCCTAGACGACAACCCTCTCGGCCGTATCCTGACACCCTCCGAAGAAGGCTGGGTCGGCGCCTTTCTACCCCTAGCAGCCGCGATAGGACCCTTCGCAGGAGGTTACTTGGCTGACGCCATCGGCAGAAAGAAGACCCTGATCATCGGCGCCACTCCATTCATCCTAGCCTACGTCCTCAACATCATTGCCACCAACGTGTACTATTTCTTCCTGTCAAGATTCCTTTGCGGTTTAGGAGTTGGGATAGTCTTCACGTCCATACCCATGTACGTGGGGGAAATTGCTGACGATGAAGTCAGAGGGTCTTTGGGTGCCTTCATGCAGCTTTTCATTGTAATCGGACTGCTGTTTTCCTACGTCTTCGGTCCGTACCTCACCGTCAAAATATTCAACGTGGTTCTCCTTGTGCCTCCAATAGCCTTTGTCCTATTGTTCCTATTCTTCGTGCCAGAAAGCCCTTACTACTTGATACAGACTGATAAGACAGAAGAGGCTGAGCAGGCTCTGATGAAGTTGCGAGGAAGTGGTAGGAATGTGGTACAGAAAGAAGCTGAGCTGATCAGGCAGCAAGTAGAAGTAGATCAAAGGAACAAAGGTGGCTTCCTTGATATCTTCAAAACAAGGGGATTGAAAATGGCTTTGATGCTGTCATTAGGCTTGGTAGCCTGTCAGCAGCTGTCTGGTATCAACATCATCCTTTTTTTCGCGCAAGATGTCTTCACCGCAGCTGGAGTATCACTAGCACCAGAAATTTGCACAATCATCATTGGCGTCGTGCAAATTCTAGCTAGCGGCGCTACTCCTATGTTGGTAGAGAAATGGGGAAAGAGATTCCTCCTCATGCTATCTGGTATTGGCATGGGACTGTCACAGGGAGTCATGGCCTACTTCTTTCATTTGAAGGACGACAAAATGGACGATATTTCTAACATTGGATGGGTGCCAATCGTGGGTCTGGTTGTTTTCATAGTTGCCTATTGCCTTGGTTTTGGACCATTACCATGGGCTGTGATGGGAGAACTATTTCCGGGAAATATAAAATCTGCGGCTTCTTCTGCTACCGCTTCTGGATGTTGGGTGCTTGGATTCATTGTAACTAGGTACTTTGGGAATCTTACAGACTTGATTGGCAGGTCTGGATCGTTTGGGGTCTTTACTGGGTTCTGTTTCATTGCTGCACTGTTCGTCTACAAGTTATTGCCAGAAACTTCTGGCAAGAGTTTGCAGGAAATTCAAGATATTTTGAATGGGAAGTCGAGAGTTGAGGACCATGAATGATTTCGACAAATATACAACAAAAAGTTGTCAAGTGATCAATTTTACAAATGTTAATTTATTGTATTTAAGTTTTGATGTTTTAATGATTCGAACCATGTCGATTTGTATTTATTTTTTTATTGTTATATGAGTAATAAATGAACTGATTTTATTCATGCATTCATTGCAATGTCGGTAAAGATTGACAAGGTGTTTACTGTATTCAGGGTGCTGATTGGATGAATGCTCATTCTGTGTTTTTGCCTTCACGCAGCAAAATGTTTCTGGTCTATCTCCTAGTACCTAACATAACATTTGTTCAATCATTCGTTCTTTTCGAACCAGGAAATAAGTAGGAAGGTACTGGTTTCAATCATATTAACAGAGTGTCGCAATATATCTTCAAATATACAGAGAAAACCGAAATATATGTATATTTATTTCGATATTTATCTGAAATAAGAATGAGATATTAGGGATTGGAATCTATCAAAAGATACAGCATATTTCATTTGAAGAATATATTCATTTATTCATATAGGTATCCTGTATATTTGAAGAGAAACTGCATCATAATATGAGTGAAACCCGAGGTGAAATCTGTCAAAAATAGTTATTTTTCTACAAACGTCAAAAAATGACAAGGTTCGCGCATTGAAAACAAATTGCGAAGTGACGCTTTTTTTCAGTTTCCTACGTTACCATGATACCTTGCAAAAAACAATGCGCGAAGTAGAACAGTGCGCGAAGTACCTACTTCGCGCATTGTAATGTAAAATATATGAAATATTTATATTTCAACCTTATGGTCCTCAATCGAAAAAACATCTACGAAATCATTTATTTCTGAATGTTCAGCAATACCTTTGTTTCATCTCTTCGGGCGCACGAATGGAAATTCCTATTATGATCGTCGAACATCGTGCGTACCTAGGGAGGATAGGGGGAAGCGTTTCAAGCCAGTTCAACACTATTTTTTATATCAAGCTGAGCATATTTTTACTTTAGAACTATCTTTTTTGACGTTTGTAGAAAAAATATTGTTTGCAACTCGAGCGCGAAATACTTTGGTCATCTCGACTATTTTTTTAACGAGGCGTAGCCGAGTTAAAAAAATAGTCGAGATGACCAAAGTAGCATTTCGCGCTCTAGATACAAAAATAACTATTTTGTATCTAGAGCGCGAGTAGCCGAGTTGAAAAAAAAGTCGAGATGACCAAAGTATTTCGCGCTCGAGTTGCAAACAACATTTTTTCTACAAACGTCAAAAAAATAGTTCTAAAAATAGTTCTAGTTTGCTCGATTGAGGGCCATAAAGTTGAAATATAAATATCTCATATATTGTAGGTACATAACAAGACGCGAAGAAGGTACTTCACGCAGTGTTTTACTTCGCGCATTGTTTTGTGCAAGGTATCATGGTAATGTAGGAAACTGGAAAAAGTGTCACTTCGCAGTTTGTTATCAATGCGCGAACCTTGTCATTTTTTGACGTTTGTAGAAAAAAATTGTTTATTATCAGTTTTGAATTGTTTTTTAATGGGTTTGAAACAAAAAGATGTAGAGGTGTTCACTTTGATCGAACTAGCCTTGTACTAAGGTACTCTGGATCTGGTATATCCCCTGTGAAATGCAAAACTAATTTTGTCCTGCATTTTAGTCAATAGGGATGAAAATTCTATACAGAGTAAGGATTTGATTTAGTCATATACTTTGATATAAAGGAGTACTGCAGCTCATATGTAGATAACATATACCATACCAGAGGTTGGCCACTTAAAACATCCCACCCTTGATAACACTTATAATAAAGATTAACAGGAAAATAATAAGGAATTCAACTCTGAACTCAAAGATACCAGGTTTGATGAAGTTATTCTCGAGCGCCAGATTGTTTTTGAGGTAGTTTACTCTACCTGCTCTGCAAATATTTTTGTACAGAGGACCAAAGTAGCAACAGTGGGGAAAGGTACAGGAGGTAACCTACCTCGTTACCTACAGTATAAACCAGGGGTCAATGTTATTGAATCGACCTAGAATCAATAAGGAGCCAAGGTAGTGCAGGCTTCAATTACAAACCCTGGGTGTAGCCTGGAATACTGGTTGCTATTTTTTTTATTCTGGATAATTACAGAAATCAAAGTGGATATCTTTCGGGTCTCTGGTATTTCAAGGTTAGGTCTGGAAAATTATTTATTCAACTATTTCATTAAGTCTACCTGGAGAATCGGGAACAGTCCCAAATGAATCAGATTCAATTCCTATTCATCTTTCCTTCTCCTCCGATTTTCTAATTTTTTAATATCGGAATTTTAGTGAGGTTAGGTATATTTTCCATTCATGTCAGAATTTTATGAACCACAGACCACCGCCTGACAGGACACAGAACACAGAGACACCGTTGCACACAGGACTGGAATGTTCACGGAAAAGATGAGAAGAAGAATTGACAACTGGCTTGTCAGTGTCAGCCGTCACCGTCAGCCATCAGTCAATAATAATAATCAACAATTTGACAAATGAAAACATTGAAAATCACTAAATGAATCATCAAACTATTTGGAACTGAAAACAATGACAACAGAGAAAGAAATATGAAATATGCAAACACAAAAAAACCGTTTATTCGCAAATACAAAGTTCTGGATTATTTACACAGGTCGGGTGAGTATCGGTATGAAAAGCAACAGGAATGGAATGAATCTATAAACAGGATGGATAATAATGGTGAAAAATATGATACAAACTTACATGTGCAACAGGAAAACACTATACATTAGTACTTTACACTGGCTTTGAATGAACTATGAAAGCACTAAGAGATCAGCAAGAGACCCGAGAGCTTGAAGAGCAGAGATTGTATAACGTAGAGCAGGTAGTGTAGACTTGTAGGGAAAGGCTTAAAGAAGAGAGTGATCCCTTAGCTGTCTTCAATTTTCATATTCCCCCTTGACGTCGATACAAGGACAACTCGATCCTAGGTTCTTATTGGTCGGAATCCTCAATTATGGCTGCAGGAACTATGATCCACAAGCACTTGTTCTTAAGCTCACAAAAATGCGGAAAAAATTACATTCAACCCTAAATAGGCACAGGAACAGAATATACTACCTTTTTTTTTATCGATTGGAGCGCACGAAAGGGAATCCCTATAATGTTCAAAGAAGATCGTGCGTTCCTAGGGAGGATTGGGACAGGAGGAAGGTATTGGAATTTTTTTTGAATTTTTGGAGATCATATGTTGTTGGGAATACTTCCACAGGCAATGAATTCCAGAGCCTAGCCGTTCTATGGATGAAGGAGTCTTGATAAAGTGCTGTTCGACATATTTCGAGGTTGACAACGAAAGGATGTGCTGACTGGGCTTGTCCAGTTCGTCTGATTGGTATTGCTAATGAAGGGATGATTGCAGAGATTTCCGAAGAACATTTCCCGTGAAAGTATCGATAGAAAAGTGAAAGGTCGCCGACCTTTCTACGGTGTTCCAATGATGTCAAAGAGTGAGTGAGTGTGGCGACACCCACCAGGCGAATGGCCCTTCTCTGAATGGAATCTAAGAGCATCAGCGTATGTTTTGGTGCTGAACCCCATATGTGGGAACAGTATTCTAGAACAGGCCGTATCTGCGCTTTGTAGATCATGCGAAGCTGTTGAGGTATAAAGTAGCTTTTCGCACGGAACAAGAATCCGAGTTTTTGTGAAGCAGCTTTTGCGATGGATCTGACATGATTATCCCATGAAAGAGTGTTGCTGATGGAAATACCGAGCATAGATATGGTGGACTTGGTGGGGATGGTGGAGCCAGACATAACAATATCGGGCATACTGAGTTCCGCCTTTCTAGAGAAAATGCAGGCTTGAGTTTTGGTGGCGTTGAATTCAACTAGGTTGTTCGTTCCCCAGGCTGTGATTTCAGCAAGATCTTCATTGAGAGCATTGACCTGCCTGCGCCGTGAATGCTACTGAATGAATTTGACTGGAAAATATCCAATAACAAAAAAGTTATGACCAGGCAAACATTCATCATTTCAACTGATAAATAATTCAATCAAATTTCATGTCATAAGCAAAGGGGTTAAAAATATTGCAGTCTTTAGGGTTTTAATGATGTTTATCAGAGTCGACTATCAGAAACAGCTTTGGGAAGTCAGGAATCAATAATGCATTACTCAGCTCTCTCAGGTTTTCAGGTTTCGAGCTTTCGAACAAGTGAAATTCAAGTAGAATCAGTCTTAGGTTACTTAGATATTAATCGAAACCAGTCTAGTAATGAAGTTGGTCAAAAACACCTCATTACAGGCAAACCAAATCTTCATATTTGTTCCTTGCAAATTCTCCCATACTGGCAATATCGATGTTTACTTACTGTTCATTATCAACGAATTATTTCATAAAATCATTTCAGGATGGCAAAAATAACGATATGCATGTTACAGCATAAAAGAGGTTCAGCAAAATCATTTTCACTCACATAATTATCTCTCAGCAGTCAGTGGAAGTAAATCATTATCAACGGTTTGTATTTCGAATACATTCAACATTCATCAATTATTCACACAAAAATCACAAATAAGGTCTCAAAATGAACAGAATTTCAAAATTCGTTAAGTTTTCGCATGTTCTCGCATATTTTTCACCTCTTGGCCACTTCCGGTTTCACCGGAAATGACTCCGGTTTTGAATTTTCTAACGGAACACCCTGTATATCATAACATTTTCGAGTTCCTGAGACAATTCTGGATCCGAATATGACATTGTCAGGAGCTTTTACTCTCATGCACTCAATTTTTTTAGTCACTTCTGATATGGCATCTAGGTGGCTATGATAGGGCGGAGGACTTATCCAAGCACATCAGGTGATGTCAGGATATTATTATCGCAAAGTTTAAGTGACTAGTATGATAGATTCAAAGAAGATAGTTGGACAAAAAACATCATATCCGTGTCTAACTATTATTTTTCAAATGGCGAAACTATTTTGATAAGCTTTTTCCGAAAAAACGATCCTCTGACGAATCTAACGATACTGATTTATTTGCGATTAGATTGAAATTAAGATCATATAATCTATGGAGAATAATGGATATCTATTTATTCTCATTCTTCAAGTATGCCACGGATAGCCATCATGCTAGCCTGAGTGTTTCGTTTTCCAAAGACTGAAAAAAATACCTGCAAAATATTATGCATTACGGCGATCCATGGCACACTTGACGAATTCGATTAAATAAATATCCAGTTATCTCCTTAGTGTTATCGAAAAACGGTTGACATTTGAAAAATAATAGTAAGACACGGAAATGTAATTTGGCAACTCGTCTTCTTCCTTTCTCTTATACGATTATAATTTATTTAATAATCACCTGAGGTCTTTAGATAAGTTGACGTCTGATCATGGCCACCTAGATGCAATATCAAAAGGGACACTAAAAAATTAAATAATCTTAAAAACTTCAGATAATGTCATATTCTGATCCAGAATCGACTCCGGAATTCAAAAATTGTATGATATACAGGGTGTTCCTTTCTAAAATTCAAAACCGGAGGCATTTCCGGTGAAACCAAAATTCAAAGCGTTTGGCCATTCTCCTGTACAGAACAGAGCACACCCTCAGCACCCTCTGATGAAGTGCCATGAAACGCACTGAACTTTGTGATTAAAAGGTATGCATTCTTCAACGATGACGAAGAATCTACTGATGACTCACATTGATCTCCATCAGAAAGATACACGTTCCCAAACAGTGATTCTTCATCTTGATTGCTTCAGTTTTCGTCTTCATCGGACAACACCTCCATGACATAACTTCGTCAATTGCTTTTGTTCTTTCTCGTACGAGGACATGATGTGACTCCTGATGCAGCATCACGAGACAAACTGAGCAGGTCTGCGGTACAAGAAAGGTGGATAGATAAAACACCGAAGGCTCTCCGCATCCGATGATGTCCGATCACCTTCGGATCATTCGCAGCTGCCTTTCGCGCGCGTTTGATTTTCACCCAGCTACTTCTTATTATTTGTGGTTATGTACAGTGAGGATAAAGGATAATAATTCAATGATAATTGTCTTGTACTTGTGTGTATGAATGGATTTTGGCATTGTATTTTTTCGAGTTGTTTGCTTGTTAACCAGAAAGCCAGAATGACTTGGTGCCCTATTTGTAATTGTAGGGTTTGTGTTGGTATAACCTCACACAATCCTACTCGTATTGTTATAATAAAAACCAGCACTTCAACTGATGTTCACTTTATTTAGCGGCAAATTTATCTGAACTGGATATACATTTAAAACAAGACTACTAGCAAGAATAATATCATTCTCTACTGATAATTTGAGCAAACTCGTGATGATTGTCGACAACATACGCGGGAAGTTCTAAGACACCGACACCGGACTGACATGACAAGTACAACTGACAGAAATAATAAAAGACAGTTGACAGTAATATGACCTACAGTGTTGCCATATGATTATGTAGAGTTGCCACTACATCACTCCCCCCCTTTGAATTTCAGCAGGAAATTTAAATTTTACAAGATTATTCTAAAATAGTAGCTTAAGCAAATAGGAACAAAAAAAAATTGATTTTGTAGATAGAAAATAGCACACCTAAATAATAAAATGCAGACAACAAACACTGGGGAACACTAATCTGGAGTGAATCTTTCTGGGAAGTGAACACGTCTGCCAGATCTAGTTGATTGTGTTCTAGTTAAAGGTGGTGTGGACGGCTGGATTATGGACTGCTTCAAGGGTTGTGTAGACTGCATTGATGACTGTGTTGAACTTAGGTCCTCATCATGTTCTTGATGGATCTGCTGTCCTTTAGGTATGTGTTGGAAATCACCCAATACATAAGCAGGTTTAATTCTATCTATAGATACTGTGGTAGGCTTACCTCGAATATCTATGACAAATTGCTTATTTCTCCTCTCTATCACTAGAAATGGACCTTTATATGGATGTTGTAGTGAAGAATGTGGTATGTCAACCCGTATGAACACATGAGATGCTGTTGCCAGGTCTTTATATACAAAAACAGTTTCTTTGTTATGTCGAGAGCCAGGCACTGGTTGCAATTTATTAAAGTATCTTCGAAGCTGAGTAACATATGTTACAGGATCAATATTGTTGCTTTGAGGTGATAAAAACTCTCCAGGTAGTCTAATGGGCTGACCATAAACCATTTTAGCAGGAGTTGCTTTTAAATCATCTTTATAAGTGCCAAGTATTCCCATGATAATAGTTGGCAATACTTCCACCCAATTATCGTTCTCATGGCATCTAATTGCTGCTTTCAAATTACGATGCAGCCTTTCCACTAAGCCATTAGCTTGAGGATGATAAGCAGTAGTTCTGATGTGATGAATTCCACATAAATTAGATAGGGCTCTGAAAAGTTCTGATTCAAATTGACGTCCCTGGTCTCAAGTGTTACGGAGAGGAACACCATGTCTGCAGATCCAAAAATTGTACAAAGTCTTTGAAATGACATCTGCTGTAATATCAGATACTGGATATGCTTCAGGAAGGCGTGAAAATCTGTCAACTACGGTTAGACTATACCTATATCCATTTGATGAAGGAAGAGGTCCAACAATATCGATATGTATATGCTCAAACTTTGCACTTGGCAGTTGAAACTTTCCAAGAGGAGATTTTACATGTCTTGAAATTTTTGATCTTTGGCAGGGAATGCATGATTTTGACCAATTTCTACAGTCTTTGTTAATAGCAGGCCAGACATATCTTTCACGAACTAGTTTAGCTGATGCTCGAATACCAGGATGAGATAAATTATGCAGTACATCAAAAATTTGTTTTCGATATGGTGCAGTGACAAATGGTCTTGGATTTGGCATGGAAGTATCACAAAAGAGACTTACTTTGGTTCCAGGAATGTTTATCTTCTGTAACTTCAAGGCTGTACCTTTGGTTAACAAATTATGCAGTTCTTCATCGTTGTCTTGTGACTCAGCTAAAGCAGTGAAGTTGACAGCTTCTTCAGTGGCCTCAATACGGGACAAGAAATCTGCTACCACATTATCCCTTCCAGACACATGCTATATATTTGTAGAAAATTGTCCAATATAATCAAGATATCTAAACTGCCGAGGAGATGCTTTTTCAGGTTTTTGATTAAAAGCGAAGATAAGAGGCTTCCCACTAAGCAAAGTAATATCTCAACAATATTGCAGCGATATTTCAATATTATGTGTAATGTTACATCAGATATTGTCGCTATCTTACTGCAAGGTCGCAGCAACTACTGAAACGGACGTTCAGCAATATTATGAATGTAATGTTCGCAAATGAATCATTCCAGCAGAGTTATTGTAACATTGTGTATGAAGTAAAGTAACATTTCATACTCAATGATCGAATGTAATCTTATTGTCATATTTTGTTGAGGTTACTGGCAACATAAAATAAAAAGTAAAGGAAAATTACATATTTTATATCATAAATTATACATAGTAACAGTATTCTAATAATCGAATAATCGTGTCGACTATTTCATAATTTAAAAGTAGATTGAAAAAATTTCTAAATATTTTTGATATGACGGTACTAGGTCTCATAGGCACTGCACTGCATAAGAACCTGGAACAAAGGAAATAATGATAAAATTAAATAGTCAGGAATCTACCTGTTAGTTGAGTTAGTTCATCTACCGGTTGAACTTGAGAGTTGAGGATTGTATACTTGATTCTGGAAATATTCATTTTCCAAGGTATGCTGAGAGTATCCTTATAATATACACTGAAGATAATATGAATATTTCTCAGCATCTAGAGAATATTCTGAAGAACGATATTTGAGGTTGTTTTAGAATGAATTGTGAGTGCGAGCTCAAAGTTTTTTCTACAACAACTAAGTGCAGTAAAATGAGAGATAAGATTTGATGATTCGAGCAATGATTCTACTATCACTATGAGGTTAAACAAAACCTCAATGTCCCTAAGTGTTTCAGTAATAAAAAGGATTGATTTCATATGATTTGTAATGTTTCATAGAGTTCCTGATAAAGAGCCGATAAAGACCCGAAAGCTCAAACAGAAACAATAAGAAAGTAGGTACACTTTGATTCACTTTGACTGCATTCACCCAGATAGCACAAATTCCTTTTGAGGCCCTTCTGAGGCGTTCACAATAATGTCCTCAGGACGTCGAGAGCGAGCCAGAGGACATTCTTAAGACGTCCTCCTGTTACCATTCTCTACATACTAATAACGTCTCAGAACATCCCTATAAAATCTTTTGAGACAACCTCAGGACATCATAGTAATAACTTGAGGCGGTTTTTGATGATGTTTCAAGGAGGTTCAAGATTTATGGGAGAATATTATTCGTATACAGAATGAGTCACTAGTGTGTTCTCCTCCGATATTAGCCAAACCGTCAGATATATAAAATGAAAATCAAGTGAAACAGTAATAGGGTTTCATAAGAACAATTACCTAAAGTTGTTTTCATATCTATAGGGTGTTCGAATTCCAAAATATCGGTTGATGATTGGTTTTTTCAATGGAACACCTTGTATATTATTACATTTTTGAGTTTTTCCTGAAGAGTTGATTTCATCAATGCATCACACTTGGTGTCTAGTGGGAATTATTACAGAGATATAGGGTGTTGACAATCGAGATTCTTCAAATGTAGGATTTTTTGTGTCGAAACTATTCATTAATGGTCAAAACGGCTCACATGTCCCTGTCTAAACTTTTGATTAGCTATCTACTGATATTTATTTGGAACAGATACAATAAGCTGATCAGTATTCTGAATGTTGAACCACCCTCTATTTGTTCCGATTGAATGTCATTAGATAGTAAATCAAAAGTTCATAAGGAAATGTGAGCCGTTTTGACCAATATTGAATAGTTTCCACAAAAAAAATCCTAAAATTGAAAAATCTTGTTTTTGAACACCCTATATCTCTGTAATCATTCCCGTTAGACTCCAAGTTTGATACATTGATGAAATCAGCTCTCCAGGGAGAACCTAAAAATGCAATAGTATACAGGGTGACCCATTTGGAAAAAAAAAACAATCATCTGTCAATATATCTTGGAATTCAAACACCCTATACAGATATGAAAACAATTCAATGTGAAAGTTCTCATGAAACCCTATTACTGTTGTACTTGAATTTTCTCTATTCATCGGATGGTTTGGCTAATATACAAGGATAACACACTATTGACTCACCTTGTATTATGCAAATGATAATTTCTTCAAAATAATATGGATCTCATGATATTTGCAAAATTTCCCTCTATTTATAATAGGTTCAAATGAAAAACCAAATGAAAAACTTACATTCTATTATTTATAACTTATTCTGAAAAATTTCAATTTCCTTTTTGAAGAAATGTATTTCAGCTTCTTGTTGAGCACTACTAGAAGTTATTGCCTATTGGTAGTTATATTTCTCTATGTTGTTTTTGATTTCTGAACTCTGGACATTCCTGATGAAGAATCAACTGGAAGTTAAGCCTTCATGCAATATTTTATAGATTCTGAAGAAGCAAAACTATCTGAAACGAACAATGTATTAATATTTCATGTCCAGTACTTACTATCAATGATATGATTTATGTAGTAAGGTACCAACCATCATCCCAGACAGCACCAGATATTCCATGAATCTCCCTATCATATTCCTTTTGGAATATTGGAATATTCTAGAAATAATCTGGAATATTCCGGAATATCTGTGGAATATTCTCTAAATATGCGAATGGGAATTCCTCAGATAATCATAGAATATACCCAAAAGAATATTCTATGTTGAATGTTCCTGGAATATTCCAATAAACATATTCTAAAATTAAAAAAAGTGACCCAAGTAGGGATCGAACTCGTGACCTCAAGACTATCAGAGCAACGCCTTGACCACTAGGCCAGTAATCGAATTGAATAATGTTATACATATCAAGTTCTTATGAGAGCATTGTTCGAAATCGGATCATAAACACTTTTTGTTTCAAAATCCCCTTACATCTAATTGATGTTCGATACTTATATCTCTGAAATAATAAATGGTATTTATGTGTTGAGAAACAAAGGAATATTCATGGAATATTTCATGAATATTCACCACCGAATATTCAGTTGAGAATATTTCATGAATATACCGCACAGAATATTCAGTTGGGTATATTTCATGAATATACCGCACAGAATATTCAGTTGGGTATATTTCATGAATATACAACAGAGAATATTCAGTTGGGAATATTCCTGGAAGATTCATGCCTGAATATTCCCTGAACATGTCCGACTATTCACTTTGGAATATTCCTTATAGATGTTCCAGTGGCATGTATATATTCTAGGAATAATCGATGAATATTCGGAATATACTCCTCCTTTTTAGCATATTTAGAGAATATTCTATGAATATCCAGTGCTGTCTGGGATTGAATCTACTGAAAGTTCAAGTCTGCATTATGTACAATCTTTCATAATTTCCGAAGAAGCCAAAATATCTTGGAATGAAATATCTCTGCTCTGATGATATCATCATTTTGTGTTATCAATAACCTCCTGAAACAAATAATGTACCTATTAATATTTCTTTTTCCAGTACCTACTATATCAATGATTTGATTTAGGTACCTACCTTTATATTGAATATACTGAAAGTGCAAACATGCATACAATCTCACATATATTTCGAAGAAGCCAAATCTTGGAATGAAACATCTTTGCCCTGATGACATCATCAATCTTGTCTTCTCAATAACTTCATCTGAAACAAATAATTAACCTATTAACATTTTATATCCAGTACCTACTATATCAATGATTTGATTCAGGTACCTACCTTCATTGAATTCATACTGAATGTTCAAGCTTCCATACAATATTTTATAGATTCTGAAGAAGCAAAGATATCTTGGAATAAAACATGTTTGCTATGATGATATCATCAAGTTTGTGTTCTCAATAACCTCCTGAAACAATAAATAATGTATATGAATGTATCAATATTTCATGTCCGGTACTATCAATGATTCTATTTAGTATTCACTCACCTTTGTTTCTTGCTACCTGAGAGAAATGTCATCAACAGAGATTATCATCCTTTTGTTATTGTTATCTTTTAATTCTGTGCAATAAGTTCTTCTCGCAATCATTTTGTGAAATAGAAATTTGATGAATGCGAATGCATGATGGAGGTATTCAATGAATACTCTAATAATTTTGATATAATCATTAATATTATGATGTATCTTGAACAAATCGTGACTATCATGAGACATAACCTCAATTCTAGTTCTTCTTTTTCTTTCTTGTGTCTTCGATGACACGTTATTTCATGGAATGTCATCTGAAGACGTCCGTAGGCACGAAATTCTTTACATCCTCAGGCTGTCACTGAAAGAACTCATTTAGGACAATTACAGCGCTAAATTTACGCCTGATGATGTTCTCAGGTTGTAGAAAATAGAACGTCCTCTCCAGGCGTTTGGCGACACATTGAGGATGACCTTAGGCGAGTGTGTGCTATCTGGGCACTGACTGAATTCACGAGGTTGTCCTATAACTTTGAGTAGGTATACGAATAATTATAATCATTCTATGTTATTTTTTGTCGATCGAACGATCCGCTTAGATCAATGAACGATGTATGAATTTGTAAAATGTATACCTAACCTAGAATAACTGATGTTGACCTACCTAACCATCAACTGCTAACTGCGATTCGAAACCTTCCCAACTGCCTAATATCACATATCGCCAGATCACCACTTATACCTCAATTTATGTTCCAAAGTATATTATTTATTGGTATCATTTGCCATTTGGACGTGTACAACAACAAAATACCTGTTACCGAAGCCAAACACGAACAAATATGGCGACTAAGATAGTGGCGTTTGTCGAATGCAAGTTATTTGCGACTGCGCGTAGGCATTTCATGAAATGGCGTCTCTCGATCGATACCCAATGTAGCATTTTGTATATTTCAGCTATATTACATTTTTAATTCAAATATGTGTTGCATCCCATAAGTTGTAGCAATATTGTTTGTAGTTACCTCATGTTATTTACAAACTCAATGAAGTATCAATGTTGATGCAACATTACAATTGAAAATTCCATATGTAACGTTGCACTGATATTGTTCGTAGGTGATCCATGTAATGTTGCAATTTCAATGAGAATATATAGTTGATGCAATATTGCTATTGAAACTTAATTGAAAGGGTCATTTTGTAACTTACAAACAATTTGTCAGTAAGTTTTTCTGTTATATCGTCAACACGAATATAGCAGCAAAATAGATACAATATTGTATTTTCATGTTACGGAAGAAAGCTTCACAATATATTGTGGCAATATTTTGTAACATTACATGTTTAGTGGGTTATGGTCAGTGAATATCACAAAGTCTCTGCCTTCCAACTGATAACGAAAATATTTGATAGCTGAATAGATAGCCAACAATTCTCTATCAAATGCACTATATTTTCGCTGTGAGGGACTAAGTTTCTTGCTATATAGTGCCAAGGGTTGCCAACCTTTTTCAGTATGTTGCTGCAGTGCTGCTCCCATCGCAACATCAGAGGCATCAGTATACAGGCCAAGTAAATACGAAGAATCTGGATGTGCCAGTACAGTTGCCTGAGCCAAACTATTCTTGCATGCTATAAAAGCATTTTGCAGCTCCTGGGTCCAAATAATTTCTTGATTGCTTTTTACTTTGCCCTCAAGCAATTTATTGAGGGAAGCTTGTAAGGTGGCAGCTTCTAACAAGAATCTTCTGAAAAAGTTCAACATGCCAAGAAACATACGTAACTGTTTGATAGTTTTAGGCTGTGAGAACTCCATAATGTCCTTAACTTTCTGTGGGGTAGGCTGTATACCTCCTTCTGACACAAGGAATCCAAGAAATTCTACCTGTTCAGTACCAAAAACACACTTGGATACATTTATAAGAACACAATATTCTTTGAGTCTCTCGAAAAGTATGTGCAGATGCTGAATGTGTTGTTCTTCTGATTCTGATGCCACCAAAATATCGTCTATGTACACAAAACAGAAGTTTAATCCCCTTACAACTTCATCCATAAAACGCTGGAAGGTCTGAGCTGCATTACGTAGACCAAATGTCATAAAGGCAAACTCAAACAACCCAAATGGTGTGGTTATAGCAGTTTTTGGGATATCCTCTTCAGCAACTTTAATTTGATTAAAAGCTCTGACTAGGTCAATTTTTGAAAACACTTTTTGACCAACCAGATTCTGTGAAAAATCCTGGATATGTCAAACAGGGTAACAATCTGGGACAGTCCTAGCATTGAGAGGGCGGTAATCCCCGCAGGGGCGCCACTCACCATTTTTCTTGTTGACTAAATGCAAGGGAGATGACCAACAACTATCAGATGGTCTGGCAATACCTAGTTTCACCATTGCATCAAATTCATGTTTAGCAGCTTTTAATTTATCACTAGCTAAATGTAGTCTTGCTGTAACGATTCTTCAAAAATGTCCTAGGGTATACACACAAGTCTGAACCAGTATCAACAAGATATTGAATTTTTGTAATCTTATCAGTCAATACGAGGCGGTTGGCACGTCTATGGCAGTCGGTACCCACCGAAATACACGACTGCCTTGCTAATTTTCCTGTGCTGTATCTTGTGAATAATTACATGGAGTTGTACACCTTCTTGCTCGTACACCAAATCTTCTATGAAACCAACATACGTCTCTGGATGCACTACGTTCCCTGTTATGCTCATTATTTCTCGATCTGGACCTCTTTCTAGGATTTCGAATTTGTTGGTAACTGCCTCGAGTTGTAAGTGCTGCAACTTGGCGAGTAAGTTCAGCAACCTGATTTGTAAGTGCAGTAACCTGATCTATGCCCACATTAGAGACACTTGCAATTTGTGGTTTTGATGATATCTCCATGACTTTGTCTGCCAGTTGAGCGACATCATCCAGTGGTGTTGCACTTTGAGTGGCTAGTATAGCTCTCACATTATTTGGTAGGCGATTCAACCAAAGAGATCTTAAAAAACTATCAGGAATGCTGGATCCTGCCAAACCTCTTAAATGTCTAAGGAACTGTGAAGGTTTCCTATCACCAAGCTCTTCATGTTCCACCAGCCTCTGGGTCTGCTGTTCTTGTGACAATGACAAACGCTTAATGAGCTCCTGCTTCAGGGTATTATATTTATTATGTTGTGGTGGATTGATAATAATATCTTCTACTTCTGAAGCATATCTGCTTTCCAACTGTGCTATGACATAGGCAAATTGAGTTTCATCACGAGTGATGGCACTCAAATGAAATTGGCCTTCGAGTTGAGAAAACCACAGTGCTGGCTTTTCTGGCCAGAATCGAGGGGCTTGAACACTAACTCGAGCAACTGATAGGGCGTCATTGCTGTTAGCCGTTGGCTGAACTTGTTGTACCTGCTGAGCTTGCTGAGTCTGTGCTTGTAAAACTTGTTGTGCCTGCAAGGCCTGTTGTGCCTGCAATGCTTGCTGATGTGCCTGCAAGGCTTGTTGTGCCTGCAAGGCTTGTTGTTGCTGCTCCTGCTGCGGGTTAGGCATTTCTTTTTGTAGTCGGGGTCACCAATGTAGAGTTCGTGTTGGTATAACCTCACACAATCCTACTCGTATTGTTATAATAAAAACCAGCACTTCAACTGATGTTCACTTTATTTAGCGGCAAATTTATCTGAACTGGATATACATTTAAAACAAGACTACTAGCAAGAATAATATCATTCTCTACTGATAATTTGAGCAAACTCGTGATGATTGTCGACAACATACGCGGGAAGTTCTAAGACACGGACATCTGACCGGACTGACATGACAAGTACAACTGACAGAAATAATATAAGACAGTTGACAGTAATATGACCTACAGTGTTGCCATATGATTATGTAGAGTTGCCACTACAGTAATCAATCGTTTTACAACGTCAGTAGCTAGAACTATCATTATATTTTATCAATTATACCTTTATTATATGTCAAGTTATTGATGGGTCACCTTGTGATTATATCTATTCTGAGTCGAAAAATATGTTGGAATATGGGGCCCGTACAGTCCCAAGTATCCACAATTTGCAGCTTTTCAAATGTCCGTAGCACATGAACATTTCATCGAAAAGAATGAATAGGTTTTTTCAGGTATTTTGCTTGGTGGCTATATACTGTGATCATTTTCGATATAAAAAGGCTATTGCCCTGATGCTCATGTAGGCTTTTTATTCAGATGTGCAGACATTTCAACATTGAGTATAGGTAGGTATACCTGTATACTTACCTATTCAACCTTTTCATTCTTTCCTATAGATGAGAGAAATTTAATAATCAACAAGAGCTTTGATTGTGATTCTAGAAGCAATAACAATTGGTAAAGACAAAAGAGATACCAATGAATTGAATTCCGAAAAAGAAAAATTCAAACTAGAGCTTATTAAACTCGTTGATAGTATAAAGTCACATTTATAGCCATGAGGGGGGAGAAAACCAGTATGGCATTTTCCGACAAGTTACCATCTAAAACGCATCAAAATAAAAAAATTACTCAACAGAGACGTTTATACCGAACAACCAAAGAAGCTGTTCCTAATAAACGACTTAGTAATAAATTAATCCATCCAGATGATATGGACGACGATAATATCGCAATAAATCTAATGTATCCACCAAAAACAATAAATTGATAAGTAAATAAGTTGTGTTTATTTTGTCAATTTTGTCCTGATATGAAAAAAAAACATGTGAGGCCTTTGCAATGTTTAGCTCTCGCAATAAATTGTTTCTCAAGGTAAATTCGGAAAGAAAAAAATACTTTGCAACATTTTTCCAAACATTACACTCGATCACTTGATACTCATGGATTATTATTATGTTTTTAAATTTGGCGCGTGCTCTGCATCAGCGGCGACGTCCGACCATGATCGGACATCATCGGATTCAGAGAGCCTTCGGTGTTTGTAGACGCTTGTGTCTGCGGTCTGCCGGTCCCCCGCTATATATCTAAACATGCAGACATGCGCACAGCGTAGTGACACGTTAGTCTCACGCAGCCGCCTGAACAAAATGACCGAATGAGGGGCTGTGTGAGACCTATGTGGTCTACAAAGCGCCATTTTCAACCTTCCAAAAATTACGACACATCAAAAATAAAAGAAGATATCAACAGAACGTTAGAAGGTATCTGCTAGCTGTTTCAGGCAAAAATAATGTATCGGCCTCTGGAACCGATATTTTTCGGTATAAGTTCCCAAGTGCATTTCAGAGCAGGTATGATAAATGGTTGCATTTTTTTGACACACAACAGTATTTCTCATTGGAAAAGAATGAATGTTGCTGATATCATTTAGAGTGGAATAATGTGATATAATGGCATCACAATCATCAGCAGTATTGAAATGATTCAGCAAGATAAGAATCATTTCAATCTTCACAAAAAAGAAATGTCATCGGTATAATTGCGATAACGTTAAACTCACAAGTATAATGTATTATAGAGATATTTTGTTTTCATTTCTGAATTATGTGAGAGAAAGTATAGTTTACATTATATTATATTCCAATAACTTGCGAACGGAAATCCTTGTATACGACTTGAACAACAAACTTTTTCTACGGCTACAACACAAAATTGCTTTTCTTTTAGTGTGTTCGGATACACCAATGGGGTTCTTTGTATGTCATCAATTTTATTTCCGTATCTGATATCACAATGACTCCATTGTGTTATTATTTCACAAAAATTTCAAAATTTCAAGCAATGACCCTAAACAACACAAGTAAATCCTTGGGACTTCCCAGGGACGTCCCTAATTTTATACTAGGCCATCCCAGGGATATCCTTGTCGAGACAAAGTACATACTAGGGACGTCCCAGGTACATCCACTTTCAGACAAAAAGACATCCAAGGGATGTTCTTCTGGTACGTCCCTGGGATGTACAAAGTACGGAGAAAGGATATCCCTAGGACGTCCTAAGGATATTTCAGGGACATCCCTTCGACAAAAGGAAAAAAATGTAAGTCGAGTTGGGATTGAACCCGGGACCTGCAGCTTATCATTAAATCATTTTTTCATCTTCAAGCTTTTCACATTAAAACACATATTATCACACACATATCTATTTATGTTGGCACTTCTATGATATGTGTGCCTGGATATCCCTCCGCTTGGCGCAGAGGTGGCTGGTGTTGGCCAGGGAATGTGAGTGGATATGCGAGGTGTTTGTCGCAGGTACTTATCTCCTAGGGCTAGGCCCTTTATATAGGTAATCTCGCTGAGGGAACCCAAGAGGGTGGGAGAGCTGTTCAGTCGCGATCAATGTGGGTGGGTTTACTTGTTTTTGAAGGAAAAGTAAAAAAAATTGGAAAAACCATAAAAAAACCTCCTTCTTGTTCTGCTCGGGCAGTTGTACCACACTTTCGTACGGCATATCTGCCCGAGTTCAGTGACCGGTAGTGATTTCTCACGCCCATGTCACTTTTTTATTTTCCTGCTTGAGAGATAGTCTTGTCTAGACTCCCCCTGGCGTCTCGGGTATTCCCGAGAATCCGGGAGGGATCCCAACTATAGATCACCAGGATCTCTGAACACATCGGTTGATGCATATATCAGCCCGTGTTTCTTGCGTATGTTATGATGTTGGCGTAGTGTGGTGATGTTCCGGGTAAGGTCACTTCCGACGATGTGGTATTTGTAGAATTTGTTTGATATTTTAAGGATGAACTCGTTGATTCTTGGCAAATTACCACATCTTTCGTGGAGATCTGCAACTCGAGAGTATCTCATAATGGGTGTTTCCCAAGGCAGTGTTCTAGCACCTATGCTCTTCTCCCTTTATATTGCTGACCTAATTGATTATCTCCCAGGGCATATGATCACTCTCTATGCTGATGACTTCTCCTTCTTGATCTCAAACGAATCCAACTGTCAGAATGAACAAGAATGCAATTCACTGCTTGCGAAAATGTACACATGGTTCTTGGCAAACCAGTTATATCTAAACCTCAGTAGAACAAATTTTCTTATATTCCATACTAAGCAAAGGACAGTTGACCCACTGACATTACATTTAAACCTCTCTAATCTTTAACGAGTAGATACCATGAAATTTTTAGGAATAACACTACATGAATCACTGGACTGGCATGAACATTCAAACTGCCTAATTAAAGTGATGAATTCCAGAATTTATCAACTTAGATGCATGCGCAAAGTCATAGATATCGATAGCCTCCGAATGTCCTACTTTGCCGAAATACAATCACGTTTAATATATGGCATAATTCTGTGGGGTGCATCCCCAGTCTTCAGAGATCTCTTCTTAACCCAGAAAAAAGTTATTCGAACCATCCTCAATAAGCCAAGGTCTCACCCCTGCAAGCCACTGTTCATACAACTTAACATTCTACCTCTAGCTTGTCTGTATATACTCGAGGTTGCCTGCTATATATACCTCAATAGAAATAATCTATAATTGCACACTCTGACATACACTCCTATTCAACAAGGAATAACAACCTACTTTACCCAGCTAAAAACACCTCACAACTAACCTACATTGGCCCTACAAACATGGGTGTCAAGATTTTCAACAATTTGCCAGGAAGTGTCAGAGATTGTACCACTCACCTCAAATTTAGGAATAGCCTGAAAGCTCTCCTATATGTTTTACTCATTAAGTGAGTTCTTCGACTGTTTCATGAACTGATTTTGATTTTATTTTTTTTTCTTCATGTGAATGTGATGTATTTTATCCAAATGTTTGTAAAACTCATATTATTTGAGATTGTATTATTGTATTGTATTCACTATATCTATAGCCTTGACGAATTGTACACAAAATTTCTTGTCGATCATAATAAACTGATATTATTATTATCATTATTATTATTATTATCTATCACCATTGGTGACAATACGAAGTACCTTGTTCTGCAGCACCTGTAGCCTATTCATGAGAGTAGGTGAGATGCTGCAGGACACAAGACACGCGTACGTCATCACAGGCCTGATGACCTGCTTGTACACCAGGACTTTGTTCCCCTGCGAGAGTGCAGAGGTCCTCGATAACAAGGGGTACATCTTTTTTATGTCTGCTTGTGTTTTGGCACGCACCTTACTCTATTGGCTAATATGCCTTCTGAAGATTCAGAACAGAATCATGAATAGTACAAAACTGAAACCTGAATAATAACAATTTTGTTAGGATTTCATGTATAATTATTATCATTCTTGGGTGTTTGAAAATGAGGAGCATCATGCATTTACGATTTCTGTCTGCGAAAAATGATCATTCCTTAAGAAGTTCTGAGACTATATTCTTCATTACAATTATTTTCCGGAAGAAAAACAAACTTTTTCAAAAAAATTCAACTCAATATTTTGATGAAATCCAATGACTCTGATGTGAATGGATATCAGATATTCCAGGAACACGAATAGGATAACCTAGGGATGTACCGGGCGGGATGTCCACAACCACTGCGGGACATCCCCTGGATGCCCTTATCATGTCCTTGTACCGCGGGACAAAAAAAGGGAAGTACCTAGGACGTTCTTGTGTTGTTAGATGAGCATTACTTGAGAGGAAAGCAGATGGCTACAAAACGAAGAAATCAAAAATGTAGCTGTTATCTGTTTCAGAAAAGAGTCATGAAAATGAAGTAGAAGTGAACTTGTATAGCTTCCATTTGAGCACAAATTGTATTTTTGTAAAAATGAACCTATAAATACTTCTAATTACAATTTGTTGGTGTAAGACGTGAGGAAAAGACATAAAACTGAAGAAATTCATTCTCGCATCATATTTATATATTATTTTATAATCTCACAGTTCATTGCAAATTCGTATAACAGCTACCTATATAAAAGATATTTTTCTCGTTGCAAGTAGAGATATATTTTCCACTGGCGCCTTCATTTTTTTTATGTTTATTTACCAGATAAATCCATAACTGGAAATCATTTCCATCCTTTGTGCATGCGTTCGTATTACAATACATGGGCGTCCACAGAGGGGGGTCAGAGAAAACCGTACTTCCTACGTTTTTCAATAAGAATACTTCGTTTGTTGAATTTTTCAATAATTTCTTCTACTCACACAAGCAATTCTGCCAGCTACCAGTCTAGCTAGACCCCAAGTATGATGCATTGATGAAATCAGCTCTTCAGAAAGAATCTAAAAATGCAATTAAATACAGGGTGTTCCATTTGAAATAACAAAGTTGCTAGTTGTTTCTGATAGAAGTGGCAACACTGTATCGATGAAAATATTCTAGACGGATAGAGAATGTTCAATTATCGAAGCATACAAATTTTCAGAATGTTCTGTTTTTTCGTTCTCCAGATAATTCTAATAGGCCATCCACCGTGGATCAGCCTCTGTATATCTGTGTAGGTTATTCTACAGACCTTTAAGGGTCACCCTGTATATTGTTGTAGACTCATTCCTGTTACATGAAACGTGTCATAATGAGCCCTTCATCTCGCCCTGATGGAAGTTTGACTTCCAATTTGAAGACATTTGACCTTGCACGAAAAAAAAGTTGTCTGCGGTGCATTTTTCAATATTATCTACATGTCTATAGAATTTGATTCTGCCCTCTGAGAAAAATCCTGCGTGCGCTCAAGTAACAAAATCGATTTAGAATTGAATAGAATGGAGAAATTCGAAACAATCTCTGTCAAATGATATATGTTAGTTACAACTTATCTCGAGCTGATTATAATTTTTATCGTTTTCTATGCAGATTGACCAATTACGACTACATAAATACAACTTTGCACTGTTTAGATAAACAAATATTCGGCAAAAGCAAATTGGCCGTGGCAGTGACCAGGCATAGTGAGAAATGTGCAATTAATCAAAACTGTATTCGGATCGAAAAGTTATTATTTGTTAATTTGATACGATGAGTAACGCATATGTGATAGTGTTGACCGGTGAGTTGAAGTTTCAATATTATATTTCATCTAGTGTATAATATTCGATCGAAAGTAAGGTCCAGTTATGTAAGAAATAGTGACGCTCAGGAAGCCCTCAAAAATAATGAAATAGGGAAAATAATTCAGAAATAATTCGCACACTGTTCTACATTATGAAACCATGGAATCAATATCGAATAATCGTATACTTATCTCAGTGACTACTATATACCAGTAGCCTCTGAATATTTTCCGTAAACTTGGTCTGGATGTCCAATTATACCTGTCCTGTAGTTATCTTCTTTTTATGTTTTTCCATCCATTAGGAATAGTAATTTATCACATAAGAGAAGGAAGTATAGTCTAATCTAATCTAGTCAGAACAATCACAAATATCATTCCAGATATTTTGGGATTTTCTGCCCTTGTTTCTATGGAATAAAAATATGGATATTATTTCAATATACGTGTACTAAGGAAAAATCAGATGATTCGCCCCAAAATGTCACCGCGTTCAGAGAATTTTTCCATCAGAGATACTGAAAGGAAAATTCACTAGTTTGTCAGTACAATTGTCACTGAAAACTGAGATGTGTCAAGACGAATACGAATTTGCTATACAAATATCCATTTTTTATGTTGAAAACGGAAGCAGAGTCGTTCCCAAAACGTCCACAGATGAGTGAAAATTTGATGTTGTTTCTATACAGTGTGATCATTTTTTTTTCTATAACATTTTGCTGAATTTTCTGAAATGAGGGTACTTTACTCTTGAGCAATATTTATATTTTTTAACTTGCAAACCATTCTAAGTGCACCTAAAATAGGCCAATCAAATAAGATCCAATTAGCCTGAATAGAAAAAATAATTGATAAAAATCTAAAAATTGGTGGAGACCTACATCTTGGCTCACTATTGACTGTTCTCAAAGTCCGGACCCGTATCAGCACGGCTCGGTCCGCCATCTTGGAAAAAAGGTACACTGATCCAGTTTTTCCATCATATTTCCGTAACCGTCCATCCTATTGTATCAAAGGTTATGATAAAAATTCAAGATCTTCAAATTCTCTATAAAAAAGGTCTCATTAACTTTTTTCATAATATCGATACTTTTGTGTCAAATCACCAATGAATATATAAATGATGTTCATTATTCTCCATTTTACGAAAATTTTCGGAATTACAATGTTCCATTAGATAATCTTGAATGATTTGTCCTATACGAATACTTCTGCCTACTCTGTGACGACACAAGGAGAGGAAAAAAAAAGGGGTCAATAAGGTCATAAAGTCCTGACACGAGTGCATATGTCTGCACTTGCACTTCCACTACTTCCAACAACTCATTTGCAGGTCATATACAAAATATGCTGTCTTTTTTTCATGCTGGTCACATCCTTCACGCTAAAGCATGCTATCTCTATCTTCAATTCAAGATATGCTACAGTTGAGAAATCATATGGATATTGAAGAATACCGTAAATTTGTTGATTTTTTACAATCAGACGAACCGACAAATTTTGGTCTGGAACTTGGTCAGACATGGTTATTGAGCAAACTTTGATGAGAAGCATGAAATCCACCGGTGGTCTAACATGTTGAGGCTTCAAAAACATTATTCTTGGCAAATGGACTCTGGCAATGCCTGCTCTTCTGGACATCTGTGACAGGTTAGAACAATTTTGCGATGTATCTTTCATTAGTGGCGAACAGCATGCCGATTTAAAGGACTCACGAAAAAAACGAGATGACGAGGATGTGAAACGGTTGTAACACTGGCTATCTTCTCATGATCCTTCTCCGAATTCAGATAAAATTTTCTCAATAAGTACCGGAGTTGTTGGAGATAGTACTATCGATTGCTACAATGCTCTTGAAAATGGTGTACACACGGTATTAAGAAAATAATAGGAAACAATTTCGGAGACGTCCTCTAGCAACTCTCAACTCTGCTATTAAAATCATCGACGTGATAGTACCAGTTGATCCTCTGATGCTATTCCAAAGAATCATCATTGCTAAAAAAGATTATGAACAATTATCCGGTTATTTTGAATACGAACTGGCATCTTTATTCAACGAATCAGGTAAGCGGAAGATGGCAGATATGTAATAGACGGTGGATCTCGTGCACCGTGTGATTTTGCATCAAAATCAGACATGTCAATCAATTTGCCTAACATACGTGAACAATTTGAAGAAATATTTAGGAACAGCAGCAACGCTTCAAGCACTAAAACTGCGGAACAATGCTTGCGGTCTGCAATGAGACAATTGCTGCCACTGTCTCACAAGAAAAAAATCTGGGCAATGAAAAGAATAAAACTCGATTGATTTCGATGTTATCAAAGAGATTCAAGGCTGGAGGATTCACTATCAAACATGCCAAAGATGATGCCGATACTCTAATCATCACAACAGCGATAGAAGTATCATCCAAAGAAAAAGCTGTGATTGTAGGTGAGGATATAGATTTGCTGGTTCTACGACTTCTACTCACTGCTTTATAGCTCCACAAGAACAGAATATTTATTTTCTGAAACCAGGAAGGGGCAAAGTCGAATAACACGAGCTGGGGAACGATTTTTCTTGGCTATGTATGGTGCACCTGTGACTGATACCTCTTTGAATGAATATCGTTTCAATATCTTCGAAAAGTCAGCGTATAAAAACAAATTGAATTTGGCTTCGTTGCCTCCCACAGCTGCAGCAGCTCAGCAACACTCTTTCCGTGTGTGGGTACTGCCATGGTACATGTATGAATTCAGATACTTCGTGTGATACTGAAAAGGAGATAGACCATGAAGATGAAAACTTTTTCGTGTTTGATGCGGAGGACAGAGATGATGAGCATTGATCTGCAGTACCTCAGTCATCTGCTCGCAGGACAGATAATTTTTTTTTTTCTATATAAGTACTTGTTCGAATAAAACATTTTTGTATACACAAGGAAATATTATATAAGTTTTCAAAATCACTCCAAATTATATCATTTCTCACAAATTCTATACAGAGTGTATTTTTTTCGGCAATGAATACAAATATCCAAAAATTCAACAGTGTATAACAGAAGAAATATGGAGAAGAGGAAAAAAATGTTCTGAACCTTTTTTATGTAAAATTCAATTAGCTTCATTTTTTGTAATGACTTTCAATACGATAGAATCAACAATAACTGAGATATGAGAGAAAAACTGGATTAGTGTGCTTTTTTTCCAAGATGGCGGATCGAGCCGTGCTTGTATTGGTCCGGACTTTTGGCATAATCAACAGTAGGCCAAGGTTGATGTTTCTACCAACTTATAGCTTTTTATCAATTATTTTTTCTATTTTTTCTAATATGACTGAACTAAAATGATTACCGAGCATGCACCAACCTTTGGCACTATACCTATACTTTGGTTGTGCATTTCATTAAAAAGATTCCCATATGTTGCACACTCAAATGACCACACTGTATACCTTTATTTCTCTCCTCCAAACCTTTCTCAATACAAATTGTCACTGACAAGCTAGTGAATTTTTCTTTCAGGCTCTCTGATAGGAAATGTTTTGAATGCAGTGACATTTTGGGGCAAATCATCTGATTTATCCTTACTACACGTATATTGAAATGATATCCATACCTTCATTTTATAGAAACGAGGAGAAAATCACAAAAAATCTGGCATAATGAATGTTCCACCTTCTCGATTAACCTACAGACAGTACTAAATATTACAAATATTGAACTAACAAAATAGTCGATGTGAAGTTTTATGTTTCAAACTGGTATAGGCTGTTTTACTTAATTATAGCGAATATTTCCCTCATATATCGGTAATTGCATTGCAGAGCAAAAATTGCACTGCGAAGAAATCCACTCGCCATAACAACACTTTTAAAACCATGTCGCTAGACTGCCAGCAGAGATTATATAATCTCTGCTGCCAGTAAACAATACAAATAAATGACAGATGGACTTCAAAAAGTGAAAAAAAATGTTGCGGTTTCGTGAGTTCTTCATACAATCTATCCAGGAAAGAATATATGAAAGTGTACTAAAAAACACCAAATCCAACAGACAGAATTCGGACTTGGGCTCTTCCGCCATAATATGAAAATAACCTGTTACAATTTTTAGATAACACGTTTTCTTGCAAGATTACCGCTAATTTTCATGTACTTGTGCAATTATAACCGAATTCTTTCCTCATCATGCAATTATCGAATTACTACTTCGGTAATTGCACAGCACTGCGAAAACATCCTCGCCATAACAACAACAAAACCAGCACCCGAAACAAGCGTCTAGCTGCACCATTTCCATCGGTGACTCTCTGAATTCTCGCGCGTACAGTCGTCTTCAGAGAACATGTCGCACATGGACGGTGTCAGCTCTCTTAATCACTCATTATTCCAAATTTTTTGGGATTTTCTCTCCTCGTTACTATAAAATAAAAATATGAATATTATTTCAATATACGTGTAGTAAGGACAAATCAGATGATTTGCCCCAAAATGTCACTGCGTTTGAAGAATTTTCCTATCAGAGAGCCTAAAAGAAAAATTTACTAGCTTGTCAGTGACAATTTGTATTGAAAAAATTTTTGGAGAAGAGAAATAAAGGTATATAGAAAAAATTTAAAATTTCCACTTATCTTTGGACGTTTCGGGACCGATTCTGCTCCCGTTTTCAACATGAAAAGAGATTTTTTCAATTGCAAAGTCGTATAATATGTCTTGACGCTTTTCAGTTTTCAATGACAATTGGTGACGTTGGCAATCAAATGAGTTACAGGACGTTTTCATTAATTAATCTTGAATCCACCATTTTCATGTTCAGATTTTAGAAGTGAATACCATGTTCCCAGGCGGCGATCAAGGCGCTCACCTCGTATAGGGTGACCTCCGCCTTGGTGTCAGAGTGCATAGATAGCCTACAAAGGCTGTCAGCAACGAACAAGGTATGTCTTTTGTGGGTCCCTGGACACTCAGGGGTACCAGGTAACGAAATGGCCGATGGTCTGGCCAGAAAGGGGACGAAAGGTTCAGTGCTTGGCCCAGAGCCAATCTTAGGGGTCACCCGATCCTGGAGCAACTTCAAGATGAAGGAAATCCTGACGGAAAAGGTTCAGGACAGCTGGAGAAAGGCTCCTCGAATGAGGCAGTCCAAACTCCATATAGGAAACCCGTCACGAAGACAGACCAATGCCCTCCTGGCTTTGAACAGGAAGGAGCTGAAACTGGTGGTGGGCCTGCTGACAGGGCACTGCCACCTGAACAAACATCTCAGCATGATCGGGATTGTGGAGGATCCAGAATGCAGATGGTGCCTAGAGGATGAAGAGACTTCTACTCACATCCTCACTGAATGCCCGGCAATAGTGGCAGCAAGGGATATGCATTTTGGGAGCAGTATCCTGGACCCAGAGGATGTTAAGAATATTTGGCCTAGGAAGTTGGTCTCTTTTGCTCGCGAGATCGGCCTTCTCCATGGCTGACTTGCGATCCCAGGAATGTGGATGCACAATGGGCACGAAAAGGGAGGCCTAAGTGCGTCACGTCCCGGACCGCCCACACACATGCATACATATACATACATACCATGTTCTATCTATATCCACTGAACATGAAAATTGTGGATTCAAGATTAATTAATGAGAACATCATGTAACTCATTTGATTGCCAACGTCACCAATTGTCATTGAAAACTGAAAAGCGTCAAGACATATTATACGACTTCGCAATTGAAAAAATCTCTTTTCATGTTGAAAACGGGAGCAGAATCGGCCCCGAAACGTCCAAAGATCAGTAAAAATTTGATATTTTTTCTATATACCTTTATTTCTTTGATATTTTTTCAATACAAATTGTCACTGACAAGCTAGTGAATTTTTCTTTTAGGCTCTCTGATAGGAAAATTCTTTAAACGCAGTGACATTTTGGGGCAAATCATCTGATTTGTCCTTACTACACGTATATTGAAATAATATTCATATTTTTATTTTATAGAAACGAGGAGAGAAAATCCCAAAAAATTTGGAATAATGAATGTACCACCTCCTCGATTAACCTACAGACAGTATTTCTCTTAATCACTGCTGCAATAAGAGCGCTCATACCGTCCAAATGCGACATGTTCACTGAAGACGAGCGTACATGACGCCACTGCGATATCTGCGAGAGGAAATTAACTTCGCAACTCGTGTACAATCTATGCAAGGGTCGACTTTTTCTGTTCGCAGGTGATTTTTTTCCGGTGAATATACTTCCTAGGTTAAATTATTTACAAATAGTTTTCTTCCTTCTACTATCGAGTAACTTTTCGAAAAACATACTCTCTAGGAAGAAGATTCATTTATAGGCCGAATTATGTTGAATTGTTTAAAAAAAAGCAGTATCTTCTGTTCGCTCAAGTGAATTTCGCAAATGTATATTTCTAGAACGAAAGTTTATATAGGCAGGGTAAGGTTATGGATTGTCTCAAAAAAACAGTTTTTTCTGTTCGGTCAATTGATTTTCTGCAAAAAAAACTTTCTGGGAAGAAAGTTTATCAAGACCGAGTTAGGTTAGATTGTTTAAAAGGCTATGGATCGTCCTCCTGCCCGTTGTTAGCTTTGATCTGAAGCATATAGAAGTAACCTTCGTGAATTGATTGTCAGCAGTCCTAGTGCCGCCGATGAGGCTTGGAAAGCCGAAACAGTTGGTCTTGCATCAGCTGACAATCGATTCATGAAATTACGCTCATTGTACTCATTACAAATTTGAACAATAAATCTTCGTCGCGGATTTAATATCACGGATATGATGTCGCGGATGTAATGTCGCTGATATAATGACTCGCGGATGTAACGACGCGGATTTAATCTGGCTATCATAGTAGGTGCGGGTAATGTATCGTAGAACCATATACAGGGTGAGTCATTAGTGTGGCAAAGTGAGATAACTGCTTTACTATTTGAGATAGATGAATAAAAGTTTCAGAGATGATCTAGGATCATGAGCAGCACATATCCAAATTATTTCGCTTTTTACAGGGTAACTCAGAAATGCGTGGCGTATTGAAGTTATACTTTTTTTATGGACACCCTGTTTTTCATTGTATTTCGGCATTCTCCTTTGTGAGCTGATTTCATCATTGCATCATACTTGGGGTCTAGCGAGAATGATTACAGAGATATAGGGTGTTCAAAATCCAGATTTTTCAACTTCAGGATTTTTTTGCGTCGAAACTATTCATTATTGGTCAAAACGGCTTTCATGTCCCTATCCTAACTTTTGATTTACTATCTACTGATATTTAATTGGAACAGATACAAGAGTGATCAGAATGCTGAATCTTGAACCACCCTGTATTTGTTCCAATTGAATGTCATGCTCATGATCCTAGATCATCTTTGGAACTTTTGTCTATCTATCTCAAACTGTAAAGCCGTTATCTCACTTTGCCACACTAATGACTCACCCTGTTTATCGCTGTATCAGAACAAGGGTAGGAGATAATTGACATTCAAGTTTTACAATGGTGATTCTCACGTGAAAAAATTATATTCTTATGAAATTTCCAGGTCGAACAAAAGTTTATTAAATCAATGATGCATAGTTAAATGAAATTTCATTCAATTTATATCCACATGGGTCTGACTTTGATCAAATTCAGATGAGATGATGAAATAACCTAATATTGCTCTAATTTGATAAAGATATATCGAAGTTGTTCTAATTTCGTTTATAAAATGTCCATGTTCTTACCATATCTAGTCATCATTCTTCAATATCATCTCTTTTAGTTCCAGAATCGTCCAACTATTACACTAGTTTTTAGTGAAAATATCGCAGATAAATCTTTTTCATCGATTATATTCTACTATTTCAGTTTATTAATGAACTAATTGATTGATGAATCATCTTCTATATTATAACCGAGTTGGTTCATCAATGAAAGAAATTTTTCTATGCAAATGATAATCAACTGAAATTTATTTTTTCTTAGATGACACCATACTGAGAAAGAAACAATATATTTTTTTGTACAATGTTGAAAATGTATATGATAATACTGACAGGTTATACTCCACAATGAAACGAATGGAATAACAAAAACCTAAAAGAATTATTCTTCAACAATGAGGAGAATAAGAAATAAAGATGAATGATTCCGTCTTCTGATTCAATTATGGTGTAGCGTTTGAATTTTCTGATTAAAGTTTTGTTTATAATTTTCATACGGTCCTGGTGAATATTCAAGTTGATATATCATCAAAATGTAAATTTCCACACAGAACACTCAGTCAGATAAAAAATGTTCATATCTGCTGAAGTTCAATCATTTAATTGCTATTGATTCATATCACACACCTTTCATATTGGAAATTATCATATCAACTTTTTCGATCATCCTCTCTGATACTCAGAACACCTGTAGGAAGTGATGATCAAAGCTGATGCCTTCCTTTCTGATCCAAATGCCAATGATTTGAGGAAGTTTTTCTGGTCTGGAATTTGAACGTCAATTAGTTTTCATGTAGTTTATAAGAAAAAAACTATGACTTACCTGTGGTGTTCTCCGACTATGATGGATGGATGTGCTTGGCTATTTCAGGAATCATTATAGGTTGACTGTTCTACTAGAAAGTGTCTCTTTTGAAGAATCTGTTTGTTATTTTTTGGGATTTTTGTTATTAGAGATAGGTTCGTTTGACAGGTTATATTTTCGTCTAGAACGTCACGGGGGCAATTCTCGAATGTATTCGACTGACATTTGTATACATTTTGGTAGTGGTGCGCATGCTTTCAATAAAAGTCGATTCTCGAACCATAAGTTTCTATTTCTAATGATTTCTATACGTTATTCTACGATCACTTTTCAACGAGTGGGTGGGGGCCATTCGATAAGAGGGAAAGTGTACTTTTCATTCAGAATTATGGGTTAGGTAATTACAAATGATCTAAATAATAATAGCCCAGTCACCTTAGAAAAAATAGCGGGAATCGGAGCCAAAGTTTTGAAAATTGGTGTACGTGTTCCTTTTAGCATTACATCTTACCAAAAAAAAGTCACCACCCATACCTGTAGAGCTTGCGCCGGAAAATGGGTGCAATATTTCAGTTTTTCACGTATATCTCGGTAACTGTCAACTTTATCGCGATAAAGGTGGAGATGTAAAAGGAAGCTAACAAAATGTATCGTGAAAAAGTATTCATTGATTATTTCCGAAATATGCACGGTTTTGGACTTATGTCGCCACAACGATTTGGCAAAATATAAAATTCTACTTTAAACCGACTGGACAAACTATAATTTAGTTGTATACGCTCATGTTGACCTGCAGAAAAGCTGCTAGATCTCATAATCCAGAGTTCCAGGATGGTCAGAGTTGCCCCAATTGTCAGTAGGAGCAAGACAGTACTGTTTCGACCCACCAGGTCTCAAAAGCCGATCTCGGTCTGATGACAACTGGGACAACTCTACGCTTCGGGTATATCACCCATTTCGAAGACGCAGGGTATAACATGGAGAATAAGGCATGTATTCTTCGGTATTTGAAAATTCAACCATCGGGTCGGGTTCGTCCGGAACTTCGTATTCGTTACTTAGAAGAGATGAAACGGAAAAAGCGTCCTTCACCTCGGATTCCAGCGTTTCGGCGTTGTCCTGACAGTATTGTGCGTTGAGGCACGATGCTCCAAGGCAATATTCGCAACTAATTGAGCATTTGAGACCCGCTTTTCTGCATCCGCAGGCTGCCGTGCATCCTTTCTTGCAATCGCTAGAAATCATCTGGAGCAAAGAATCTGGAGCAGCAGGTAGGGTAGTTAGCACAGGTACCAGACCAACAGCACTCCTCTTCCACCCCCAAAACCTCAGGACATTTTTTATTACCCAACGACTCTTGTACCTGATGATAGACTATGAAGGAGTGCTGCCTCAAAGCTGCTTCCGTCGGTGGCAGAGAAGCCAGATCTACTTTTTTTGTAGCAGATTTGAGAACAGATTGTACCGTAGCTTATTCAATGATGTTTCCGTTTTATGGGCACCATACAAAGCTAGAAAGAATCTTTCACATGTAGCAGATACTTCTTCACTCTTAGCTTCCGGGTTGTTGAAAGCCTTCGCAACTTCTCGTAATGATGGCCGGTCCTTCATGAGTTTGAAGCATTTCAACCTTCCTTTTTTAAAGAAACATGATGTGGTATCACAACCCCCAAAGGTATGTAATAAAAGGATATTGCTCTGTTATTTAATATCGGTTTGTAGTTCGCGGTAACAGTACCTTTTTGCCTTTATACATTGCCTTTATACATTGCCTTTTTTGGTTTCACAAAATAAATGTTGCGTTCTGCTGGAGCCAAAGCTATGAGTAGAATAAGTAGATCTACATCTTCTCCAACAACGGTGACTTGGGTATAGAAGACGACATTTCAATAGCTGTCTGTATTGTTAGCGAATCCGCATCGTCCACTGCTTGCTTTGTGATGAACCCTTCAATTTTTCTGATAATATAGCAATCAATCGCTTCTTGTGCTTCGGGTTAGCTAGTAATTTTTCTTGTGCGACAGTGACCGGCATGTTTTCATCAAACAAAACATATGTTTGCACATGTATTTTTAAGAGCACGTCTATGCTGTTCAGCCTTTTTAGTTCTATCAGCATCATCAGAGTACCCGTCGAAGCCGTAGTGTTTCCTGACGTAGGCAATGTAACTGGAGCAGATTGACAAGAACGTTTGATTTTACTGCCAAATCATACGATGTAAAAGAAAAAAAACATCAATATGTGGCAACACTGGTATTCTGTAATTGCCGATCGCTGTTGCGAGGATCCTTGAATATGGCGCCGACTCTCTGACAGTTACTTGTAGTTGGAATATATGTATATCAGAATAATTATGAGTAAGTTTCTCAAATATCGCATATTGTTTTACGATTTACTGATAAACCATGCACTAAACGAGTATTTATGTGGATAACTTTTTTTTCTAAATTCAATTTCCTTCATTTTACCTCAGCATATTGATATCGATAAAGTTAACAGATACTGAGATATAACCGAATAACTGAAAAAGTGCACACATTTTTCAAGATGGCGGAGTCAGCTCTACAGGTACAGGTGGTGACTTTTTTTTGGTTGAAAGTCATGCCAAAGGGAACATGTACACCAATTTTCAGAACTGTGGGTTCGATTCCCGCTATTCGTCAAATTTGATACTAAGGTGATTGGGCAAGCAAAGTACTATATTAAGTAAACAGATATGGCAAATGTTGACGAATTCTTGAAATATTAGATGATCAACCGAGACGAGTATTCCATGTTCGCGATGATCCCTTATTTCATTATTAAATTATGTTAATAATATTATATTATTATTAATCCTACTCAGAAAGAGAGGTTAGAATTTTGTGTCATGCATAGAACATAAACCAAGCCGGAAACTCACAGAGAACATATTATTCGGACGTTTTTGCGCTGGTGCCAAATTGATTTCGCATACACTCGAGAATTGCCCCCTCGAGTCACCTGGCTTGTGAGCGATGTAACTGCCGCTAGATGCCGCTAGCGAGACTCGTATGGCTGCTGGTGGCGAATGGCAAATCGGAACAGGTTTTTCCAAACATAAGACCGGTCAGACAGACCTCTTCCTGAAGGTGACCTTCTACGTCTTGTGTTGGCAAGATGGATTCGGGGATTTTTCTTTGACAGATTTAGGGAAAAATTGAGGTTTTGGGGGAATTTCCGGTCTCGTGACTTCTTCCCACTGGCCTGAAAATTTTTCTGATTCAACAAGAAGACTGAAATCGACTCAAAGGCTAAGATTTTCTTTAATTGAAAAGGCTCGCATGTGTATTCAATAAATTGGAGGTCACATCGAGCAATTCATTTAGACGTGTTGAATTTCTACCAGTTTTGTTTGTAAAAATTATTTCAATACATTCGCTCTGAGCACCTGGTATTTTCAAATTAACGTTTCCGTACGTAAAAAAATACGCCCTCTTCCGATTTCGACGAAAAAATAAATAGGAGTATGAGAACATTATGAGATTAGCGTAAGCCGGTGCATAGGCATCAAACAATAACCAGTACTTTTCGAATTATATTGAAAACAAATAATTTTACCGAAATTCAACAAGAGACAAAAAATACTCGAAAATGATTGAACACTTGAAGAAAAATAGAATTGAAGTCATTAGCGCACGTAAAAAAAATATGGGGGTAAGTGTGTACTTGACCCCCTGTATTATGAATGTTTGACAGTTATTCTCTGTTTTGTATTCCTCACACGAAGTAACTCTTTGTGCTGAAGTAATGTACCAATTTTGGGATTAATATCTTATCAAATACGCGAGTAATTATAAAAAAAAACAGTTTTTTATTTCCAACTTTGACACCCTGTATATCGAATATGAAGGGCTAAAATGAAAAATGGTATCTAGAAACTCATATTGTTTTTGTTCAAGGAATATATGGTTAATGGGTTGACCTCCTTTCAGCGGACACCCTGTATAGACGGTGTAATTGGCATATTTTTCGAAAAAGAGCAAATAGCACTGAATTTAAAGGATGCACTGTATACAAACCCTATGCGTTTGATATAATTTTGAATCCAGCTAGTCATGAAAATTTCTATAATTGAATAATATACAGTGAGCGCACGTATAAAGGTTATTGAGACAAATTCGTTAGAAGCTGGATATGACCAGTGGGAAAAAATCACGATCACGTCGATTTTCTCTTTTAGTTGCGCATTTTTTTGACTACTCATATTTCTGATGACATCACTCTCGAGATCCATAAACACAATAGTCAGAGGCAGATGGAGAGATCCAGAATCCATAATTGTTATGTTGCATCTTTTCTCATGGAACTTGATACATGTGTGTTTCAGAGGACGCCAAATCCAGTGGCGTACGCGGAATTTTTTTGATAAAATGGCTATTATAGATTCTGGATTCTTCAGCCCCTGAAGGTAGTCTGATAGGCCTTTTGGCCTTCCCTCCACCTTCTCCCCTTGTGAGAAAAATCATCAAAATCATTCCATGATACCATGCACAATATCATGGCACAATGAAGACATTACTGATCTGAATTTGTCAATCTATGAGGACATTGAAAAGATCAAAAAATTGTGCGACTCAAACCAACTATCTCTCAATGTGTCAAAAACAAACGTCATAGGTTTCAGATGTGAAATCAATAAGCTGCCCCTATAGGAAATAATTTCATAGAAAATAGATGTGAAGCAAAATGTCTCGGATTGCAAATTGACACTAAGCTCAAGTTTGATAGTCAAATCTCCCACCTAAAGAGCAAGTTAGCTTCGGGTTGTTACGCTGTCCGCATAGTTTCGAACAAATCAGGTATAGGTATATCACTCATTGATAGAGTCGCACCTAAGATATGGTATTGCCTTCTGGGCAGTTAACAATAACCATTTGCAGTCTATTCTTATATAATAAAAGAGCGCTATTAGATGCATGACTAAATCCACATTTCGTGAACCCTGTAAACCCCTCTTTCGTAAACACAAAATTCTAACTGCAGTAGATATCTTCATTCTAGAAACAGTATGCATAGTCAAGAAACATATCAATAACTTCGACACAACCTACCATGTCAGGCAACAAATCTTATCAAAGATTCTCTGATTTACAATTGTTGCAAAATGTATAACCACCTCCCATTAGAAATTTTGGAAAATCAGCTTGCTTGACAACTTCCGGAAGAGAGTAAAACGTCTACTATATTGGATCGCCCCTACTACAATGTTACTGAGTTAATTTTAACTATTTGTTGTAATTTGCTGATGGGTATCAGAACCACTCATTATTACTTATGTTCATTAATTTTTAATTGGTGACATATATTTCTGAAGTTTTAAGTATAATTAGCATTAGTGGATTCGTATGCATAGCTAGGCTTATTCCTGTTTACCTTCTATGTAGATTATATTCCTTCCTTCAACTGATTACGTCTCTTGTAGACTCTCACCTGTTGATGTTACTATTGTTTATTTTTTTACTATTGTTCATCTCAAGACTTAAGGTTATCCCTTATCAAGCTTTGTCATTGAGAATAACTTCTTTGGACAATAAAGCATACTGTGTCCGTAAAGTATGGAACAAATTCGATATTTCCTAAGCTAGAAGCCTTTACAAAAAATCATAAATACGTCAAGTTTTGATTTTGATGTTCTACATTTTACCACATAATCTCATTCAACAGGTGAGGACGCCATCGACAATTTTTTTCTATGTAACACATTCGATAAAATTGAAGATGATGCCGTCATCACCTTAATGTAGTATGTATCACACTGTCAAATGAAATTTAGTGTTAAAATGAAGAACATCAAAATTAAAAATTGACGTATTTCAGATATTTTTGAAAAGGCTTTTAGTTTAGAAAATATCGCATTTGTTCCATACTTTACCGACACAATGTATATATAAGGGAGGCCCGCTTCCAAAGTATCTCAAGAAAACAAGTATCCCTTCTTTTCCCAGGAAATAATTTCATCTAAAGTGACATTTTGTTACCTGTCAACTTGGTTAAAATAACAAACTTTCCAGCCGTCACAAAAAAAGTATTCTGATGTCAAAAATAAGTTCACAATGTATAATTAGAGAACGCTGTATATTTTCTCTAGAAAGGTTCGAACTTTGCAGTGTTCTTGAGAGTGATTATTAATCACTGCACTTATTACTCTTGTTTTTGATAGTTGCCACAGTGACAAGATAATTCAGAAAACTGAAAATCATCATCTGTCCTTCAATCGATTAATAATCATGATAAATAGATAAATACAACGAATTCAATAAAAATTTCATAATCAGGGTTGAACTCGAATTTATAATCTCTGTACAAGGTATATTGGTATATATACATAGACACTTCGAAATATCGATTTGAATGAATAATACACAGTTAAAGTACTCATTACAATAATAGGAAATTTACAAGCCAGTCAAACAATGAACGAATTAAAATATAATTAGGTAGATATCGGTAGGTGTACAACATGACATGTCAAATCATTACAAAATATCTCGAGTTGATAATCACTCTAGGTTATCGTCAAAAAATTCTATAACGAATAAAAGGCCTCAACGAATGAAAAATTCGTAGCCGATGAATGCCTTTGATATACCTCAATGAATGGGCTTTTATCACAAATAATTTTTATTTCATAATTCGATAGAACTCACCCAATTTAGCTCACCACCTCAAACCGTTTCTTGCTGTGAGCTCCCTACGTTTTTTAAAAAATTATTGAAATCCCCGATTTTTCGGACCTCTGAAAACGAGGCGATGATGTGACGTCAAAACCATAATTCTGAAACAAGACTATTCCAGACAGAGATGAATGATACATGATTTCTGACAGAGTGAATTAGGGCGAGATCACAGTTGAAAGAATAAATATATCAGTTGCCTCAGTCCCCGTCGGGCGTTTGGTATTTTCTTTTAACTATGGCGAGATGAGGTTTCTACATCATAAGAGGGTCCGTTTTCAGAAGGTACCATTATTTATGTCCAAAAATAAAACATTCCAATTAATTTTTCGATCGAATTATGTCGTCAATCATCATTTATGCATAAAAAGATCATTATAAACATGGTTTGAGTTAAAAGTTCTACTAAGGTGTACACGCCCATTCTTGACTAGCAAACAATTTAGAATGGGAAGATCTAGGGTACTTTAGGTACGAAGAAACGGTGCCTGGCGTGAAAAAAGGTTTTTCTACAAGCGTGCGTGATTCACCCTATACCCGCACGCAATTTAGTTTGGGAAGTGTCATTTTCCCGCAACATTGCGGGAAAATAGTTATTTACACTACAAGGGAGGCAAGTGATACTTACCAGTCGAGGACATTGTTTGCGCCCGAGCGATAGCGAGGGCTTGCAAAATAGTCCGAGACTGGTCAAGAACACTGCCTCCCGAGTTTTGTATTATATTTTTTCTACTCCAGTTCCCTTAGATTAAAAAAAAATGTTTTTCAATTACTTATATAATTTGACTAATCTAACTGAAAAACCCTGTATGTATGACAGGTTTCCTAGTGTTACACGTTGATCGCTATGGAATTCATATTGTTTATAATCAAACAAATGTTCTGTCAGTGTCATTTTATTAAAAAAATCGAAATAATGGATATCGATGCAGTTGCGAATGCAGCTTGTGCTGCTCTATTACCTCATAAATCGAAGGAACGGTACAATCTAATAATATATATAATAAAGAGTTCAATTTTTAGGTTAAATTATGAAGTTTATTTAACTTGCTTCCCTAGGGAGGTAAATATTTACTTACCTCCCTAGGGAGGTAGAACGTGTTTTCCTCCCTCAAATCAGTATCAAAATGAAGTACTTACCGAGTAAGGAGTAGAAAAACATTCATATTATATTCTCGCAAAATATGAGTGGTGATGGATGACACAATATGAATATTTTAGGTTTTTTTGTTGCAGTTTTAAGTAAGTTTGTACAAAATCATCCATCAAATCTCCCTATTTATTGAGAAAATGAAAAAATATTGAAGAATAAAAATGTATTGTTATAAAAATCCCCCTATATAGGCTTAGATTGATCTGATGGTTGTCATGCCGAAGAAAACAGAAATTTGTTTGTTATTGTCAGAGTGGCAGACAAAGCGTTACTCATATTGAATTTTTGAAGTTATTGCCACAATGGATTATTTATCTGATGAAGAACTTCCACAAGAAATTGTGCAGGCAGCTACAGATGCGAACTTAGAGTTACTGCCAAGAAAATCTAGAGAAAGGTATGACAAGCAATACATGAATTTTATGGAATGGTGCAACAATAAAAATGTGAAAACGCCGCCAAACAAAGAAGTATTCTTGGCGTATTTTCTAGAAATGTCTAGAACCTGGAAGCCGAACACCTTATGGTCCAGATATTCAATGTTGAAAAGTGTGTTCAAGGTAAAGCAAAATTTGGATATTAGTAAATTTTACAAAATAGCTGCATTCATAAAAAGACAGAATGTCGGTTTTCGACCGGAAGAGGCCAAAATCTTCAGTCAAGAAGATGTTTCATAATTTATGACTGAAGCACCCGATGACATTATATCTCATGATGAAGTTTGTAGCAATCTTTGGAATAGCTGGTGCTTGCAGACGAGGAGAGCTGACGAAACTCACTATTGACGACATAGAAGACAAAGGAAATCTGATAATTGTTAGAATCAAGAATTCCAAAAATCATTCCTCTTGATCCTTCGTGATATCTGAAGAAGCAAATTATGGTTATTTTTTGAACGTATACAGAAAGTATGTACATATACGTCCAAAAGAAAACCCTTAACCGTCGTTTTTTTTTTGTATTACAAAAATGGAAAATGTACTGTGCAATGTATAGGAATCAATACCATAGGAAAGATACCCTCCGAGATAGCAGTATATCTGCGCCTTCAAAATCCAGAGGTTTACACTGGTCACAGCTTCAGGCGTTCCTCAGCCACTCTACTTGCTGATTGTGGTGGAAATCGACTTCAGTTGCAGAGGGGTACTTAGAAGATTCCACGATTCGAAAAAAAGAGATGTCTAACAAAATTCTGAATTTGAACACTTCATCGTCTTCCGGGTGCATTTTAGAACCATCCACTTCTACAGCGATCGGCGACGATTTGATGCCTGTTCCTGCACCTTCGTTTTCTTCCGATAATGTATTGCCATAGCAGACTTCTTCAGAAAATCAGCTGTCTTCAACAAATATGCTGGCTTCTGCGATAAATCTACATAATGCCACAAATTGTACATTCACAATCAATATTACAAATAATTAGTAGATAGAAAATATGTAACTCTTGTTAGTGTCCATTTGCGTAAATAAAGGATTGAAGAAACCAATTTATTTCTCACGCTTGTAGAAAAAGTATTGTTCCTAACTCATGCGGAAAGTGTCTTTCCCGCACTCGACTGCTTGCCCGAACTCCGCTTCGCGTCGTTCGGGTCAACGGCAGTCGCGTGCGGGAAAGTATCACTTTCCGCACTTGTTAGGAAAATTACTATTCTTCTAATTTCGAAATTTTATTCGTGACATAAGTTTTGACACGCAACCCATTCTGCTAACTGTCAACTTTGACGCGTTCATTCCAATTTGAGATAAAAATTAATCAACATAAATTCCAATCACGAAAGTATAGATACATATACAGACACTGCGGCACATGAAGCAATTTAACATTCAGTACCCGCTATATTAATGATCAATTAGTTCTTATAGGTATCTTTTTTGAGCGAGCACTAGTGCGGTAAAGTATCTCATTACAATACTAATAATCAGTGTCGTGATATTTGACTTTACATATTGATAGTAGGAAAACGTATACCTGTTCCTTATTCCTTATTCCTTGTATTATATAATATATTATTACCATCTCAGCACGTACAAGGCATTTCTGAATTTATTCAGTAAGTTTTCATGGATGGATAGACAGATATAGATTTTGCCGCCAACCATAAATGATGCAGAAAGATACAATACAATGATTGTATTTGGAAATATAATTCAGTGAATGTTATTTTGGTGAGCAATTGTCTCCCATTGCAATATACAAACAGTTATTTACAGGGTTTTTCAGGTTTAAATGTACAGGGTGGCTGGAATTCGAGCCTCATCATTGGGATCTCGTAAACCGTAAGAGATACATGGTCGGTTAAATCATGGCAAAGTTGCGCAATTTGATGCTCAACAAAATGCCGTTCTGAAACTTGAAAAATTCCGAATACTTTCGGAGATATCCGAAAAAAATCGAAATTCCATAAAATCGTTTTTCTTTTTTTCTTTCGTTATTAGAAGAAATTAATCGATATGAATAACACTTTATCATGGCCACTTTTTCTTCCCTACAACATGGCGTTATCAAATTTGAAATCTGACGTTTCGTCTTCCAGAAACCATCATCAACTTACTTTTTTTAAATACGGACCTGGATTTTCATTTTCATTTTTTGTTACCTTCAGATAGCCCAAAAACTATGAGCTATCACAAATTTCTATTTTCAAATGTTTCAATGACTAAAATTCACAGTTTCTCTATTTTTTCAAAATATTTAATCCGAAACTATTTTTGAAACATTATTATTCGAGTTATTATTCATCAGTAATATAACTAAGGGTAAAAAATATGTGAACTATGCAACTAAATTGTAATAAGAACAAAATGAAATTCTAAAGTAAATGCTCGAATAGTCCCCCTTGCACCTCTTGGCATTTTCGTATGCGTCTTCGCAAATTGCCAGTAAGCGCGCGCTGGATCATTCTTCCTCTACCTCGTAGGGTTGTTATTTCATACATTAAATTTTGTCGTAAAATATTTATGTCCCGTGGAATATCTTTAAATAAACGGTTTTTCAGCAGACCAGCGCACCACTCCTTGGTTTCCAATCCACTGATTGGGAAATGTTTCATTTAGATACTGGTTAACGGCCCTTCCATTGTGGGGTGGTGCGCCATCCTGTTGCCACCATAGTTGCTGGAGTATATTTAACGGCTCGTCTTCAAGAGCATCTAAATTTTGGATGAAATGAAGGTACCGATCACTATTTAAATTCCCATCATAAATAATTGGCCCCAAAATTCTGTTTCGATACAGCCCCACCCAGACATTGAATGATGCCCGTCCCTGCCTTCGCACTTGCTGATTTTGGTGCGGATTTTCCACTGCATAATAATGCTCATTATTTCTGTTGAAAAGGCCGCTCGTAGAAAAATTGCATTCATCAGTCCAGATAATGTTATTTAAAAAATCTCCATTCTGTTGCAATTTTCTATCAAGCCAATTGCAGAATTCTAGCCTTCTTTCATTATCTCCTGGTCTTAGTTCTTGGCTGACATGTAATTTATAAGGATGATACCTATGATTTTTGAGAATCTTCTGAATTTGGCTTCTAGGCATATTCAATTCTAGAGCAAATTGTCGTGTGGAACCTCGGGGATTTTCCGTAACCTTCAAAATTTCTCGATCAAATTTATCGCAATTATAAATTATTTCTTTTCGAAACTTACCGCATTTATAACAGCTCCTTCATCTTCAGCTCCAAATCTTCCACCATACGCATTTCGGGGCTTACTAAAACTACCATACAGATTCAAATTCTTGTCCAAATTATTGTGGTCTTTCGGGGTATTGCTGTAAATATCTCTCACATGAAATTTGCGAGTTTCTATTAGCACTATAATAAATTCGGACCATATCACGTTTTTCTGAATTGGAAAACACCATTTTTTGATCGCGCAAATTATTCAAAACATTGAACTGTCAAACTTTGACGAGTGGTTGTAACTTTTCATCTCTAAAAGCATAGCCGCCTTTTCCATTTTCGGTAATTGCATTGAATATTTGGAAAAAATGAAGAAACTGTGAATTTTAGTCATTGAAACATTTGAAAATCGAAATTTGTGATAGCTCATAGTTTTTGGGCTATCCGAAGGAAACAAAAAATGAAATAAAAAATCCAGGTCCGTATTTAAAAAAAGTAAGTTGATGATGGTTTCTGGAAGACGAAACGTCAGATTTCAAATTTAAAAACGCCATGTTGTAGGGAAGAAAAAGTGGCCTTGATAAAGTGTTATTCATATTGATTAATTTCTTCAAATAACGCCAGAAAAAAATAAAACGATTTTATGGAATTTCGATTTTTTTTCGGATATTTCCGAAAGTATTCGGAATTTTCCAAGTTTCAGAACGGCATTTTGTTAGGCATGAAATTGCGCAACTTTGCCATAATTTAACGGACCCTGTATCTCTCACGGTTCACGAGATCCCAATGATGAGGCTCGAATTCCAGCCACCCTGTACATACGATACCGGCAGATAGAGGACACTTCGATGGTTCCAAATCACCCCCATTGAAGTGTCTACCGTCTTTTACACCTGGGATAGGGGACGTTATCTTGATTTTGGTCATCTGGTCAAAATTTTTGAACCACTTCGTATAATCTATACAGAGGTACTAGGGACAAATATTACACTTATATTGCCATCAAAACTATATAAAAATCCCGAGCAGAAATCTGGTCCGTCTTGAGGAAAAACAGAAAACTCCTTTCATCTCAAAAATAACACTCTGTATGGCAACATTTTGTAGATCTGTTTCGATATTCGGAAAGAGCGAGAAAAAATGGGTAAAGTGACCTACTTCTCACGAGCACGCATCCGATATGAAAGATGATTTATTATTCTTTTTTTGGAATACTTAGCTCCATTTCAAGGCATTTTATTTAACTCGAAATTCGAAATTAATATCACTATAATATAGTGAAGTTGACTGACCTATCGATAAATTCTTTTACTTGACAGAATAACTTGTTTATGATTTTAGAAATTTTCGAGGGCTCATGTTATTCTTCACTATTTATTCATGAACAGCGGTAAAAAAGACTGTCAAAAAATTCGTATATTCCAACAGTTCATAATCACTACTGTGATATTACTAGTTACGTTATAGTATATTATGTAACAAGTGTTATAAACGTCATTTTAGTAACGAGCGCAGCAGAGCGGAGCGGGTGTTCAATAAACGAGTGTCGTTACATACTTTACTTTTCAAATCAACTCATTATTCCTCTTTTCGACAAGATCTCAAAATTCTGAAAATTAGATGATAACATATCTGCTAACCTACAAAATAATTCGAAGGTAATGGGAATTGAGTACATGATGCATAATTCTATATGCTAGATAGCACAAAGACATCTTTAAGACATCCTGAAGACATCGTTCTCAGACATTCACAACGTCTTAAGAACGTCCATGGACGCCTTAGAGACGTCTGAAAGATGTCCTCTGTAGGCCGGATGTTAAAAATCACGACGTCTTTAAGACATCTTTAAAATGTCTCTTTTGAGTCTTATAAAGGCATAGAAAAGACCTGATTTCTGAATGGATTCCATGGTTCCTCCGGGGATTAATTAAAGTGAAATTTGAAGTATTTGAATGTAAAAAGTATTATTCAATAACTGTTTTCATTCCTATGTTTTTCAAGTCGAAGTGCCAGTTGTGAAGCAAACATGTAGGTACATACAACACAAATAAATAGTTGATCTTTGTGACATCTGTTTGAAAAGTACAAATACCAAGGACCGGTATTTCCAGAGATTGAAAAAGTTGCTCATCCACCCTGTTTGTGATAGGAAATTAGGAAAATTGAGAATATTCATTATGTTTTATTGTTACATTTGGAATTGAAAGCTGTTTGGCTAAAGCAGAATTTCGAAAGCTGTGACAAAAAAAATCAGTATCCCTTGTTTATTGACTATCATATCACTTTTTTATCTGCCAGGAAGAGCAAAGTAAGAAAACATAACCCAACATAATTCAACCAAAATGTATGACTGAGGAAATTAATGAGGAGCATAGAAATATTATCGTTGTGACTATTCGAAGGATTTAACATGTGGACTGAAACTTCAAAGCTGAAAGCATGTCAAAATGAAAATATAACCTCACAATTTTCAGCACAGAACCACAGAATTACTAGAATTAATCCAGTCTCACCTTTTCTCACTACAACACCAGATGAATAGCAAGCTCTGCTGGGGCGAGGGGGAAGAAATAGTCTCAAAAGGTTCTTAAGACAACTCACATCAGACTAAGATGAATGAAACATGTAATACAACTGAGCTATTGAGCTGCACTGAGAATCTTGGTTAATCTCAGTCGAAGTTTGTAGAAAGAATATTACTATGGTCATGCTTAACATAGAATGAATTGCAAGTACCTACCTAAAACATTCTCATTGATTTCACTCTCGTCTAAATTTCGCATACATTTTCAATGAATAATAATTCTGATACAAACAGAAATTGTTCGAATAATTCTGATTACAACAAAATTCGAAAATGACAGTTGACTGTTCCTACAATTAACAGGCCACGGGCAACGTGTTAAATATTTTGAATGAATATCCGTACGCTGAATGCCATTTGAGTTATGTGAGTAGAAAAAGATTGGTGCTTGTATTTGGTTGTTACATTTCAAAGTGTTCAAGAATATGCCTTAACACACTACCCGCTCATACTAGTGATTATGAACTGTCAGAACTATGAATTTTTTCAGTTAAAAAAACTCTGTTGTGTTCAAGAAATTTTGTTGCCATGGTAACGTGTTCAATATTTTGAATAAATCACAGATCGTCAATTCGTGATTAATCGATCATTTAGCGTGATACATATCCGTACGCTGAAAGCGATTTGAGTTATGTGAGTAGAAAAAGATTGTTGGTGCTTGTATTGGGTTGTTATACATTTCAAAGTGTGCATGAACATGCTTCAAAACACTAACCTCAACGTTACCAATAATATCATACTAGTGATCATGAAGTGTCAGAATTATGAATTTTTTGCCGCAGCTGGTGACAATTTTTTTTTGTTTTTTATGTTCTGTTTCCCACGAAAAGGGATATCCTGTAATGTTCAGAGAACATCATGACGAGGAGAGAAAATCCCCATGATTTGAGGAAATGAACTCAGTTCAGTTCAGAAGTAGCTCGAAAAGAATGCCTTGCCATGAAAACAGCCTATCCGATATTGCACGCCGAACACTTTAAAAAACAGTAACATCGATATCTCAACAAATATTTATCATTCTCGATGGTATATCCAATATTGAAGCAGGTGCAGTTTCGTACACCTTGTATGTATGTATATATGTGTGTGTGTGGGCGGTCCGGGACCTGACGCACTTAGGCCTCCCTTTTCGGGCCCATTGTGCACCCACATTCCTGGGATCGCAAGTCAGCCATGGAGAAGGCCGATCTCGCGAGCAAAAGAGACCAACTTTCTTGGCCAAATCTTTCTAACATCTTCCAGGATACTGCTTCGAAAATGGATATCCCTTGCTGTCACTATTGCCGGACATTCAGTGAGGATGTGAGTAGAAGTCTCTTCATCCTCTAGGCACCATCTGCGTTCAGGATCCTCCACAATCCCGATCATGCTGAGATGTTTGTTCAGGTGGCAGTGCCCTGTCAGAAGGCCCACCACCAGTTTCAGCTCCTACATGTTCAAAGCCAAGAGGGCATTGGTCTGTCTTCGTGACGGGTTTCCTATATGGAGTTTGGACTGCCTCATTCGAGGAGCCTTTCTCCAGCTGTCCTGAAACCTTTCCGTCAAGATTTCCTTCATCTTGAAGTTGCTCCAGGATCGAGTGACACCTGAGATTGGCTCTGGGCCAATCACTGAACCCTTCGCCCCCTTTCTGGCCAGACCATCGGCCATCTCGTTACCTGGTACCACTGAGTGTCCAGGGACCCACAAAAGACATACTTTGTTCGTTGCTGACAGCCTTTGTAGGCTATCTATGCACTCTGACACCAAGGCGGAGGTCACCCTATACGAGGTGAGCGCCTTGATCTCCGCCTAGCTGTCAGTGCATATAGTGATTTGCTGGCTGTGATAGCCCCTCTCGATATTCTCTCGAACACATGCAAGTATTGCAAATAATTCAGCCTGAAAAATCGTGGCATGTTTCCCAAGGGTATAGTAATGATTTGCCCTTGGGGACTGCCCATAGACCCCAGCACCTGCGCATTCTTCAATCCTGGAGCCATCTGTATACCAGATGATGCCCTTGGTGGGTATTATGCAGTGCCCATTTTGTTCCCAGTCTATCCTAGTAGGAATCTTGACTTGGGGCATTTTCCTGAATCGAATGATCGGTGTTATGCTGTCCCCTTTCATACTGAGTGAGGGGTAGTCGTCTGTAATTTGCTTCCACCTTTTGCTCCAAATAGTCTCTCAGAAGAAGTCTGAACGTGTCAAATCAGGCGAGCGGGTTGGTCGTTCCGTAGGACCTCGACGGACAATCTAACGACCGGGGAAAGTATTATCCGAATAGTTCATTACTTGTCTGGAGTAATGTGGTGGTGCTCCATCTTGTTGGGATTCAATATCCATATTCATCTGTTTGTATTCAGATAACTATTGAATGTTCCTCCATTTTGTAGTAGGTAAAGATATTCACTTTATACCTGAAGATGCGGCAACTCCACTACAAAATTTAGTATTTATTCATCAATTTTGTCATCCCAAGTTTCATATTTTTCAGTTCCCCGCGTCAAAAAATGAAAGGGGGACATCAAAGAAAAGCATCATGGGCTGAGAAAGATGAAGGGGTACATCAGTATGACAGCTTGAACACTGCAAATCGAGAATATAATTGATAAACACTTGATCAACGATTTGATCTGTCGTACCTGTTTGTTTTGCGGCAGCGAATCGGTAATCAAAAAAAGATTATTTATTCGATATGAATTGAACAGTCGAGTACATGCTTTCGGAAATAGTCGGATTTTCGTTCGAAAATTAGAACGTGAAATGTGATTTTTTGTAGAGGTCGACGAAAAAAGTATTTTCCCATATACATCCGCTGTGGTTCCCTCAACATTTCCATATCGTCTCATATTATTGATCTATTCATAATAATAGCCATTTCAGAAAACTGAAACTATATACATCTGCTGTGGTTTCCCTCAACATTTCCATATCGTCTCCTATTATTGATCTATTCATAATGAAAGCCATTTCAGAAAACTGAAACTATATACATCCGCTGTGGTTTCCCTCAAAATTTCAATATCGTCTCCTATTATTGATCTATCCAAAATAATCGCCATTTCTGAAAACGTTTTGAGGAGACGGTGCACGCGGGAGGACAGCGTCTCGACGGTATGATTTTTCACAATCAGAAATAAACTTCCAACATTTTGCAGGTAATTGTATGAATAAAAACTCTATGATTTATAATTTTTTCGAATAGTAACCAAGTCTAACCAAGTTTCTTATAAATTTTATATGGATAGTATCCCTTATTGAGTGAATCATTCAGATGAACTCGATACTTCGAATAGATAAATTTGGTTTGTTTTCCCAACCGCTGCCGATACAAACAATAAGTACTTGAGATTGAATCGTTGATCAAGTGTTTATCTATTTTTGTCCTTGATTTTCATTGTTCAAACTAGGTGATGGTTTCATAAACATACCAATCTCACTTTGAGATCTTATTGCTCGATATATACAGTGTGTCCCACTTACCATGCTCACCATGGGTATCTTCTTAACGGTGAGAGCTACGAGGTCGGTTAAACGACACCAAATGTGGAGTTTGCCAAGGCCAACTATAATGTGAAAAAATATTTCGATAAAATCTATTCGTTGTTGATTTATACGCAGAAAACAGATTTTGATCATTTTCATGTCTCCTCCGTAACTTCTTTATTTATAAAAATATTCAAATAGGAATTTCACATTCTCATGGCAGTTTTTCAAAATGATTTCGAAAAAAATATGAAATGTATACCAGCTCTTCTAGAATTTGAGATATCAGCACCAACTTTAGTTTTTCAAATGTAGGTCGTAGCTCACTATGACTTAGTTACAAATAACTTTTTTTCTCTTACAGATGTCGCAGTAATAGTTTTGTGTTGATAACAACGGAGTTATCGCCATTTATAAAAAAACAAATTATTTGGACGCCGCCATCTTGAATTCATAAATTTCAACAAGAAAATCATGATCTCCGACCTCAAAAACCCCCACTCACCAATTTTGAATGGAATCGGATCAAATCTTGTCCGCGATCTTGGAGCAGCCATTTTTTAAAATTTCAGTAAAAATTCCATAACTTCGATTGACTTGGAATTTGGCAGGTGTTCATAATTTCGGTGACAATTCATTATGGAATTTTTGTTGAAATAAAAAAAAATGGCTGCTCCAAGATGGCGGACAAGATTTGGTCCGATTTCATTCAAAATCGGTAAGTGGGGGTTTTTGAGGTCGGAGATCATGATTTTTTTGTGAAAATTCATGAATTCAAGATGGCGGCTTCCAAATAACTTTTTGTTTTTGTATAAATGACGATAACTCCGTTGTTATCAACACAAAACTGTTACTGCGACATATCATCTGTGAGAGAAAAAAAAGTTATTTGTAACTAAGTCATAGTGAGCTATGACCTACATTTGAAAAACTAAAGTTGGTGCTGATATCTCAAATTCTAGAAGAGTTGGTATACATTTCATATTTTTTTCGAAATCATTTTGGAAATCTGCCATGAGAATGTGAAATTCCTATTTGAATATTTTTATAAATAAAGAAGTTACGGAGGAGACATGAAAATGACCAAAATCTGTTTTTTGCGTATAAAACAAAAACGAATAGATTTTATCGAAATATTTTTTCACATTATAGTTGGCCTTGATAAGCTCCACTTTTGGTGTCATTTAACCGACCTCGTATCTCTCACCGTTAAAAAGATACCCATGGTGAGCATGGTAAGTGGGACACACTGTATACAGTGTGTCTCTGAAAATTTCAGGCACTAGAGGATGTGGTGCTCAAGTAGAGTGAACCACTATGCTGACAGATGGCACTACCTGACTTCTTGAGTGGAAGATCCACCAATCCTGTTCATTGAACTAAATCTGATATCTGAGAGATCTAGGATGGACAGAGTTGCCTCAATAGTCAACGGGGAGCGAGACAGTTTTGGACCACCAAGCCATCAAGCCTCATCAGCCGCTATCGGTCTGCTGGCAATTAGGGCAACTCTATTCCTTATAACCATGCCAGTAGATGGCGATAACATGACTACATCATCCTGTTATACCCTGTTTCTTCGAAATGGGTGGTTTACCCGAAGCGTAGAGTTGTTCCAGTTGTCAGCAGACCGAGTGCGTCTGATGAGGCCTGGTGGGCCGAAACAGTACTGTCTCGCTTCTTCTGATAATTGAGGCGTATTCTTCATTTTACATATGACATGACATTTCAATTGCTTTCAAGAGGTCGAGATAGGAAAGTGGAATACATTGACTTCCATTTGTAACAGTTTGCTCACTCATAACTGGTGCTAGATAGTCGAAATAATAATTTACAATTGTGCATAATTTCACGAACAATTGAAATTTGTGATATAAAACTATTCATCAAACTTGTTAAAACTTCAACGTGGGATCTAAGAATGCAATGATATACAAGGTGTTCCTTGTAAATAAAATCGTTCAAGTAGTTGTGCTTCTTTGGGACACTCTGTATAAGTCAATCTGAAATAATTGAATGAATGGAATGAAACCCTTCAACTTATGCTGTAACATCAACTCTCAGTGAATGTTACTTTTTCTATGAAATATTGATAGTACCAAGTATTCAACTGACCTTTTCAGAGTAATTAATTCAACTTTGGTTTTCACTGAATGTATTTTGAGAACTTGCATCCCTTTTGTAGGATATTTTGAGCTTTTCTGTTACAGATTTCATGGAGCTGCGAGTCACTGGCATACATCGGAGATCATCCTGTATATTCTTTGCATAGTCGATTTAAATTGCATGTTATGTTTTGTTGACTTGATGAAAGTTCATTATTTCAGTTTGTTTTGAAAATATTTAGATGAAATGTCAAACGAGTTGTTAAGGTTCTTCTTCTTCTTCTTCTTCTCAACTTCCTGGCCTCTTGTCATATGATATACAGCCAAAAATTGTAATTTTAATTCTTCTTTTTCTTTTGTTCCTTTGTCCCATGTAGCATTAACGAGTAGTTCAGCGTTCAGACCTTCAACGAGCAGGATCGCGACAGTAACATATCAAGGTTGATAAACTTCTCTATATCTTTAACATGTCTAGGTAGTAGGCCGTCAGCGTTTTCTTATTGATCTGTATTGATTTGTATTGATTATTCATTTGAACCTGATATCGGTTATTGCAACGGTTGAATCGAATCTGGCTATTGGGTTACTATGATTTTTTGACTTTTATGACATGGACATTTGAATTTCCAACTAGAAAAGAGAAAGAAAAATTGAAAATCGTTCATTTCTGCATCTGGCCATCATTGAATGAACTCGTAGGTGGATGTCCGCTAAATTACATTTCTGATCATCCACCATTTTTCTTCTGTTCTGCCAGACTGTTTATATCACTTTTACTTTTGCTTTTTATTTTATCTTCAACTTTTTGGATTTGGAAGATTATGTATAACTATTTTGCTGATAAATGCTTTTTCATGGACTCGAGAGAGTAAGCATTTCTGATGATTTGAGGAAACAATCTTCATGGAAAGATTGTCCTGGCTTTTAGAGCCGATTTATTGTTCCTGCTAACGCTGGAAAGCTATTGATGTAAATTTCAAGAAGTTATAGATAATTTCCAACTTGCTGTCATAAATTCAACGTACTGGCTGGACATACTTATAGGTCACCTGACGTCTCACCAGACTCGTATGCTCATGGAATCTGGAACCTGATGGAGCCCAAAATGATAATGAAATTGACCATGATGTAATTTGGGAGCTGGAAATATCAATAAGCTCTGGTCAAACAACATTTTCTGGCTTATTCACAGTCTTGCTGACATAAGGTATTCTCTGCATATTATAAAGTACTCACTGATCGTTGAAACATTTATTATCAAATCTTTTATAATCTAAAATCAAGTACAATTTAGAATCTGGTACAATTATAAAATCATCATTCAATATTCCTAAATCTGTGGAGGTGTAATGCATTATATCTGGGGAATATTCCATTGATTTCATTGATTAGATTTATTCAAAGCTGATGATCATTGTGTCAAGTTTCACTGATAGGAGAACGTTTATTTAACATCCTGTATAATAAATATGCACACCTATAGTTGCATTTCAGGTGCAGTCAAATTTATTTGTGACACATGTTATAAATGTTTTGTGATGCAGATTTAATACTCCTTCGAATACCCTTTTTAGTCAGTAAATGAACCTGCATTTTATTTGTTTGATTTGTTTTCCTATCCTTCAGCACAGACAATTTCTTTCTACAGGGATTGGCTTAAGAAAGAGGTTTGTTGAACTTTATTTTCTGTAGATGGCATCCAAATAAAATCTTCTCTGGTGGAACTATCTTTCTTATGCTAATTGTTATATTTTTGACAAAGTTACATGAGATGGTGAATGAATGAACCACGACCTATTTGCCCCGACTATATGAGCTGACCGTTCGCACAGTGTAACCTGGAATCTCTGAATTTCTCACGTATAAGGGTTATAATGCATCCACAATTCCTTAGTAATACGTAAAATGAAGAAGTTACGAGGGTGGCGACGGACTTTTATTGGTCCTCACTGTATACTTGTAGTAGGGACAAATCAGGTGAATTGCTTCATTTTTCTCCTATCGACACTTGTCAGTGACTGGAGTTGACAGAAAATAGTGAGTTACAGGATATTTCGATTGATTGATCTTGAATTGAATACCATGTTCTTCTTTAATCAACTGAACAGGAAGCAATGGTGATGTATGTGTTCGTAGTAATTCAAACAGTTCCTTCTTCTTTATAGTTTCGATCTACCTTTCCTATGATTTCAATATCTTTCCACTTCGCCATATTATTTTTATAGAAAAGATAGTGGAAGACAAAAATCGAAGAATCTGCTTGCATTATTCTTATATTCCTTGTATAACGGTACTTCAAAGTTGGTCACCAAATTCCTAGAAGGCATAATATATAGTACGGGCTCAGGAAGAGATGCCTGAGTTGATTCAGTGAAGATCTGATCGATATACATGTTTATTAAACTTCACCCTTTTGATGCTAATATACTTACATGGAATTGAATTTTGAAAAAATGCCATCGCCTGTTTGAGGTTCATTCGGTTTTTTATGCGGAAATAATGTCTCTTTATAGACAATATTTTCTGGTTCGAACTCGTTTTTGAATTATATTTCTAGCTTTCATAGTACCCGAGCAATCGCAGTCTGACGCACCATTTCCCCATCCTGTATAGTCTTTGAATGACGTAAAAAAAATCGAATGGAGAATAACGAAACCAGAAAACATAAAATTCCAGTTGTTGACCACCAGACGAAAATGTTCCTCATCTGATTTTAATTCAACGGATTCAAACAAACCTAACTTACTTTTTTTTCCAGGAAACATCGTCAACTTTGTAGCTGGAACAGTCCTCACCTGGTCGTCTCCAGAACTCGACAAACTAGCCAATGATACCGAAACACCATTCCGTTACCCGATAGACGAAGATGAACGATCTTGGATATCTTCCCTCTTCCCATTGGGATCGATCTTTGGCCCTTTTATATTCGGCTACTTAGCTGACGTGATCGGACGAAAAAACACTCTGTTAACATGCGGGGTGCCTTTCGTAGTATGTTATCTACTCATGGCCTTCGGAACCGAAATCTGGATATTCTACTTAGCCAGATTCTTCCTTGGAGTCGTCCTAGGAGGGGTCTTCACAGTCATCCCCATGTACGTCGGAGAGGTAGCAGAAGACACCAACAGGGGTGCATTGGGTTCAATGATGAACGTGTTCCTCTGCAGTGGCCTCTTTTTTGCCTATTGCGTCGGTCCCTACACCAGCGTGATGGTCTTCAACCTGATACTGGCTGTATTCGCTATCATATTTCTACCAACGTTCTACTTTCTATCGCCAGAGACTCCCCAGTACTTCATCAGCAAAGGAAAGTACAAGGAGGCCAGAGAGTCTATGCAGAAGATAAGGGGTCCGACAGTCAACGTGGATTATGAGCTAGATGCCATCCAGAAGAAATCCAAGGAGGATGGTAAAGGAAACATCATGGATATTTACAGATCCAAAGCCTTGACCAAGGCGTTAGGCATATCAGTCGGCCTGGTGTTCTTCCAGCAGTTCTCAGGTATAAACGCTGTGCTCTTCTATGCCCAGACAATCTTCAAAAAAGCGGGTACTTCCATCAAGCCAGAGATTTGTTCAATAATCATTGGAGGCGTCCAGTTCGGTACCAGCTTCTTGACTCCTCTGATAGCTGACAGACTGGGCAGGAAAGTGCTGTTGCTGGTGTCAGCTGTGGGGATGGTTATAGCAGAAGTACCGCTGGGCATCTACTGTTACCTGGACAGCCATGGCACTAACATGAGCTCCGTGTCATTCCTGCCAATCGTCTGCCTGATCGCCTACATCATCACCTATAACTTCGGTTTCGGGCCGTTACCTTGGGCTGTTATGGGGGAGATTTTCCCTGCTAATGTGAAATCTATAGCTTCATCAATCACAGCTGGATTTTGCTGGTTCTGTGGATTCTTGATTGCGAAATACTTCGCGGCGATTTCCGATGCTATCGGCATGGGACCGTCTTTCTGGATCTTCTCCGGATTTTGCGCGGCTGCCATACCGTTCACGATGTTCTTCGTGGTGGAAACGAAAGGAAAGAATGTCGACGAGATACAAAAAGAATTGGACAGTTGATATCGACTAAGAAAATAAGAACCTACTAGTACGTTGAATCTTCAGAGAAAGACTTTTTCAATTTATTTATACAAGGTGTTTCACGATGAGACAGACGATATTAAGAGAAATATTTCGATTTTTGAAGTGATCAGACTATGAACTGATATTTCCAATATTCGTCATATAGAGTGGTTTGCTCAAGTAGAGCCAAATTTTACCTAGTTGGATCTTGATCTTCTGTATTTTATATATCTAGATGAATGAATTATACAAGAATATTCTGATAAGAGATGATTGAACCATTCGGAAAATAGGAGTGTTACTATAAATCGAATGAAAACTGACTATGGAACCCTTACATTAAATACTTTCCTACAAAATTTTATTAGGTTGGTACGTTTTTCATGAGTTCCTTGGTCAGTATTCATAGTTCAATGTCAACGGATGATTTGATTAACTTAATGTTCATGAAATAACCTTCGTGAAGGTTATTCGAACCCGCCAAGATGTCCACTACTCTCAGATCAATTTCGTATTTCTCTCGTCGTGAATCACCGATTATTCTAGAGGGAGCATTCAAAATAGCGCCATGATTTCCAATTTTCAAAGATCTATCATGCCTCGGTTTGATCCGGAGGATCTTAGAAAAATCTAGCTCGAAGGTTATTGAAGGATGAAGAAGTATTTCATATTGAGCCCATTTGAGTAATCAACAATACATTTGTTGTAGTTTAGATATGATGGTATTATATCTGATTTCTTCATCAGTGGGAAAGTAAATCTATGGAGCATGAGACATTATTTATTTATGTACATAAACTTGTGAATAGAATTATTTATAATGAAGATAACACGATTTTGTGATCGGAAATAATAAGAGAATGGCTAACGAGTATTTACACAAAACGATTTCGATATTTTTATTACTGCCTATCCCAGACAGCACTGGATATTCCTAGAATATTCTCTGAATATGCTAAAAGAAAAGAGTGTATTCCGAATATCCACCAAATATTTCTAGAATGTGTATGTGCCTCTGGAATATCCAAAGAATATTCAAATTCGAATATTCTAGTAATATTCCAAAATATACACGGAATATTCCAAAAGTAATATTCAAAGATGAATATTCCAAGAATATTCCAGTTGGATTGCTCAGGGAATATTCAGGTAGGAATATCCCAAGAATATTCTCAACTGGATATTCTGATTCGTTCTGATTTGTATATTCATGGAATATACCATAATTATTATTCTCATGTGTTTCAATGAAATATATTATAGTATAAACACCAATCACTGTATTATTTTTTTTATCGCTTGGAGCGCACGAAAGGGAATCCCTATAATGTTCAAAGAACATCGTGCAATCCTAGGAAGGATAGGGACAGGAGGTAGGTATTGGAATTTTTTTTGAACTTTTGGAGATTATATGTTGTTGGGAATACTTCCACAGGCAATGAATTCCAGAGCCTAGCCGTTCTATGGATGGAGGAGTCTTGATAAAGTGCTGTTCGACATCTTTCGAGGTTGAGAACGAAAGGATGTGCTGACTGGGCTTGTCTAGTTCGTCTGATTGGTATTGCTAGTGAAGAAATGATAGCAGAGATTTCCGAAGAACATTTCCCGTGGAAGTGTCGATAGAAAAGTGAAAGGTCGGCGACGGTGTTCCAATGATGTCAAAGAGTGAGTGAGTGTGGCGTCACCCACCAGGCGAATGGCTCTTCTCTAGATGGAATCTAAGAGCATCAGCGTATGTTTTGGAACTGAACCCCATATGTGGGAACAGTATTATGGAACAGGCCGTATCTGCGTTTTGTAGATCATGAGGAGCTGTTGAGGTGTGAAGTAGCTTTTTGCACGGAACAAGAATCCGAGTTTTTGTGAAGCAGCTTTTGCAATGGATCTGACATGATTATCCCATGAAAGAGTGTTGCTGATGGAAATACCGAGCATAGATATAGTGGGCTAGGTGGGGATGGTGGAGCCAGACATTATAATATCGAGCATACTGAGTTCCGCCTTTCTAAAGAAAATGCAGGCTTGAGTTTTGGTGGCGTTGAATTCAACTAGGTTGTTTGTTCCCCAGGCTGTGATTTCAGCAAGATCTTCATAGACAGCATTGACCTGCCTGCGCTGTGTGTTCTTAGTTTCCTGGGAAGAAATGGGAATTCTGGAAGAGAACGCAGTATGGAGGTTACTATCATCTGCAAAGCTGTGGATGGGGCAAGTTGTTACTCCCAACAGATCATTGATATGAAGCAGGAATAATGTTGGTGCCAAAATTGATCCTTGTGGAACGCCGGAATTGATGCCAATGGTATCAGACGATACACCATCCACCACTACGTGAAGCGATCTGCCTGAAAGAAAACTCGATAAGAGATGGCATAGCTGAGGTGGTAAGCCGTATGATGGTAGTTTTTGGAGGAGTCCTTCGTGCCGAATACGGTCGAATGCTTTCGATATGTCCAACGCGACAGCTAGAGATTCCCCGTGTTTTTCTATTGAAGATTGCCATGAATGGGTGACGTAGGCAAGTAGATCTCCAGTAGATCTTCGGTGGCGAAAGCCGTATTGTCTATCATCGATGATTCCTGAGCTCTCCAGATATTTGATAAGCTCAATATTGATGGCTTTTTCCATCACTTTGGAGATTACTGATAACAGGGCAATGGGCCTGTAGTTGTTGGGCAGGTTCTTGTTCCCTTTTTTGGGGATTGGTTGGACTCTAGCTGTCTTCCAGCATGATGGAAAAATACCCGACCTGTACGAGATGGTAAACAACTTGCAGAGAATCGGTGTTAATTTTGGTGCACATTTTTTGAGGATAATGGGTGGAATTCCATCAGGACCGTTAGCCTTATTCGTTTTGAGACCAAGCAAAATCTGTCTGATAGTGCGTTGATGGAAGACGATTTCGGGCATTCGACTCTCAACGGGTGGAATGTTTGGCGGCAGTTTTCCTTGGAAATCTAAAGTAGAGTTTGCTGCGAACATCTCTGCATAAATATTTGCTTTCTCCTGCGATGTTGTTGCTAATGTGCCGTCGGATTTGGACAGTGGTGGAAATGAGCTATTAGTGAAATTTCTTCCGACCGCTTTAGCAAGGAACCAAAACGAACGGGAGCCATTGGGGCAATCTATGAGTTTCGATCTCATCTTGGCATTGTATGTTTCTTTCGAAGCATCTATTGTTATTCCTGGCATCAACGTATTCTGCTCTAGTCGCGAGGTTAGGGTTTTTGCGCCAGCGATGGTAGGCTGTTTGTTCCAAGGCAACAGTTCTAGAACAGTTCTATATGACTTTGTGTGTCTTGTTTATGAGTTCTAGAACAGTTTTTGTTGAACCAGGGTTTCGATGGTGATGATCTTTTCGAAAAATGAGGTATGTATGTGTCCATTCCGAGCATGATGATCTCGGATATTTCCGCAGCACACTGTGAAGGGTCCTCAGAGTCAAAGCATACTCTATGCCAAGGAAACTCAGAGAAAAACATGCGGAGACCGTCCCAATCTCCTGAATTGTTATGCCATATAGGACGTGGGGGTGCCGGAGCAGTTGATGGAATGAAAAATGGGCAGGTTGTGGAGATGAGTGTGTGGTCAGAATTGCCAAGTGGAGCTCGTACATCTATGGTGTAGGGTGCTGAATTATTAGTGAGGAATAAGTCAAGTATGTTAGCTGAATGGTTATTGGCATCGGGAATTCGTGTGGGTTCTTCGATTAGCTGCTCTAAGCCGTGAGTGATGGCGAAAGCTTCGGCTTGTCGCCCAGCTTCATCCGTTCTGTTAGAGTGTACGAGCCAAGCAGTGTTGTGTACATTGAAATCGCTCATGATGATGATTTCTGCTGCTGGATGGTTCTGTTGAATTTGGTCAAGCTTCAGAAAAGAGAATTCGAAGAGCTCTTCATAGGATGGATCATTCGGTGATAAGTAGAGACAACAAAGGTATTTGGTCTGTTTCTGGCTATCGAGTTTGAACCACATGACATCAAACTTATTTGGTACCAAAGTTTTTTCTCGTTGACATGAGAGATTCGTTCTAGAGTAGAGGCAGAGACCTCCCTTGAATCTGAAACGTGTGTGGAGTTCGTACCCAGGACAGAGCAGATAGGTCGCATTGGTGGATGAATTGACCTGTGTCTCAGTAAGAGCCAAAATGTCTGGCTTATCAATTTGAAGGTGTCGATGGACATCGTTGATGTTCTTACTTATACCTCGGATGTTAAAAAGGTCTATCTTGAGGACTTTTTCAGCCGATGGTGAACCCCCTCTAGCACCTCTCGCCCGGAAATCCGAATGGAGAGGTATTTTACTTCCGGATAATTTTACTTGAGGAGAACTCATCATCGCGTATTATTCATCAAAAAGGGAGGTTGGCGTGGAAGGAAAAGGAAATTGGGTTGGGTTGGGTTGGCCGGAACATCAACCAGCTACTGAAACACGGGTAGGTATACCCATTTCACAGTGCCTATGGTTGATGTGGTGGTATCGCACCGGGCGATGGCGTTAACCATCTTCCACCTATTGGTGTCCTTTTAGTCGCCTTCTACGACAGGCAGGATTACCGTGGGGTTATTCTAATCCGACCACCACACGGGTCAGGTTAGGTTATTTCATAGAAGCGAAGCGAGTATCAACATTTTTATGAAAAAAACTGTGGTAGAAATCCATCATATCTGAGAGTGGAGTGATTTTAATAGGGATCAAATTACTCAATCAGATCATCGTACATGTTTCGAGCCCATATAAGCTATCCTTTTTATTATTCATCAAGATTCTAAAACATGAAGTGTTTAAGATCCGCTTCTGAACAACGCTCTTTGAGAAATTGGTATGTACTTATGTACAATATCATTCAACTCGATTACTGACCTAGTGGTTGAGGCGTTGCTCTGACAATCTGAAGTCACGAGTTCGAGCCCATCTTGGGTCAGTTCTTTTTATTATGAATATGTTTGGTGGAATGTTCCAGGAATATTTATTCATTGATATTCCTGTACTATTCTTGGAATATTCCGAATATTATCTGAATATTTCTAGAATATTCATTGTGTATACTCTAGGAATATATACATTCTTCCCCACCAGCACATTCAGGGAAAATTCCGTAGAAGATATGTATATCCTTGGCATGTTCATGAATACTCCCAATATCCAAAAATATTATTCTATGAATATTCATCAATCAAACCAGGTCCCATCTCCTGTGATATAAAAACCATTCAGAAAGGTGTGGGCAACCACGAATCTGAATAGAACAACATTTTGTCTCCCGGTATGACATGGAGATGACAGTTTCATATAGGTCGTAGAATTGCCTTTTTTGTCCCGCGGTACAAGGGCATGATTGGGACATCCAGGGGATATCCTGCAGTGGTTGTCCAGGGGACATCCCGCCCGGTACATCCCTAGGTTATCCTATTCGTGTCCCTGGAGTATCTGATATCCATTCACATCAGAGTCATTGAATTTCATCAAACTATATTGAGTTGAATTTTTTTGAAAGTGTTTGTTTTTCTTCCGGAAAATGATTGTAATGAAAATAAAGAATAAAGTCTCAGAACTTCTCAAGAAATTACCATTTTTCGCAGACAGAAATCGTACATGCATAATGCCCCTCATTTTTAAACACCCAAGAATGAAATTAATAAGTTCTTCATTGAGTCTATCCCTCAAACTCAACCATCTGCAGATGTTATCAATTTTTATGAACTCAACAGGCAAACTGACTTTGATTTCAATTTTCATGAAGTTAATGATCTATTCATTTTTGAAACCATTTGTGCAATCAAAACTAAAGCTAAGGGCATTGATGGGCTGAGCATTGATATGGTTAAATTGTGCTGTCCTCATATTATTCCTTTTATAACTCATATAATAAACTTTTGCATATGCGAAAACGTGATTCCAAATGCATGGAGGAAGGCAGTTGTAAAAGTTTTACCAAAAAAAAAGGTCCCCACTGAATTTAAGGACCTGCGGCCAATAAGTGTTCTGCCGTCACTGTCAAAAATTTTGGAAAGGGCACTGGAATATCAAATTAAGGATTATTTACACGACCACGCCCTAATTCCTTCAGTTCAGTCAGGCTTTCGTAAAGGTTTTAGCTGTACAACTGCCTTGCTCCATATTACTGATGACATTTTAAAAGCCACAGATAAAGGCCAGGTTACAGTGCTAGTATTATTAGACTTTAGCAGAGCATTTGATACCATAAATTATGACCTAATGATTGCTATACTGAAGTATATGGGATTTTCCAACAATGCTCGTATCCTCATCGAAAATTATCTTAAAAATCGACAACAGCAGGTTTGCATGAATGGTACTAGTTCCGATTACTTATCATTGAGATCTGGTGTTCCACAGGGATCCATTCTTGGACCATTATTGTTCTCCATATATACTTCTCACATTCTTGTCAAAATAAAAAAATGCAATATTCATTTGTACGCTGATGACACTCAGCTGTATTATAGCTTCAAACCTCAAGAAATAGAAAATGCTTCTGCAGTTGTTAATGATGATCTAAAGCTTTTTATTGATTACGCCACAGATCACTGTCTGCTAATCAATTCAACAAAATCAAAAGTCATGTTATTTGGTAGTAAACATCATAGACAAAACTTGACTCCAAATATTAATATTAATAATGAGGAACTAGCATTAGTAAATGAAGCAAAAAATTTAGGCGTGGTAATGGACTCTGAACTGAGATTTGTGAAACACGTTAATACACTGATACAACGAGCTTATTGTAACATTAAGTTAATATATGGTAATCGGCATCTATTTCCTACTCACGTTAAAGAATCACTTTGTGAAACGCTAGTTTTATCATTATTTAATTATGCAGATGCCCTGTATGGGCCCAATTTAACCGTCCAATTCAAAAATAAAATTCAAAAAGTTCAGAATTCATGTCTACGTTTAATTTTTGGAATACGAAAAAGACAAAGGATTTCGTATAAATTGAGGGAAATCAGGTGGTTGAATATGGAGAACAGGAGAAAGCTGCATTATACCAATGTATGTCATGGCGTGCTTGTGAATAAAAAACCTCCATATCTGTATCGTAAAATTACATATCGCTCTGATATACACAATATTAATATAAGAAATAAGGGGTTACTGACAGTTCCTTCTTTCAGGACAGAAATCTTCAGACGTTCTTTCAGCTACCAAATATGTCACTTATATAACTCAGTTCCATTAGAGCTTAAAAACCTCAGTGTTCCAAAGTTCAAGAGAAAATTTAAAGCACACCTCTTAAATCACCAATAACATAGTTCTTTTTTCAGACTCTAGGTGCTTGTGTTTTTTATGTAGGAAGGTAATATTTAACGTATTTCATAGGTTCAAACAATGCATTTTCAATGATTCTGACCGTAACTGTCTCAAATAAGTAATTATTTTCGGTATTCATAATTATTCATACACACGTCTCTGTTTTTGGGTTAAGTGGAAGAATATTTTTGGTTATGTCTAGTACACGACCAAAAATAAACTTCGCCCTTTATGGTCAATATAATCTATGTTACCAAGACTGTATGCATGTAAACCTTTAGTTGACTATAATAAAGACGATTATTATTATTATTATTATTATTATAATAATTATACCCAATTCCTAACAAAGTTGTATTTATTCAGGTTTCTGTAGTTGAGTCCTGTTTATAAATTTTAGTACATAAATCTTCAGGAGGCATGATAGCCAAAATGGAGCAAGGTGCGTGCATGATAAGCCAAAGGTCCCGGGTTCAATCCCTACGTACCAGAAGGACATCCTTTCGATGCCTTTCTTTATGGCCAGCGGAAGTTCCTGGGACATCCCTGGTATGTACGTTGTCCCGACAAAGGACATCCCTGGGATGTCCTAGTATAAAATCAGGGACGTCCTGGGAAGTCCCTAGGATGTACTGGTGTTGTTAGGGAATACTATCGAAAATTCTGTCAGACATCTCTAACTCGATCAGAATGCTTTGTCCTGAGGACTCCTGTTGTTACCAAGCATTGGACGAGTTCAGCAATTCATTGCAAACCTTGAAAATATCCAAAAACTTCTACCACTGGCAACAGGTTATTTTGATGAAATATTGATGCAATTTTTATCCTCATCGATTTTCGTATCATCCAGGGAATCCCCAACTCTCGAATCGCGAAAAATTATCAAAAATCTGATGACAACTGATTTTTTGGTTATTTCAGTTCATCATATTCCCTAATAACACAATAACATCTGTAAGACGTCGTAGAAACATCCATATGGGATGATAGGAACATCTCTGGAAAATCCCTATTTTCCTTGGGACATTCTTGGGATGTTACTGGTAACACCCGTATCAGCTTTGTGTAGAACTTGCGGCGGTAACCACCATAGCTATTTACATTTTGGGAATTCAGGTCCTGTAAATGAGGTACCTGTACCTTCCCCTTCTACTATCCTCACCTCTTCTTATATCACAAACTCTGCATTCACTGTCCTCCTCTCAACAGCTTTGATAGATGTTGAGGATGTACGTGGTAATCGTCAATCAGTCCGTTGTCTCTTAGACAGTGCAAGCCAGGTTAACTTCATTACTGAAAAATGTGTTAATAGGTTAGGGCTACCCAGATTGAAGCTTCCAATAGCTATAAATGGTATTGGACATATAGTTTCAGCTGCATCCTCCATGATCACGTGCAATATCAAACCTCGAAATAAAGCTGAACCAGAATTCACTATCGAGACAGCAATACTTCCTACTATCTGTTCAGATATGCCGAATGCAACTCTCTCAACTGACCAATGGTCATATCTCGCCAATCTCCACTTGGCGGACCCTCAATTCAATATTTCCGCCCCTATTGATATGCTCCTCGGAGCAGATATTCTTCATAAGATCATCAAAAGCGGTAAACTGATAGGTAAAGACACTAATGACCCATTTGCAATCGATACATCGTTTGGTTGTATTATCATGGGGAAAGTTAAGTGTACTCCTTCCACATCTCTAGGATCCTTTATATCTCTTTGCGATACATCATTAGATATAACCTTGAAAAAATTCTGGGAATTAGAGGAAGTACCTAAGAATTCAATATTATCCCCCGAGAATAGTATGTGCGAAAAAGTCTTCACGACTACTCACTGCAGACTACCATCAGGTAGATTTGTCAGAGATCCCCAACCCTATTTTGGTGATACACGCGCTATAGCACTTAGGCGATTCTACACTCTAGAACGTCGATTGCAAAAAGATCCTCTTGTTTCTCAAGAATATTCCGATTTTATGCGGGAGTATTCATTATGTTATCATATGGAACATGTAGAGAGACCAATCTCTTTCAAGAATATTTATTATATACCACATTTATGTGTAACAAACCCAAATAGCCAAACTACAAAGCTTCGAGTAGTCTTCGATGCTTCGTGTAAGTCTTCGCAAGGTTTTTTACTGAACGATACTTTGCTGGTTGGTGAAAAACTCCAGAGAGACTTGGTTAGTATTCTTCTCAATTTTCGTCTACATCAGTTCGTCTTTACATCAGACATTGAACAGATGTATCGACAGATATTGGTCCAAGAATCACAGCAAGATTATCAGAGAATTCTGTGGAGGTTTTCGTCTCAGGAACCTGTGCAGGATTATCGATTGAAGACTTTGACGTATGGTTTATCTTCTGCCCCTTTCTTGGCCATTCGCACCCTATTGCAGTTGGCTGAGGATGAAAAACAATATTTTCCTCTTGCCTCTGGGGTTCTACAAAATGACACTTATCTAGACGACTTAGCTACTGGATCTGATTTCTTGGAAAGCACGAAATCACTACAAACCGAAGTTATTTCTCTCTCAGAAAATGCAAATCATCCTGCACTCTTGGAGGATTTCGCTTCAGCAGACTGTCAACAAGATATTTTCTCTTTCGATTCTCAAGATTCTGTAAAAAAAAATATTAGGTTTGAAGTGGTTTCCTTCGAAAGATCATTTTGGATACTCTATTTCTTTGTCTGACAACCCTTGTACAAAACGAGGGATGTTATCAGATATAGCAAGGATATTTGACCCGATTGGGTTTTTATCCCCAATAACATTCATGGTTAAACATCTCATCCAGTATCTTTGGTGTATGGGATTAGACTGGGATGAAACTCCTCCCCCTGAAGTCATAGACAAGTGGTCTGAATAGAAATCAGAACTATCTTATATTTCCAAAATACAAATTCCTCGTCATCTAACCCCATTTATTTATAATTCATGCGAGCTGCACGGATTTGCAGACAGCTCAGAAAAAGGATATTCAGCTGTTGTATTTATTCGCTTTATTCTCCCTCATAATAAGTATGAAGTTCGATTGGTATGTGGTAGATCTAATGTTGCCCCGTTGAAAAAGATCAGCCTGCCCAAGTAAGAGCTCTGCGCAGCTGTTCTTCTCTCAAAGCTGATGAGCTTCATTATTCAATCATACTCTTTTTTTTTTTTTTTTTTTTTTTTTTTTTTTTTTTTTTTTGTCGAGGTGGTTTAAATCCTTTTGGACACCATATGGGTCCTATCCCCCATATGGTAGTGTGGGACTCCCCTGACTCTAGCCAGGGTTTACCCACTAAAAACTCCACCCCGTTTGTAGGCTCGTCTGACCATGTCTCCGACGACACGTAGGCCTATGGTGGCCCATTGTATCTTACCTAATGTTCTTTATTGTGCCCACTCCATTATCTCTGTACCTTGAACAAGTCTGTACAAATCCTTCACTGGATGTGAGTTGAATATTTCTGGTTCGCCAACTGGTTGCCCAAAGATCTTCTGTCTTCTGCGGTCCAATGCCTCACATCGGCACAGTATATGTGCTACTGTTTCTGGTTCCTTGCCACATAATCTGCAGCTTGGGTCGCCATTGTACAGTCCCATTCTGGTGAGATGCTCCTTTACTGGCGCGTGGCCAGTCATGAGTCCCGTAACAGTTTTTATCTGTGCTCTGTTCAAGTTGAGCAGGTCTACAGTTCGTTTATGACTTGGTTCCTTAATGTATTGTTTCCCATGTCTGTTTCTTGGGATGTTTTCCCAGTAGCTCTTGTGTTTTGCCTGAATCAAGTCTTTAACTGACCCTCGTGCTGTACGTTTTGGTACTCCAAGAGTCTGTCCTGGATCTGGCTCGTTGTCCGACCCTCTTCTTGCGAGTTCGTCAGCCTTCTCATTGCCAGCGATCCCCTGATGACCTGGCACCCAGATTAGCTTGACGCAGTTCCGGTCTGCCAAAGTTCTCAGTTCCCTCTTGCAATCCCATACCAGTCGAGATGTCACTTCCTGGCTTTCTATTGCCTTAAGTGCCGCTTGACTGTCTGACATAATACGGATCTGCTCGTTTTCCACAGCTCTCCTGTTATTTTCTTCCGCACATTGGAGAATTGCGTACACCTCTGCTTGGAAAACTGAAGCGTACTTCCCCAATGAGTAGCTGAGGCTAGTTTCCGGATGTTTGGAGTATACTCCTGCTCCTGACCCATTCGCAGTCTTGGACCCGTCTGTATACCAGATCTTTCCCTGCAGTATGGTGCTGAGTTCTCCGTCATTCCATTCAGATCTGTCTGGTATGGACACTCTGAATGAAGTGTCAAATATATATCGTTTCGAAATGTGATCTGTTCTCATATTAAGTATGTCCCTGTTCACTATTCTGACGATGCTCATATGTCCTGTTCCTATGTTAACATTGCCCAGTGTATTTTGCAGTCTTAGGGCACCAAGTCTCGCCTCCCCCTGTACCATCAAATGGAGGGGAGGCAGATCCAGTAGTGTTTCCATGGCTGCGGTTGGCGTTGACTTCATAGCCCCCGTGATTCCTAGACATGCAAGTCTTTGTATCTTGCTCAGTCTTGTTATAGCTCCTCTTTGTAGTGTCTTCTTCCACCATACCAGAGAGGCATATGTTATGGAAGGCATCACCACCCTGTTGTACAACCAGTACAGCATGTTTGGTCTCAGTCCCCATTTCTTCCCACAAGAGCGTCTGGTCATCATCAGTGACGTTACCGCTTTTTTGGTTGTCTTTTCCAGTTGTTGGTTCCAAGTCAGTTTCGGATCTAATATCACCCCGAGGTATTTGACCTCCTCTTTCAACTGGATTGTTTCGCCTCGAAGTTTAAGAGGACCTAATCCCTCTAGTTTATGTCTTCGTGTGAATGCTATCATGGTGGCCTTGTGAGGACTGATATTCAGCCCTTCTTGATCCGTCCATTCCGTTACCAGTTCTAGAGCCTCTGTCATACGATCTCTGACTGTGGTATTATACTTTCCTTGTGCCAAGACTACTATGTCGTCTGCGTATCCAAGGACTCTATGTCCACTGTCATTGAGTACCCTCAGTAGCCCGTCCATAACCAGATTCCACAGAAGTGGGGAGAGTACTCCTCCCTGCGGGCATCCTCTGGTCGCCCTGGCCTCTACGGTCTCTCCCATCACAGTGGTGTAAATCGTTCTGTTTCTCAACATTGAGTCTATCCAGGCCACACAGGGTTCCTCGATTCCTCTCTGTCTGAGAGCTCTAATTATAGAGTATATATAATCATACTCTAATAAAATAACTTTTCCTCATTTATATGCGTGAAGTGATTCAATGATCACTTTGTGCTGGATCAAAGATCCTGCCTATCGTTGGAACACTTTCATAGCCAACAGGGTGAGTCAGATCCATGAGAGGGTCCCCCCTTCATGATGGTATCATGTCGGTTCTCAGGATAATCCAGCTGATTGTGCCTCTAGGGGGTAACTACCCTCGCAGATGATCGGTCACTCTCTTTGGTTTCAGGGTCCAACTTTGCTCAGCCAATCTAACTATCATTGGCCTAAAACTCCGATAACTACTCCTTTAGAAGCCTCAAATGAAGAAAAAGGTATATCTCTTATTACCCAAATATCTCTAGATTCTCTTAATGACTTGATAAACAGATTCTCTTCTTTGAATGAAATCAGGAGAGTTGTTGCTTGGTGTCTTCGATTCCTCAACAATCTTAGAGTTCAACCCCCTCTACGTAAAAAATGTCCTCTTACTGATTCGGAATGAACATAATGCATTATTACTTCTAGTGAAACGTGTTCAGCATGTTTTATTTTCTAACGAAATTTCTCGACTAGAAGAAACCCTCCCTCTTCCGAAAACTTTCCGGAAATTGAATCCTTTCCTTGGAAATGATGAAGTTTGCGAGTAGGAGGTCATCTTTATTTTTCAGGTCTTTCCTATGACCACAAACTTCTTGCCATTCTACCAAACTCTCATCGATTAACCGATCTGATTATCGAAAAGTGTCATATTGACTTTATGCATCCAGGCTCACGCACTTTACAATATATGTTAGCCCAAAACTTCTGGATTCTATCCCCTCGTCGTGCTATATCACGAATTCTCTCAAAATGCATCCGCTGTTATAAAATCAGGTCGACTCCTTTCGAGCCCCCCATGGGCAATTTGCCTCATTTCCGCATTATTGAACTGAAACCTTTTCAATGTGTAGGGGTTGATTACGGTGGTCCGTTCAATATCAGTCACAGAAGGCTTACATTTGCCTATTCGTGTGTTTCACCACCAAAGCTGTGCATCTAGAACTTGCCTCTGACCTTTCAACAGATGCTTTTCTTGCTGCCCTCAGACGACTTATTAGTCGAAGAGGCCGTTGCACCCGTATCTTCATCAGCGATAATGGCGGAAACTTCGTCGGTGCCAGTCGCACCTTAGATGACCTCATGAAACATGCCTCAGAACATGAAAAAATTGAATGGTCATTCAGTGCACCCAGTTCACCCCATTTCAATGGTCTGAGTGAAGCGGGCATCAAGTCAGTGAAGACTCACCTCTTGAAAGAGCTTGACAGTCACGTCCTCACCTATGAGGACTTTTACACGGTCCTAGTGCAGGTTGAGGCAATATTGACCTCTCGTTCCCTTTATGCAATGAGTAATGATCCTAATGACCTCAATGTCCTCACACCCGGGCATTTCCTCACCCTCGAACCTGTAGCATGTTTACCAGATTTTGACCTTACTACCCTGAACATAAACCGTCTCGATCGCTGGCAATTTTTGCAAAGGGTTCACCAGGATATATGGAAGCGATGTCATGCAAACTATCTGCATACTTTGCAACAAGATTTAGTATCATATTCAACATTTATGTTCATGAATCAATTGCATCACTTATATTAAAACAAGTTTCTCCATATCTTGAAATATTCATTAAATTTTCATAACGGCGCATTACTTATGTCGCCGAATTTACTACAAAACTGTCCAGAATAGGAAATCTCGGTCTCACCGCGAAGAGCGAAAAAGAAGAACGAGAAAACAATGCGTTTCGATATTCGGTATTGGTACGATCGTGACCGCGCCGCACCGCAATTCTTCAAATAATATAATTACTCAAAAAACCCCCAAAATATCTCAAAATAAGCGCGAGTGATCTTTCTCTAGAGAAAAGTATACAGTCCACTTTCCACCTATGAACGGGTAATGAAGGCCGGCCTTAATCAGAGGACCTGGAAATCGACAGGAATATACCAGGTGAGAATTTGATTATCCTTAACTGGACGGCTGACATTACACTTCGTTCAAACACAGACAGAAGGTACTCAATCCACATTTCATCTTTGTCAAAGCATGTCAAAGCGTCTTCACTCTACTCGAGCGTTTCTGGTTGTTTGAATGCAAACGAGATTGCAAAAAATCAATGATATTGTTGATATTCTTCAATCAAAGCACCAACATATCGCTCATTAAATAAAACAACGTCATAACTCAAAAAACATCATTCTTGAAGAACTGTGATTGAAAGTATGAAATCATTATCACTCAGATCACATATATTCAAGAGAAACTCCAAAGGCACATTTTGGTTCAACAATCAATATTAGTACTACCTGAAGTAATATTTTTGTTCACGAACCTGTTTGACAGTATACCAAAGCAATTTTATAGCAACCATTCAGAATTAAGACAATATTGCAACATGAATTGATTTTGTAAAATGTCATAATTTGAGATATGACTCTATTGATACAAATTGAAATCATTTTATGGTAATCATCTTGATCGCCTCATCTCTGAATGATGTGAAATGATTGCCAAATCTATAGATAGTTGTCTAAGGTTTTATAATTAGGTAAATATCGTAAAGACCAACACTAGAAAGAAAACACATTTTTATTCGAATTATTTCTTAATACAACAGAGTTTAGTGCTACAAATTAATAGAAAAATTAGAATAGAATTTTGGGATGTGATTTTTATTGATCAAATCCATGAGGTCATTTTTTTTTCTTTCAGCTAGTTCAGGTTTTTTGTTGAATGCAGGCTTCAAATTCTTGTATCATTTATTTTTCTTTTAGTTATTATTTTAGCCTCCTGAAACTCATCATTGTATGAGTTCTTGTAATATACCGATACAGGAGATTCTCGCACAACTTTCATCACTTTAACTTTAGTAAGTTTCAAATGTGTCATAGTGAGGGGTCCAATGTCGGAAGCAAGTTGCTTCAGGTCATAAAAATCCTCATAGCACATTTCGTTTACAGTAAAAGGTGTTCCTTTTTTCTTTGCTGTCCGGATAGCAGCAATGAAAGCATCTGGTGTATACATGGGTCCCCCTCTCAATTGTCGTTTTACCTGTCTTTCGATAAGAGAATGAGCGGAGTCGCCCTCGTTTTGCGTATGGCCCTTTATAAGGAATTTGTGAATGATAGACTTTATTCCGAGATAGCGGACAGCATATAGATACATTGCTAGCATAAACTTATTTTTTTGCTGCCCCACACAATTATCGGAATAAAAAATAACTTCACAATCAGTGATGGTGGCTTTTTTTTGTAAATATTTCAGCACACAACTACCTAATTCGTTCACTCCTCGATGACCATTAGATTCATCCCATACGTAACATTCACAGTTATTTGTCTGCAAATCATAAATCGTGAAGTTTAAAACGTTGAGCTTCGATTTGTAGAAAAACACAGAAACATCTCCTTTTGGTATTGGCATAACCGCCTCATATACTGCAACAATACCATTGGACTTAATATTTTCTTTATCTCGTTTCTTTTCTTCCCTTGATAATTTTTTTTCAGTCAGATGTAAGTCATACTTATCCTTCAAATGTTGTTTCTCTTCATTTGTAGCGTTTTCGTATGCCACACAGGTTTCACATAGATCTTTCTTTGGCACGAAGAAGGAAATATTGAATTCATTCGTGAATACACGTTGGGATATAGCATAACTTCCATATGGCTCATATTTTTCTCTGCATTTTGAAACATAATCTCTATGGATGTCGGCCAACGAACGACTGCCATCTATGAATGCATGTTCGGTCGCTTGGTGTGAACTCGACCTCCCTGCCGATTGATCGACAGACGACCCGTTGGCTCAATTGGCAGAGCGTTAGGCATGTAACCCAGAGGTTATGAGTTCGACCATAGATCGACTCTCACACGGGGCGGTGGAGTTTTTTCATTTTCCATTGTCACTCGATTAGGGCTTTCATCATCTTCATTATTATATGTATCTTTTCGGTCGAGTTACCGACAAAAATTATCACCCACTCCTATGTATAGATTGCTTGCGGACATTTCCATTTCTCACTTCAAAATGAAACAAACAATTCGTAGGTTAAATTGAAACGGGCTTTGTTTCTGGGGCCTTTACTTTGGCGCTTTGTTCAGGGCGGAGACTACTCTGGTATTTGACGGGGGGGGGGGGGGGGGGTCTCGAGCGCCAGATTGTTTTACTAGGCCCAAAGTAGGAACAGAATCTATTACCCTTGCTTATGCTACTGAATGAATTTGACTGAAAAATATCCAATAACAAAAAAGTTATGACCAGGTAAACATTAAATTTCATATCATAGGCGGAGGGTTAAAAAATATTGAAGTCTTTAGGGTTGTAATGATGTTTATCAGAGTTAACTATCAGGAAAAGCTTTGAGAAGTCAGGAATCCATGCATTACTCAGCTCTTCCAGGTTTTCAAGTTTCGAGCTTTCGAACAAGTGAAATTCAAGTAGAATCAGTCTCAGGTTACTTAGATATTAATCAAAACCAGTCTAGTAATGAAACTGGTCAAAAACACTTCATTACAAAATAACGGCGTTATGTGCAAGCGCTTCAACATTAAATGAATGAAAATATGATATGTTATATTTTTCATCCAATTCTGCATTCAGACTCTCTGTTTCTGTGATACACGGTGCAGTAAATTCTGAATACAAATTCTCATTCAGAAAATGGACGAAAAACTGGCCCGTGTCATATACGGACTTTAGATATGGTTTCCCGAAGTTTTTAATGTCATCGCCACGTCATCTAATGACCTTGATGACCGCGAATTGTGAAAGTTTTGATTAAGTAGGTACGTTTGAAATATGAAGGAGTGTATGAGATCAGTGGAACTCTAAAAGCAAATTGTTCGTTGTGATTACACTGATTACGTGCAATGTATGGATTTTGTAGGCATATCGATACCAGAGCATTGCATGTTGAAGAATACAGTGAGTATAGATAAATTCTCATTTAGTACTGTAACGGGTCTTTATTTCTGTGGCCCTCACTTTGACGCTCTGTTCAGGACAGGAGACTACTCTGGTATTTGACAGGGAAGGGGGGATTCTCGAGCGCCAGATTGTTTTCGAGGTAGTTTACTCTATCTGCTCTGCATACAATTTTGGTACAGAGGTCCAAAGTAGCAACAGTGGAGGAAGGTACAGGAGGTATACCTACCTCGGTACCTACAGTATAAACCAGGGGTCAATGGTATTGAATCGACTTGGAATCAATAGGTAGCCAAGGGAGTGTAGGCTCTAATTACAAACCCTGGGTTTAGCCTGAAATACTGGTTGCTATTTCTAGTCTAGATAATTACAGGAATCGAAACAAATATCTTTCGGGACTCTTTGGTATTTTGAGGTTAGGTCGGGAAAATTATTAATTTGAACTATTTCATCATTTCTACCTGGAGAATCGGAAACACAGTTCCAAACGAATTAAACAGATTTAATTCTTATTTATCTTTCTCTTTCCTTCGGTTTTCGAATTTTTCGATATCGGGATTTCAGTGAGGTTAATTGATTTTTCATTCATGCATCCATGTCAAAATTTTATGAACCACAGAACACCGCCTGACGGGACACAAAGCACAGAGACTCGGAAGCACAGGACAGGATTTCTCGAGGAAAAGAAGGAGAAGAATTCACAACTGGCTTGTCAGTGTCAGTCGTCAGTCAATAATAATAATCTGCAATTTTGATGAAAATATTGAGAATCATAAACAACTAAAAACAATGACAACAATGAAAGAAATCTGAAATATGCAATCACAAAAACCGTTTATTCGCAAATACAACTTTCGGGATTCGTTACACAGGTCGGGTGAGTATCGGTATAAAAAACAACATGAATGAAACGAATCTATGAACAGGATGAATAATTATGGTGAAAAATATGCAAACTCACATGTGTAACAGGAAATCACTATACAATAATACTTCACACTGGTTTTGAATGAACTATGAGAGCACTAAGAAATCAGCAAGAGAACCAAGCTTGAAGAGCAGGCCGAGCAGGTAGTGCAGACTTGTAGAGAAGAGAAGAGAGCCCAGAATCCTTAGCTGTCTTCAGTATTTATACACTGCTTTGGCCTTGGCACAAGGACAAGTAAATCTGGAATCTCATTGGTCAAAACTCCCACCTTGCAATGGCTCATGGCCATGGCCACTGAATCTGGAAAATATTCAATAACAACAAAGTTATGAGCAGTCAAACATCAAGCATTTCAACAGATAGATAATTCATCTAAGTTCATATCATAAGCAAAGGGTTGGAAAATATGGAAGTCTCTAGGGTTGTAATGATGTTCATGAGAGTTTACTATTAGGAAAAGCTTTGGGAAGTCAGGAATCAATGCATAACTCAGCTCTCTCAGATTTTCAGGTTTCGAGCTTTCGAACAGGTGAAATTCAATTAGAATCAGGCTCAGGTACTTGGATTTTGATCAAAACCAGTCTAGTAATGAAGCTGGTCGAAAACACTTCATTACAGTACTATCGGATTTTGACGGCATAAGGGCGTTGTCCATCGAATTTCGCAACAACTTGTAGTCCTTGTAGATAGATACTATTTCAAATGAATACCCGTTGATTACCGCAATATTTTCACCCACTTAACCCTCTCTCAACACGTCCCAGCTCCAGCTGAAAACCTTCGGAGTCTCCAAGGCACACATAATTCCTTTCGTTTAATTTTTTTCAGAATTGTTGTGATCCAGAATCTGTGACACCTAGTTTATATAAGTGCTAATATTTTTACCGCGACTAGGTGTCCTCTCTTCTACCTCGGGTCGGCCCTGTTTTTTCTTAATCAAAATCATTCAACGATAAAATCAAGAAATAATCAGTTATGGTACGTAAACACTTGCATTGTGTTTTTTCTTCTTAATAAAGTGCGATCTCCTCGAATCAAGACTCATCAAGTGGAAAATAATACGTTCATCAGTGTTTGTGTTAAATATTTTATAGATTACCTATCTTATATGGATAATTTATGGGTCGTAGTGTGTTCAGGTAAATACAATTTATTTCCATTATATTATATTTTTATATTTATTTGTGATGTAACCAGGAGTATACTCAAATCTTTCGTAGACTTAGACGATTCAGGATCTAGCTGCGCTCGAAAAGACTGGAACATTGAAGGGGCTCCCTTTCGTGCGCTCGAAAAAACAAGAAAAAGTTGAATATACCGGTAATTTAGAAATCCTATTGATTGCGTTTATATACTCGCAGTATCTAGTTGTTGAATATCTGCAACATATCTATAGTCATTTGCAGTTTTTTATACTGGACAAGGCATATCGGTTCAGTGGCGTTAATAAAGAGTACGACACATTATACATTCTTGTTAGAATTAACTTCGAGTCATCATCGATAGGTGGCACTCACAATAATAAAATGGATGACAATTCGAACGTGTTCGATATCAATGATAGTGTCTGTCAACGCTGATAATTGAAAGTGATTTCTCAAAGGATTGTTATTCATTTTCATGAACTGGTGCTAGTAATTTGAAGGTACACAATATAGTATGTTGTGATATTAGTTTCCTGTTTCCATTATTCGAAAATATTTGACGTCAATAAAATATAGTGTTGCACATTATGCAACAACATGCAGTACAGGGTGGCTGGCATTCGAGCCTCATCATTGGATGAGTCCGAATACTTCCGGAGATATACGAGAAAAACCGAATAATTTTTTCTATATTTTTCCCAAGTTATTTGAAGAAATCAATCTGAATGAATGACACTTCATTGTGGCCTTTTTTTCCGGACCTGGATTCATTATTTCATTTTTCCATATCTTTGGATATCCCAAATGCTATGAGCTATCACAAATTCTTATTTTCGAATGTTTCGTTCATGGAAATTGAAAGTTTCGTATCGAATATTCATTATCGTAAATTTTTCAATCATACTCACCATACTTGCATGATGTTGCACAAATGCAACAATCAAACATCTTAGAAAGAAATTGGAATGAAAAAAAAATGGTGTTCTGGAATAGAATTTGCTCCTCAGAAATATTTTTTCAACAATAACAAGAAAATCGTGCATTGTAGGGATATCCTCAGTATAGACGCATTTGCTTCCCAGGTAGAACTATAATATTGATGGAATATCAAACCAATATGGAGTGAATGTTGAGGTAATATCAATTCTAAATATTGGGCCAATAAATCAATGTGAATATTCTGTGATCTTGGTGCTATATGTTGAATTCCAATCTTGTTTCGATATGCTTCATCCAATATCGAGTGTATATTTGTATACAAGATTGGACAAATATATGATGCCAACTACCAGAAACCGCTTTTATACAGGGTATGTCATGACAATCTTACACTATCTTTATATCGAGAATCAGTAGGGAGAAATTCATGAAAATGTGCATGCTTATATTTTAGAATGAGCTCTCTTCATTTAAAATATTTTCTTCGACAATGAAGTGCTGCTGCTGAGGTCACTGGGAATTTCATTCAATTTTGAATTGAATACCCTATATATTTCCCACCATTGGAACAACCTTCCGAAGAGCTTCCCAAACATACCCCACTCAATGTAATCATCTTCCTAATTTCTCAATTCATGGGTATCTAAAACTAACAGAGTTTGATCGATTCTTGAATAATTTTAGCCTTGACAATGACAACGATATTGATAATCAAATTAGCTCTTAGGCTTCTTCGCCCAACTGATGAGACCCGGAAGGTCGAAAGTTCACACATTGCACTCTAAAATATCGTTGGGTTGAGGTGAAACCCGAAACCCAGTTAACTGCTTCGTATTCATTTGACAAAAGCAAAAGAACTTTTGGGATTTCGCAAATCTTCTCGAATTTTGTGGCGCGTTTGACCCTTAAAGAAGCGAAAGTATTCTTTGGTTCGAAAACATGTTCAAAGAAAGAAAGAAAATCTTTCAAAAATCGATCAAACTCTGTTATTTTTGGATGCTCATTAATTGAGAAATAAGGGACTTGATCATATTGTGCGAGGTATATTTGAAGAGCTCTTCGGAAGGTATTTTCAATGGCGAGGTGATATATATGGTGTTCAATTCAAAATTCCTACAATTTCTGTTGATTCATGCATATCATCTCAGACAGTCAAAATGTATCTGTTGTTACGACAAGGAATTAAAATCCCCTATGTGTATGTTTCCTCGAATGTTTCTCTCCTGTCAAAAATAAATGAATTATAGGAGGGGCTTCATGAGAAATAAAACTTCATTCACAATTTTCCATACCAGAGATATCACCAGAAAAATAAACCATTTCGAAATTATCAACCTGATTGCAAACAGATCGAAATTGTATCAAGACATCACATCACTTTTCTGGATTATAAAGTGAGGAATCATCTGTGTGACCATACAAATGATTGAGATACGATCAAAGACCCTCAACATGGCACACATTGCCATATTCATTTATACAAATACAAATTGGAGCTTGTATGGAACTCAAGAAAACACCCTCCCTAATAACACAATAACATCTGTAAGACGTCGTAGAAACATCCATATGGGATGATAGGAACATCTCTTTAAAATCCCTATTTTCCTTGGGACATTCTTGGGATGTTGCTGGCAACACCCGTGTCAGAATTTGTGATGTCTTATAAACATCCCATCAGAATGTTTGTGGGATGATACGGGATGTACCAGAGACATTCAGGGTACTTGATATTGAAACATCTTAAAGAAACTTCTATATAGGATGTTTTTTGTTTGATGACAGTAATGGATGACACGGTATGAATTATTTTCAATCTGAAATCCTGAAAATGGCCGACCTATTTCCAGATATCAAGTAACAATCCGAATCCGAAAATATGAGGTCGGTGCGGTCCAATAACTAATGAAAGATATATGATAACAGTTGTTTGAGGCTCATATTTGTTGGCGCTGGGCCGACGGCTGTTAGTAACTCTTAGCAACGTAGTTGTACCGCCATCTATCGGCTGGTATAACAAATAAATACAGCAATAAATATGCTGAAGAAATATATTTTGTCGTTTATTTATGTCGTTCATGAAGTTAAACAGGTACTCTGGTAATCTTATTGAGGAATATTTAGTATAATTATTTCAATTTGTTATCGATGAAATTAGCCGGCTTTGGTATAGGTATAAGTATATATGTACGAATACAGTTTTGATTTCCATTTTTAATCAACTTTTCAATGTTTCAAATGTCACAATTATTGTTTGAACTGTTCAATCATGTCAATCATCATTAGCAGATATAGAACCATGATATTATTTATGAAAAAGATCAAATGGGATGTTTCTGAAACATCCAATGAGAACATCTGATGGATGTCCCAAGAGAAACATCTCTGGGATATCGTACCTAAGTCTGAAACATTGGGACATTTGTAGGACCTTAGCGGGATGTACCAGCAAGATCCCGTGTTGTTAGGGCTGTAGTGGTTTTAATTTTCTATGGGTCACATAACCCGTGAAAATGTTCTTCTGAAGAGTTTCAGGAATGAAACACACTAGTTTTGTGACATTATACAAAAAATCATAATAAGTGACAGCAAACTCCATGATACGGTATGAGAAAACCAGATAAAACATTTTTGGACGGAATGGCATCACTCCAAATTCAATACAAGTTCATCGCTCTGTAACATATTTATATCCTCTCATTTTTTTGTTTTCTAAATGCATGATTCTGATGACAATAGAATGAGCTTCTGAAATCTGAGAACCGAATTGAAATCTGTTATTTTTTTTCGAGCGAATATTTCAGGTGCCCACTTCAATTGCGAGGCACTATATATTATGTAATATAGGTAACTAAATAGGGTGTAGCTCTGCTCATATAATTGTTAGGCACCTAATAGTTTCTTTTCATATCAGTGGATATGCTCATATATAATATTATTGTATTAGAAAACTGAGACTATATATTTATCGTAATACTCTACAGTATATTCGATATACAGTGTCATTCATAAGGTCGGCATCATATGGGAAAAACTTTTATTGATGACTTATTTCGAAATTCGAGTTGGACGTTGAGTTTTGCTTCAAAAAAGATGAAAAATGGCCTACTCAATCGGGGTCACGTGACTTTCGCTACATGTCAAAAGTGACATTCTTTCAAATTAATCGCTGAAAGTAGTTTCATTTGTTCGAATATCGAAAAAGTTTACTTGAAAAAGTTGTTTCTATTTGAATTTCACATATGTGACTCGGATTTTAACTTTCTATTACATTTTTTAGATTTCGATATTTTTTAAAAATTTTCGAAATTTCTGTAATAATATTGAAAAAATTGTAAATTCGATAATACTACTTCATACCGGTAGTTTCATCATGCTACTAACTTTCAAATATCAGAGAAATTTCGAAAAATTGAAAGAAAAACCAAAATCTGAAAGTTGCAATAGAAAAATCAGATTTGAGGAGCATGTGTAAAATTGAAATAGAAACAACTTTTTCAAGTGAACTTTTTCGATATTCGAACAAATAACCCTATTTTCAGCGATTAATTGGAAAAAATGTAACTTTTGACATGTAGCGAAAGTCACGTGACCCTGATTGAGTAGGCCATTTTCCATCTTTTTTGAAGCAGAACTCAACGTCCAACTCGAATTCCAAAATGAGGCATTAATAAAAGTTTTTCCCATATGATGCCGACTTTATGAATGACACTGTATATAGTACCTATCATCTTATATGCGTGTTGAGGATTATGAATATTTGTTCATTATTTGATTTTTGCTGATATGCATTCCACTTTATAGTGTAGTTTTATTATCTCAGTATTAGGCTCCACTTCAATTTTTGGTAGATAAATATGTTTTTTATTATTTCTAATGGGGGACTGGAAGATCAGCCTTGCTGAAGTCCACTCATATTTGCCCAATTGATGAACGTACCCATTAGTTTATCACTTTTGTCACATCTAGATGAATAAATAAATTAATTCAACGGATTCGTATGTCTGACCACGTATTCTATTGGGAAAAGATCAATGAGAAATATCACTTATCTTCATTCAAAACTCTATTACTATTGTCGATAAGGTTGTGAACGTAGCTAGCGAAACACGTGTCGAAGCGTTTAAAAAATAGTTTGAGTTAGTGATAACACAGTGTTAGGCCAATCATATTAGATCAAAATAACCTGAAAAGTAAATAATAATCGATGAAAAGCAATAAATTGGTGCAGAACTTCATATTCACTTACTAATGGATGTATAATCTTTGCAGAGTCACTCGAGACAAATAGCCAAAAATCATCGCCGGCGAAACGCGAACCGTTTGAACTTTTTTTTATGTTCTGGTTCCCACAAAAAGGGGTATCCTGTAATGTTCAGAGAACATCGTGGGATCAAGGGAAATAAGGAAGGAAATGGTGTTCTTCTTGAATTTCTGGAGGTTATATGCCTCGAGGAACACCTCCCTTGGCAATGTGTTCCAGAGCCTCGCTGTTTGTTGGATTAACGAGTCTTTGGAAAGATATGTTCTGCAGGTCTCCAAAGTGACCACGAAAGGGTGCGAAGCCTCAACACGATGGGTTAATCTCGCGGGGACTGCCAAGGGAGGAATAATTGTTGATATTTCAGAAGAGCATCGTCCATTGAAATATCTATTAAATAGAGCCAGATCGCTTACTTTTCTACGGTGTTCCAGAGGAGTGAGTGAGTTTGTGAGCGAGGCATCACCCACGAGACGAATTGCCTTTTTTTGGACAGAATCCAATAGTTTCAGGGTATGTTTGGATGCTGCACTCCAAATATGGGAACATTATTCCAGGACAGGTCGGATCTGTGCCTTATAGATCATAAACAGCTGACTGAAAGGGAAATAGCTCCTGGCCCGAAACAAAAAACCGAGTTCTTGGGATGCACTTTTAGCAATTGATCTCACGTGATTTTATCAAGAAAGGTTATTGCTGATAGTGATAACAAGCATTGAAATGGATGTCTTCAAAGGCATACTTGTATTTTGTTTGCATTGAAATCAACCAAATTATTGAATCCCCATTCGAGAATTGTTGCCAAGTCCATATTTATGTTGTCAACATTTATCCCTCGTTCGTTTCTGATTTGCCTGGCTGGTATTGGAGCCCTGGAAGAGAAGGCGGTATGGAGGGTACTATCATCCGCGAAGCTGTGTACTGGACATGAAGTTGCTACCAACAAATCGTTGATGTAGAGTAGAAATAGTGTCGGTGCTGGAATTGATCCTTGCGGAACACCAGCATTTATGATAAGATAGTCCGGCATGCGCGACAAATCTCTATTGATCAAGCTGTCCCAAGTGACTTTGCTGAGACAAGTTTCAGCACGGCTCGATCGGTCATATTTTCGAATGAAGGTACAGTAATGAAGTTTTTGCCTCAAATTTCAGTAACTGTTGGTCCCATTGTATTATGATGGAATGCTGTTTTAATTTTTTGAGTTATTTCGAGAAGTATTGAATGAAATATAATAAATTGAAGGGTATAAATAACAAAGGTGCTAATTAGTGCCATAATTTCCTGAATCGAGGTATTGCCGTGAAACGGTAATGAACGACCTCAAGGCTGTGAGGGCCATGAGTAATATTGAGCTTCCTACAAGAATAATAAGATGGAGCCACCGGTAAGCAACAACAATTATCTGCCATCAAGAGGGGCAAGTTCTCTGCTAGCTAGTTTCCTTTCAAACAGGTCTCTTCATGTAGTGGTCGACTGAGTGTCATCTGACTCTCTTATCATAAATGCTGGTGTTCAGCACGGATCAATTCTAGCACCAACACTATTTCTACTCAATATCAACGATTTGTTGAAAGCAACTTCATGTCAAGTACACAGCTTCGCGGATGATAGTATACCCTAGTACTCAGCCAGGCAAATCAGAAACGAACAAGGGAGAAATGTTGACAAACTAAATATGGACTTGGCAACAATTCTCGAATGGGGATCCAATAACTTGGTAGGTTTCAATGCAAACAAAATACAAGCATGTCTTTCCTCTAGATAAGCCGATTCCACTGTGTCCAACATGAGCTTTTCAGGAGTAACCATACCTTTCAAGACATCCATTTCGATGCTTGGTATTATTATTATCAGCAATAACCTTTCTTGGGAAAATCACGTGAGATCAATTTCTGAAATTGCATACCAAAAACTTGATTTTCTGTTTTATTCCAGAAGCAATTTCACTTCCAGTCAGCTGCTTATGATCTATAAGGCACAGATCCGACCTGTTGTGAGATACTGTTCCCATATTTGGAGTGCAGCACCCAAACATACCAAGAAACTGTTGGATTCTGTCCAAAAAAGGGTAATTCGTCTCGTGGGTGATGCCTCACTCACAAACCTACTCACTTCTCTGGAACACCGTACAAAAGTTGGCGATCTGTCATATTCATGGACGATGCTCTTCTGAGATATCACCAATTGTTCCTGCCTTGGCAGTCCCCGCGTGATCAACCCGACGAGTTGAGGCTTCGCACCCCTTCGTGGTCACTTTGGAGACCTGCAGAACATCTCTTTCCAAAGACTCGTTTATCCAACGAACAGCGAGGCTCTGAAACATATCGCCAAGGGAGGTGTTCCCCGAAGCATATAACATTCAGAAATTCAAGTAGAACACCAATTCTCACCTTATTGTCCATGGTTCTCACGATGTTCTCTGAACATTGCAGGATATCCCTTCTCGTGAGAACCAGAGCATAAAAAAAGTGCCTACCAGGAGATGGTGACAAAAATGACGTTCTCCCATCTTACAATGCATGCCTTCTCAAGGCTGTATAATTAACCCCAAAATATGAACAGTATAGACAAGTTCCTGCCTGCTGTTTCAATATACAGGAGTTCAAACAAACTAAAAATGGTTACGAAAAACTGAAGAAAATTCAAGGGTACTTCCGTGTTTTCAGATTGCAATTTCATTTCAAGTTTTCAGTGATTCCTAACTGCATGGCATTTAATAGATACTTCGTTTGTATACTCAATTGATAGTAGGTAATTTGGCATGCACACCAGGATTTTGATAGATAGAGAAATGCATGAGGAAAGTTGCAAAAAAAACTTATTTTGGAAAGTTGCATCTTATAGGCACTGTATCCACTATCCATCATATTCACTATCTATTTTTTCTGCTTCTAACTGCTACCACTGCGACTTCCACTAACTGCCCAAACTCCGCTTCGCGTCGTTCGTGTCAACGGCAGTCGCGTGCGGGAAAGAATCACTTTCCGCACTTGTTAGGAAAATTACTATATCAGTTCACTCTCCCATTGTCAGCGCATAATAATTTTTTTTTTCATCTTTGCCAATATGACTGTCCTATGTAGTGTGATAATTGTACCAAAGCTTCCAGTCTTTGCTATACTTAATTTGACCATTCTATAACGTATACCTGATGATTATAATAGTCGTTTCGTGATAAAATAGACTAATTATTACGAATGGAAATTCTCATTGATTAAAATCATTATTAACTCTTGTAAGGAGTTGTTGATGTGTGTATAATTGATGGAAAATATTCGGAATTTGCCATGGATGTACTATACGCTACAGTCGTGGGTACGTACGTGTCTCTACTCTGAATTTATTTGATTTCAAAGGTTAAAATATAATGATATTTTGTGTCCCAGTGCATGGTGTGGAAGTTTGAAGTTTCACTTACGACTGATCTTCAATGTAAGTTATATATTTACTTGTGGTTTTTACATATGGACCAATATGAAATTATGAAATCCGATGGAAGCATGTTTTAACGTTTATACTGATGTTATACAGGGTGTTTCAGATGAACCTGACCTTCTTGCTAAGGTAGGTAGAACACTGCAAAATAAGTTGGGTTTGCTTAGTGGAAAAAGTCGTAGCGGCATTCGTTTTCATGATACAAGGTGTTGAAAAAATGATTTTTTTACACATTTTTCACGATTATGTCGAAACTACTGGCAACATTGAGATGAAATTTTGTATGGATGTTTATTGAAATCTGACACATCGCATGAATTTGTTTTTATATCTGACTCTCATAGAGGGCGTTACACGGTTCGTACTGAGTAGTTTAGAACATAACTTTTTTGAGGTTAGATTTTTCAATCCAAATTTGATGTGAACTTGAACATCATTCAATTTCACTCCAAAAAGTTGCTCTAGGTAAAACTCGATACTGTGTTCCGTTTTCGGAATATTTCGATTTGAAAATGATGAAGTGATAGCTGATGCTGGGTATACATATAATGAATTCCATTGAGTTCAATTACCTATTTAATATTTAATCAGATTCAAAAACAAAAAAAGTATCCTTATGCTGAAGTTATTGATGGAACAAAGAATCATGAGTAGAAAATTGAGAGATATTTGACTAGAAACATGAAATATTGAATCAGTTAGAGTAAGTGTTCAAAACGTCCTACGTTTCGACTAATACACGATTCTATATTCTTTTCCTAAGAATGTATTATTCTTCTAAACATGCAGTTGAGGATCAGCTGGTAGGTCATTAAGTGATGTTCAATTATGTCTTACAACTCTTGACGTGAATTCACCTATGTAGCACAGACTTTCTGCTCAAGATACAACAAAACTGTGTGATTCATGATCTTAGTCAAATCTGTTTCGATGTGATTCATTGTTAAATCAATATAGGTATAGCATCAGAAATGTATCGTTGTTTTCGGTTTTCAATAAATGGGTGATAATTTTCCATAATACTCTAATACATAACTCTATACCTGCAACAGTTACCTATCACTTCAACATTTTCAAATCGAAATATTCCGAAAACGGAACACAGTTTGAAAAATCTAACCCCAAAAAAGTTATGTTCAAAACTACTCGGTACGAACCGTGTAACTATAGCGCTCTCTATGAGAGTCAGATATAAAAACAAAGGCATGCGATGTGTCAGATTCCAAGAAACATCCATACAGAATTTCATTGCAATGTTGCGAGTAGTTTCGACATAATCTTGAAAAATGTGTACAAAAATCATTCTTTCAACACCTTGTATCTTGATAACGGAAGCCGTTACGAAATTGTTTTTACTGAGTAATCCCAACTTATTTTGCAGTGTTCTACCTACCCTACTAGGGGGGTCAGGTTTTTTTTAAACACCCTGTATACTAATATTATTATTTATAGATGGAGAAAAGAAAGTGATTGAATCAACAAGAATTCGATGAATTCAACTAAATTTGAGTGTCACATCAACGACAAAATGGTTTTTTACCACAAAAAAATATTGTTCATCCATTGCATGTACTCATTATTGTTTAACTCAGCAGGGATGATTGGTTCAATGAACAAAGCATATTTTCATCCTATAATACAGTATTAGATCTGACGTAAATATTTCCTTTATGATTTGAATGATCAAGTTATGAATTGATGAAACATTTAATAATTTCAGTCGATTGACCGAATTTTCGGTTTAGAAGTGAAAATATTGAAATAAAAAATATCTCGAATATAATTAAATATCATTTTCATTCAATAAAGCATACTTTTATCCTATAATACAGTTTTAGATCTGAAGAAAATACTATCTTCATGATTTGAATGATCAAGTTATGAATTGATGAAACATTCGATAATTTCAGTCGATTGACCAAATTTTCGGTTTAGAAGTGAAAATATTGAAATGAAAAATATCTCGAATATAATAAAATATCATTTCCATTCAATAAAGCATACTTTTATCCTATATAATACGGTATTAGATCTGAAGAAAATACTATCTTCATGATTTGAATGATCAAGTTATGAATTGATGAAACATTTAATAATTTCAGTCGATTGACCGAATTTTCGGTTTAGAAGTGAAAATATTGAAATGAAGAATATCTCGAATATAATAAAATATCATTTTCATTCAATGATAAATTTCAATCGGTCAATATAACTAATAACAAACCTATATAATTTTGTTGGTGCAACAAAACATTTTCATGGAGTAGAGATAATTACAAAAAATTGTTAGAAATAAATACACGTACCTACCTCGGTTCCTCCTTATTCTGAATTATTCACTATATCTCAAAGCTTTCTAGAGTGCTCGAGAAAAAAAAAACAAAGAATCTATTTATATCAGAATCGTTTATTACATCTTGAATGCTGCATTATATCATTGATAATGAACTTGACGAAACTAATCCACTGTTGTTGTTTTTTGGTAATTATGTATTGAATATCAACAAAACGTATTTTTCTACTCACAACTAAAATGGCATTTAGAGTACGGATATGTACCACGCAAAATGATCGATTAATCACGGATTGACGATCTGTGATTTATTCAAAATATTAAACACGTTACCATGGCAACACGATTTCTTGAACACATCACCATGGCAACACAGTTCATTAAACACAGCTTCAGTAATTTGAGACATGTCTGGCCTGACAATTGCATTAACTGTCAACTGTTATTTTAAAATTTTGTATCATTATTATTCAAACAATATTCGTTTGTTTCAGAATTATTCATTGAAAATATATGCGAGATGTAGAAGAAAGTGGAATCGAAAATGTTCTGGTTCTTGCATATCTCCAAGAAGTATTGAAATGAAACCTCCATCTTGAGAACAATTTATTTATTCTGCGCTAAGCATGACAATTAACGTGAAACAACGGTTAGTAAGCAATGGACTGAACACAACAACTACAACCAATATCACTAATACGTGTTACATAATATACTATTGTGAATTCGTTAGGAGGCGGTATATGATTTCTTTATAAAGCACGTTTACAAAATAATCACTAAAGAATCGAAAATGTTTTGTTTGTGAAAATTCCACAAAGATACTCAATATCGTGTTTTGATTTGCGTCGGCTTTTTCATTCTAGCAAAATTATCGACACAGTAGGAAAATAGAACTGGATCAGTAGTATAAAGAGCTCATTTCTGTTTGAAATTAAAACGAGCGAATGTCGAAAATCCCAACTGATTTTAAAGAACTATGAATCAATGTACTGGCAATGGAAAGGAGTTCAAAATGATGTGCTGAAAGCAGGAGAGTTTCTGTTTTGTTTGAAAATACAGACTTGGAATTTTTAGAGTAGGGATATGAACGTACCAAAGTTTGGAACTATCACAGATCCTTGTGGCATACCTGATAATGTAGTTCTCCAATTAGATACTGTGCATTTGAAACCGCCATGAGTCAGCCTCACACGCTGACTTCTCCCAATGAAGTGAGACTTAAACCAATTCAAACTTACATCTCTCACCCCATAGAGCTTTTATATAGCTTCTGTAAGATTACTTCAAAGTTATCGCTGTCGAAGGCCTTGCGAAAATCACACGATAAACCAATCACAGAAATATTTTGATCTATGCAAGATATTATTTCTTTGTTTATTGAATACATAACAGAAACTGTTGACCTTCCTGTTGTGAATCCATGCTGATTTTCGCAAAGGATTTTTGAGTTTTGTATGAATTTGTTGTTGTTCAGGCGTTTGTACATAATTTTTTCGAATAATTTCGCCACTACTGAAATCAGGCATATTGTCTTATAGTTATTTGGGTTTGATCTATGTCCACCCTTGAGAATAGGGATGACCTCAGAATATTTCAGAATCTGAGGAAACATTCCACAACGAAATGATTCATTCATTAAATATACAGAAAGGTCTGATGATTTTGTTATGATTTTGTTTTAAATACTGCAGATATTTTATCCCAACTATACTTGAGTATTTACCTTTCAGACTCAAGCATGTTTCAATCACTCCATCAGAAGTTGTTTTAATAGAGAAAAAAAACCAAAGTCGTCTCCACAATTTTTAATGTATAATCAGGCAGTCAATCCTGCTTCATTAAGGTTGATACATGTTTCGGCCATTCAAATGGCCATCTTCAGTCAAAAGAATATAACAAAGTGCATCTACAATAAAAAACCATACATGATTTTATATGTAAAAAAAATTGAAAATGGAAAAGACAGCAGTTGTAAATTCAACTGCTGTCTTTTCCATTTTCAATTTTTCTTATATATAAAATCATGTTTGGTTTTCTATTGTAGATGCACTTTGTTATATTCTTTTGACTGAAGATGGCCATTTGAATGGCCGAAACATGTATCAACCTTAATGAAGCAGGATTGACTGCCTGATTATACATTAAAAATTGTGGAGACGACTTTGGGTTTTTTTCTCTATTGATCATTCCACTCCACTTTGAGCATGGACTACTACAGAAGAGAAGTTGTTTTTATTTATGATGAAGTTTGCATTATTGTCAAGAGAGTGGTTACATAAGTGACTATTTATATTTTCTAGACCTTCTTCATCTACCTCACATGTTTCTACTATATTCAGAAAAAAGTTATTGAAGCAGTTTGCTATATTTGCTTTATCTTCTATTTGTTCACCCTGAATGTTCAAAATCATGTCATCAACTATTCAATTATTTTTCTTTCCTCTCTCATTTTCCACAATCTGCCACATTGTTTTCATTTTGTTATCACTTTGCATTATTTCTTTTTCTCCTCTGCAGCTCTCACTACTTTTTCCAAAACTGTGCAATATCTCTTAGCATATGCTTCAAAAATATCCCTACCTAAAATATTATTTAATGTCATCTCTTCCACTATTGCCAGATACAATCGTTTATTCTTAGATGCAATTTTTATACCTGGAGCGGAAAGTTAATTTTTTCAAATGTTTCACTACAGATCTCTATTAATTTAGAAAATTCTTCATCTATACAAATTGATGGGTCATGTAAACTGAAATGTGTTAATTTTTCAGTAAGCTTGTTATTGTTTTGTTATGTTATGTTTGTTATGTTCTTGCCTGAATATATTCTTCTATATATAAAATGTTCTAAGTTCAAATTATTATTGAGAACAATAGTTTGTTCTGCGTGGTCTGACAGACCAGACTCTCTCACCGTTGCACTGTCATAATCCATCTTGATGAATATCTTGTCAATGCAAGTTTGACTGAATTCTTGCACCCTTGTAGGTGTATTGAATGTCTGATTCAAATTAAATGTATCTAATAATGCGATAAGCATGGTTTGTTCTCGAGAGTCGAAAGTTTACGTCAAAATATCCACACAGAACTGTATTAGTATTGGTTTTTTAAACAGGGATTTCAAGATTAGAAATGAAAACATCGAAATCACCCGTGGATGCACGATACGAAGAAATAATAATACAGTTTTTATGTTCAACTATGCAAAATGCAAAGTCTTTTTCAATTTTCTGTATAATATGTATTGAGAATAAACTTGCCAATCATTAAATAGGTATATAATATATCGTTCGAAAAATGAAGGTATTCCAAAACCGCATACTCAAATGTTATGACTTATGATATTGGCCGTTTCAAAGATTGCGTCAAGGTTTACCATTGAAAATATTTGTATCTATAAACACATAAACATTATTCAAATCAAGTTCAAACAACAAAACTGTTACAAGCATTTTTCCCCAGAAGTAGTCAATAATACGTTTATATTATTATGTAATACAGTTCTCCTAATATGAGAGACTTATTATTCATGTATAGAGTGCGTCCACGAACTATGACGCATAAATTATGAGCTGAATGAACAATACAGGGTATGTCACAACGAGCTTACAATATCTCTATATCGGGAATCAGTCGGGAGAAATCCCTGAAAATATGCATGCATATATATTAGAATACACTCTCTTCATTTAAAATATTTTCGGCAATGCAGTGTTGCCGCGTCTATCAAAAAGAAGCAACAACTTTGTTATTTCAAATGGAACACCCTGTATTTTATCGCATTCTTAGATTCTCCCTGAAGAGTTGATTTTATCGATGCATCACACTTGGGGTCTATCGAAAAAGATTACAGAGATATAGGGTGTTCAAAATCTAGATTTTTCAAATTTAGGATTTTTTTGTGTCGAAACTATCCATTGTCGGTCAAAACGGCTCACATGTCCCTATCTCAACTTTTGATTCAATATTTATTCATATTAAATCGAGACAGATACAGGGTGTGGTTTAAGATTCAGAAATCTGATCACCCTGTATCGGTTCTTACTATCACATGTGTTGCGATTTCAGTCTGCAACACCCTTCTAATTTGGAACCCGTCGACCGATTTTCAAAAACAAAAATTCCATTATATATTTCTCAACGAGCTCTCTTCAATAATGTGAAAAAATCTGAAATATTCAGATTTTCAAGGCCTACTTTTGTTTATTGAAATGGTCCGTAATTCAAAAACGACTATTAGACAATTCTTTCTCGAATTAGTGACTATAGCCTATACAGGGTGTTTCAAAAAAACCTAACCCCCTTGCTAGGGTAGGTAGAACATTGCAAAATAAATTGGGTTTCTGTGAAAAAATGTCGTAACGGCATCCGTTTTCATGATACAAGGTGTTGAAAAAATTATTTTTTTACACATTTTTCACGATTATTCCGAAACTACTGGCAACATTGTAATGCCATTTTGTATGGATGTTTCCTCAAATCTGACACATTGCATGAATTTGTTTTTATATCTCACTCTCATAGAGGGCGCTAGTTACACGGTTCGTACCGAGTAGTTTTGAACATAACTTTTTTGAGGTTAGATTTTTCAATCCAAATATGATATGAACTTGAACATAATTCAATTTTACACCAAAAATGTACTCCTGGTGAAACTCGATACTATGTTCCGTTTTCGGAATATTTCGATTTGAAAATAATGGAGTAGTAATGATGCTGGTATAAAATGAATTTTATTGAGTTCAATTACCTATTTATTCAGGTTCAAAAACAATAAAATTATTCTTGTGCTGAAGTTATTGATGGAACAAAGAATCATAAGTAGAAAATTGAGAGATATTCGACTAGAAACATGAAATATTGAATCAGTTAGAGTGAGTGTTCAAAATATCCCACGTTTCGAGGAATACACTATTCTTTATTCTTTTTTTAAGACTGTATTATTCTTCTGAACAGTTGAGGATCAGCTGTTAGGTCATTTAAGTGATGTTCAATTAGGTCTCACAACTCTTGACGTGAATTTACCTATGTAGCATAGACTTTCTGCTCAAGATACAACAAAACTGTGTAATCCATGTTCTTAGTCAAATCTGTTTCGATGTTATGCTTGTGATTGTTGAATCACTGAGTTTTGCATCAGAAATGAATTGTTGTTTTCGGTTTTCAATAAATAGGTAATAATTATTCATAATACTCACTCTAATACATAGCTTAATACTAGCAACAGTTACCACTTCATCATTTTCAAATCGAAATATTCCGAAAACAGAACACATCATCGAGTTCTATCAAGGGTACCATTTTGGTGTGAAATTGAATGATGTTCAAGTTCACATTAGATTTGGATTGGAAAATCTAACCTCAAAACAGTTATGTTCAAAACTACTCGGTACGAACCGTGTAACTAGCGCCCTCTATGAGAGTCAGATATAAAAACAAATGCATGCGATGTGCCAGATTCCAAGAAATATCCATACAAAATTTCATCACAATGTTGCCAGTAGTTTCGACATAATCGTAAAAAATGTGTAAAAAAAAATTGTTTCAACACCTTGTATCTTGAAAACGGATGGCGTTACGACATTTTTTTACTGAGCAAACCCAATTTCTTTCTCTATGAATGGCGAAAAATACTGTCTGATTACCCTATATAGACCGCCGAATGGTAGTGTCGACAATTTCTTGGATCGACTTTTCCATGCTCTAGATTACTGTGATAGGAAATTCAAAAATATTATATTATGTGGCGACCTCAATATCAACTTTTCATGTGAATCAAACGATAAAATATTACTGAAAGATTTGTTATATAGTTTCAACCTCAGCTTCAAAAACTTTGAACCAACCAGAATTTTCACTAACACAAGTGGTAGAACGAGTAGCTCTAAAATTGACTATTTTTTAACCAATATTTGTCAGTCTCTATATCTAGAAAAAATACTAAATGTGAACCTCGCGGATCATTCATGCCTCTCTTTCGGACTCCCTGATCAAACTTTAGATAAGAGAGATACCCGAAAGAAAATAAGCTTTATGAACACCTGCTCTGAGAATCTCGCGAGACTCCAAGATTGTTTGAAGAATGAAAGTTTTCATTCTATTTATGAAAGTGTTCCTAACATTCAATGTGCCTATGAAACATATCTGAATATACTTATATATTGGATAAATTTAACGTGTCCTTCTGTGGAAAAAACCATTAATCACGATATTCAGTCCAGTAGAAAACAATGGGTCACAGAAGATATAGTTCTCATGGGGAATGACTTGAAAAATCTGTTTTGGTTATCTAAAAATGTGAGAGATTTAGAAGTTACACAATATTACAATGATTCGAAAAAAATATACAAGAAGAAGATACATGAGGCAAAGTATGCATTCAATCAGGGCTCACTTGAAAATAAAACTCAACAGGAGAAACAGAAAAAAATTTGGAATATAGTTAATAATAAAACTGGAAGAAAAAGACGAAAATCGCGAATTATTACTGAATAATAAATTGGTCCACAACACAAATGAGATCGCCGATGCTTTCGGTTCGTACTTTTCGACTATAGTAAAAAATACAGTTGATTTACATTTTGAGTCGACATCTTTCAATGATTACACAACTATGCATGTAATCCATACCTTCTATTTTACCCCTGTACTTCCAAATGATATATTGGACATTATATCTAACCTGAAAAATACGAACTCAGTAGGGGTAGATTGCATTTCCACAAAAATCATCAAAAATATCAGAAACTTCATTTGCGAACCACTGGCATTTTTGATAAATTCTTCTATTGAAAAGGGGGAGTTCCCCAACAAACTAAAAGTTGGGTCAATAACACCAATTTTAAAAAAAGGTGAGTCAACATTAATTGAGAACTACAGACCTGTAACAGTTCCTACAGTGTTATGTAAAATTTTTGAGAGATGTGTTTATCAGAAGATGCTAGCGTTTCTCGATCAATTCGATATCATATCTAAATTTCAACACGGATTCCGCCCAGGTAGGTCAACGGAAAGTGCATTCTGCAGCTTTTTCAAGTATGTTTATGACTCACTTGACAAAAGACGATACGTTGGTGCACTTTTCTTTGATTTGTCGAAGGCATTTGACATCATCGACCCCGGTATCATTTGCAAAAAACTATATTCCCTTGGTTTTCGAGGTACTTTCAATTCGTGGCTTGAGTCGTATTTGACTTCTAGGAAAATACATGTGAAAGTTGATGAATGTCGATCACAGTCGTATGATATGGACTTAGGAGTTCCCCAGGGGTCTATATTGGGTCCCCTAATCTTTCTCCTTTTTATTAATGATATGCCGAATCATATAAGCACAGATTATATAGTTCTGTATGCTGATGATACTACGCTTGCCGCGGATGCCGCTACCCCAGAGGAACTTCAAGAAAAATTGAATTTGCTAAGTTTGGAGTTCACAAGCTGGTGTATAAAGAATTGTTTGGTAGTAAATTCGAGAAAAACAGTTTTAATGCAGTTCTACTTCAAAGCTACAAAAAAAATTGATAATTTCAACGTAAGAGTAGGCGATGAGACAATTGAATCATCAAATGAAGTGAAATTTCTGGGTACCTACATCGATAGTAACATGACCTGGGAGTCGACTATGAATCAAGTTACCAAGAAAGTAAACACTGGATATTATGCAATTAGACAGTTGAAGTCAACATTCAGTAAGGCACAGCTCTTGAATGTATATTTTGCAATTGTATACTTCCATATTTCTTACAACATTGCTGTGTGGGGCTGTTGCACAAAACTTAATAAAATATTCATCTCTCAGAAAAGGGTTATACGATTGATATTTGGATTAAATTACAGAGAATCATGTAGACAATACTTTATTCGGAATAAAATCATGTGCGTTCCATGCATTTATATATACAAATGCATTTTATTATTCAAAACAAATATCCATGACTACAACCGAAATTGTGATTTTCATGCATACCCTACCAGGCATGGTGAACTGATACGGCTCCAAAAACATTCAACTCGTCTCTATGAGAACTGTCCGTCATATGTGGGAGCAAAACTGTTCAATCATCTACCGGATGATATAAAAAACCGGAGTAGTAAAAATATTTTCAAGGCAGAACTGAAAGAATTCTTGATTGAAGGTTGTTTCTATAGTACTGATGAATATCTTAGTTATTAGGACCAATTTCTTTATTTTATTTATATTCATTTTATATCTACTTTGGTGTATAACTGTAATGTTACTAATTTATGAAGGATTTAATAAATTTATTTTATTTTATTTATTTTATTTTATTTTTATTTTGCAATGTTCTACCTACCCTAGCAAGGGGGTTAGGTTTTTTTGAAACACCCTGTATAGTCGATTCGAGCATAACTGGAATACCTCGATACGAAATTTGAACGAAAAATCTCATATAGGATGTTAGTTATTCAATGGCAAATTTTGATATTTCTAATTTTTTTATTCACCCTGTATCAAAACCTAAGGACTTGATATAACCGCCCTAATAGCACACAACGTACTAGGGACGTCCCTATTTGGTACAAATCACGTCCGAATGTCCCGAACCAAAAATAAGTGTCCTTGGGACGTCCCATCCCGTACATCTCATGCAATGTCCGAGCAAGGACGTCCACTGAATGTCCAGCTAGTACATTATTTCAAATGTCCTAGAAATAGCATTCCTTAGACGTCCCACGTGGTACATATTGTAGAATGTCCATGCAAGGACGTCCTTGGCATGTCCCTGATGAGATATGATTTTAAACGTTGCATATTCTGGCATGACTTCAGATCTTATATAATGTCCCTTCTAGACAACCATGAAATGTCCCTTAATATTTCCAGGATCGTATAACAATCGATATGTTCCTTAGGGACATCCTTCGAATGTCCCTTAGGGATATCCGTCGGATGTCCCAATTGGTACATGAACTGTACTCTTCCAATGTCCTAGAAATAACGTCCTATGGACGTCCCATCCGGTACTTTCAATATGTTGTCCCTGCGACGACGTTTACTTACACCTCGCCGACGAATTATTGCTCGTAGGCTATAAGTACTCCTCGTCAATGTCTTTCACGTAAGTCCATTGGACATCCGTGGGAAACTTTCTGGGGACCTTCTACGGACCATCAACTCAACTGGATGTCCTAATCAGTTATGCAAGATCTGGTCCTAGAGGGACCAGAAAAATTTAAATTCAAGAATAATTCGTTTAAAAATCAAAAGTAGGCCTTGAAAATCTTGATATTCCAGATTTGTCCAAATTCCCGAATAGAGCTCGTTGAGTATTATATTATGGAATTTTTGTTTTTGAAATTCCGGCGACGAATTCCAAATTGAAAGGGTGTTGCAGGCTGAAATCGCACACACTGTATATGATTCTCTACATATTCAATATCGTAGCTGACAATCCACATTTAGCTCGGGTTGAACCAATATTTCACCAATATTATCATTACAATGTTGTATCCTCAATATACTCTCATATTGGAGCGATATTATTTTCACATTCATAATATCGGTCCAATATAAAATCACGATTCAGCCAATTTGATTTGCAACCTGGGCAGACAATATTCAAACAAGAGAAAATTCACAATATGTTTGTTTTTGATAGTGTATGAGGTCATGCAGTAAGGTAAAACTTTTCATAAAATTTTCACATACAACCATTGTTGTCTTGCATACCTTGTTCAATATCGATACAATTCTGGAATCAACAAGGAAAATCCGGAATTCTGGCAATTAGAAGAAAAGGGAAAAACTTTAATGACGTCTTCCAACGAATGTAGTTTCACGTAGTTTGTTCTAGAAATAGTTAATATACTCATAAATAGTTCATTAACATCAATAAACGACCTATTTCATAGGAATATTCGATAGAACATAGAACTGTTTATTCAGCTAATAATGAATGTATGCATTTGTCTACGTCACTTTATGGACGCTCTGATGTGATGTATAGTAAGCCAGAATAGTTATGCATAACGTCCTTCTTTTCTTGGAGTTCAATTTTAATAGCCACTTTTTTATCTAGAAATTAATTACTCTCCACGATATATCGATAATTTCAAAAATCACATGAATTAAAAATTGATAACGAAGCTGCTTCCTGTTACGAGCGAGTGCTGTTGAAAAACTATCAATTACGTGAAATAATTAAGTCGTTCTACTTGGATTTGCCAACTCTCGCAAAAAATAGATAAAAATAGAGAACCACCAGTAACATATTTCATGATGTAGGTATACCTAGGTCGTTCCAGAAAACTGCTTATCGTATTCTATATTCCAATTATTAATTGTTTTTGTGTAATCTAACTCAACATTAGCTAACTTGTGAATTAATTCAGTTATTGCTTGATTACGCCTGAATACTATCGTCACATTCATTCGAATTCAATTTTGAATTATTCAAGGTATATAAAGGGTTATCTGAATTTAGAGGTAACCATTGGTGAGTTTGTCATCATTGAGGATACTTACAATATTGTCAAACGGTTTTTGAAATGTCGAAAATCATTCCAATATTTCCTTGAGGGGTGTATAAAGGGTGTATCTGAATAACACCGAAAAAAATTCGAGGGGTGTTTCCTTTAGATACACCCTGTATATTTTACGCATGTTTTTCGATGATTTAGTCGGCAAAATTGCCGTTGCCATTTTTCAATTCATATAGTGGCTATAACAAAAATCAACTACTTTCTTTTCAACAAACAATTTTACAGGGGCACGTATAATAGGAAAATGTTGATAAATGTTATCGATATACGGAACAAGAGCACTCTTTTTCTGTAGAAAGTTTTCGATTCTCATAATCCGTGATTAAATTAATGTTCAAAAAGTTTGAGCAATATTTAATGCAGTCCACCTTGTTATTTTCACTGCAGTTTTCTTCACTGAAAGTTCGGTTCTTGTACCATATCGCATCATTTTATCAAATGTCGTTTCGGAAATATCCAAGAAATATTATTTTCAGGAGTTCCCTGAAAAGCCTGTATTCTCTTAGAAGACATTTTTCGACCCATATTCATTGAAATTTTTCTTTCTATTTCTGGTCGTAGAAGCCTCAATTGGAGTTTGTCAGGATAATTTCAGGTCACCCTGTACACTCAGTTATAGTTAACATGATGTTTTGGAATCCAAACAAACAGAAATTGTTTTACTGGGGTCACGAAAGTTGTGGTGATAACAAAAAAGTATGAGATAGCACAGTGTATGAATAGATTCAATTAGTGTGAAGGCAATAAATAACAGATATCGTCAAGAATGGAAAGACAGATTATTAAAAATTCAACTAGGAAATACAATCCATGTTTTTTCACGCTTTTAGGGATCACCTAGTGAAACTTACGCATATTGTTTTTTTTAAGCAACATTTTGAATTCACTATGGGTTGTCTCTTATATGCATTGATTTCATGATAGATAGATAGATAGATCTTCATTTAACTACGTGATGTATAAAACATTTGTAGCAAGTCAGGTAGCAAGTAGATACAAAAAGTACTGTACAATATTCACGAAATAAATAAAATGACAATGATAGTAAAATGAAATAATATGTGTACATTACAACATACCATACACATACAGGGTGGTTGGGCATGTAGTACCTCTATACCAAGTTGCTTCCCTAAGGAGATATAGGCTTTGAAAGTGAAGTTATAAATTTTTAAAAAACAATATCTCCGTTATTCTTGCACTTGAAGCAACCAAATTTGGTACACTCTGTAGATGTATTTAGGGCGTTACTTGACAGTTACTAGAGTTTAATTGAAATTTGTAAAGGGGGAATACCGGGTGGCGCACCATTAATATTCAACAGAATTTTGTTAACCCTTGATGGATTTTTAAAATCTTTGCTTCGTTTTGTTGGCAATTCAATTCTAAAACTTTTCTTACTTTAGTAATTTTTCGAAAAATCTCATCATTTTCATCGAAAACTCGAATAACTGAAAACGCGCTCTCTAGGTGTGTTATTTAAAATCATCGAAAATTCAAAAGTTGGCTATGAAAATAAACGTCAAACAAGAAAGTAGGTCATTTAATGTAATCAGTAAAATTTGGCTGGCAAATTATTATTTAGATACGTAACAAAATACTTAAAGTAAGTACAGATACTGAAATGTGAAAAACTGGGATTAACAACTAACCAAAATAAACACAAAAAACTTGAACAACAACAGTGCTGGAGATTTGTGATACCTCTGCGAGTGAAAGTCGTGTCATCCGTAAAAAGAATTTTCTTTGGAAGTTATTATATTGGTGTAGAATAAACTGACAAAAATTGACACGTTGAACCAAATCTCCGGGTAAAAGTTCTTGGACTTTTTGTACATGATAAGGATGTAGTAGATTGCGATGGATAACTCGATGCACAGAACTCTGCGATATACCAATTTGTCGAGATAAATTCCTAGTACTAATATGTGGATCATGTTCAATAGCATTCAAAATGGCTACTTCAACTTGCGGCCTGAGTGCGACAGCACGTTCTCGAGTATTATTAAAAAACTTGCCCGTTTCTCTAGCTCGTCTTTCAACATTAGAAAATGTTTCTCTATGGGGGATGATATGGCTAGGAAATCTTCTACGATATTCTTCTACACTTCTTCTACAGTTTCCTTCACAAAAACCTAGCACTAACAGCATGTCAACTTGCTCGTTAAAAGAAAACTTCCCGTTTATTTTAAAAACACTCAAACAACAATTACGTATTTGAACAACTTACTAGCTTCATTGTCAAGTTTGACGTTCATTTTCATAGCCAACTTTTGAATTTTCGATGATTTTAAATAACACACCCAGAGCGCGCGTTTTCAGTTATTCGATTTTTTGATGAAAATGATGAGGTTTTTCGAAAAATTAACAGAGTAAGAAAAGTTTAAGAATTGAATCGCCCACAAAACGAAGCAAATATTTTCAAAATCCATCAAGGATTAACAAAATTCTGTTGAATATTAATGGTGCGCCACCCGGTATACCCCCTTTACAAATTTCAATTAAACTCTAGTTACTGTCAAGTAACGCTCTAAATACATCTACAAAGTGTACCAAATTTGGTTGCTTCAAGTTCAAGAATAATGGAGATATTGATTTTTTTCAAAATTTATAACTTCATTTTCAAAGCCTATAACTCCTCAGGGAAGCAACTTGGTATAGAGGTAAGTTGCGTTAAATTTGAATATTTTGGGACCCTCTACATGCCTCTGCTCTATGTCGGTTGTTATGTGAATCACCCTGTATAGTAGACACAATAATTATTGGGACATATAACATAAGTATTTGAGCATAAATATATGTGTTTCAGTTTTACAAATCACATCCTGGGTGGGTCAGCCATATACTCAGCAATACTGTAGTAGCATTTTTCCTGTAATATCACTTTGACAGAGTTTTTAAATGTCGATTGATTTTCATGCTTTAGTGTTGCAGGAAGTATATTGTAAAGGTCAACAATCATTGAGTTTTTGAATGACTTGTTGTATTTAAATCTTCGAGACCTGATCAAATTTGCATTGCGTGTGGTAATGGTCATGAATCTCGAGCAGTATAAATATACAAAGTTGGTGAAGATATTGAGTTGGCAAACTAATGGCCGGCAGGAATCTCTGTAACCCGCACAACAGATTATTCTAATGGATTGCTTTTGAATCTTGAACACTTTTCCAGAGTAGGAGGAATTTCCCCAAAGGGTCAATCCATAGCTGATATATGATTGGATGAGAGCAAAGTACGCGGAAAGAAGAGTATTTTCATCAACAAACGCTTTTAGTTTTCTCAGAAGAAGTTTGGCGTGGTCGCCTACAGATACTTTATTATTTGTTGAAAAGATTAAATGTTTCGTCTTATCTTTATTCAATTTTAGTGAATTACTGTCAAACCATTCTTGTGCAAGGTTTTCTGCTGTTTTCTTCGAAGTTAATAGCGATTCGTAACTTTTTTGAGAGCATATAAGAGAGCTATCATCAGCAAAAGCAATACCTAGATAAGGCAACATATGACAAAAAAAAATCATTAGTGTGAATTATGAACAAAAGTGGCCCCAGGACCGAGCTTCGGGGTACACCTGTTTCAACCAGATTTAGCTGAGAGTTTGCTCCATTGACAGTAACACACTGACTCTTATTCTGGAGATATGACTCAAAGAGTTTTGATGATACTCCTCGTACTCCATATTGAGAGAGCTTGTTCACCAGGATGTTGTGGGAGACACAGTCGAAAGCCTTACTGAGGTCACATAAGGTTACGCCTGTTAGTTTACCCTGTTCGAAGCCCTCGACTATCTCTCTCACAACCACGAAGTGAACCTTATTATATGCCCCACTCGGTACAATAATCCTATAAGATTTTTTTAATAACTCTCAGCACAATAATTCCATAATACTCTTTTATTTTTATGGATGTAATGGATAATGATTCAAATCATACATCATATACACATAAAAAATAGTGTAAGATGCTTGTATAATGACATGGATACTACTGGCTTATCTTTCAATGAAACCTCCAACCAATAAAAGAAATAACATTGCTGTATCAACAGATATCTCACCGAAATTGAACTGGATACTGGATAACAAAACACTCAACATTTATCGTTTCTGTTTATTTCCATCATTATTAATTGAAGGTGTTATCATTATATACGTTTCTTTTTCTAAAATATTCATGATGATATCGTGACTGACATCTATGTTCAAGATTAAGTACAATTTTTGACAGTGCAGATCGACAAACGGCTTTCTATAAACAGAGCGATTACTAGATGACGAATAATTGGTTCGAATATTAAGTAATATGCACCAGCTGCGGTTACGTTATAGATGCGTAATTACTACAAAATAACGACGAAAATAGAACTAACATAATAATGTAATGCTCACGTCCCGACGACGTCGAAATTACATAAGGATGTTATTTATTTTCCTACTGACTTTCTGTTTCTTCTCCACTTTATAAAATTGTGATGTTCTCTCTTTATTATTTCAACGACTAAGATTGATACATTCATATCTTATGCATAACGTTGCCAATATTCGAATCATAGTGGCTATTAAAAAATCATCTACTTTCTTTTCACCAAATAATCTTATGGAAGCGTGAAAAATAGGATAATGATGTCAAAAAACTACTTCAATATTCGTGCATTTTTTTCCGTTTCAACTACGACTTAATGGAATGTTATGCATATCTGAGATGTGACAATATTTTAAAATCGCTTTAACTCGATAATGATACATCTTATCGTTACGGAACAAGAATATCTTTCTTCTGTAAAGAGGTGTGGATTTTCATAATCTAAAATCAAAATGTCAAAAAACATGCATACAAAAAATTTCCAGCAATATTTAATGTACTCCCACCCTGTTTTATAACACTCCTGAGTGAAGTTTTGAAATGATTTTATTGTCACTGCATTGGGCATGGAAAATTTAGTCATTGTACTGAATTGCATCTCTTTATCACATGGAGTTTCGGAAATACTAGAGAAATATAATCTTCAGGAGGCCCCTTCCAGGGGGCCACAGCTCCCTTAGGAGACATCTCTCGTCTCATGTTTATTGAAACTTTCCTTCCTATTTTTGATCGTGAAAGCAGCTGGTGAAGTTTGGCAGGCTAATTTTGGGACACTCTGTATGCACTGTTGATGGCGTTCGTTGTGCTATAGTTCCGAAAAATAAGCCATCAATAACACCGTCTCCGAAAAAGTACTGCTATAGTCTTTCTATCTTCCATTCGACTTCGCGGTTACGTAAATTACTAAATAACCACTAAATTTGCAATTTTTAAACACAGAATTAGACTAACAGATATTTGATTGTGAATTTACTCAAATTTTTTATATATGGTAGAACTCGTGGTGCTGATCAAATGTCTCCATTGCACCAACGCTCTGAAATCAACAGTTTATATTATATAGGGTGATAAAGTTGACTTTTCCAAAATTTTAGATAGAAATTGTGGAAACACCTTTCATAATTTCAAAACCAAATCAACTGTGCATTGATTGTTCGAATGACCGATACGAATCTGCTATGAACTGTTATAATTCCTGCACGTACTAACAATATACATGGTGGGTCGGAACATAGCGAATAATTCAGTGGTTTTCGGAAAAGTGGGCGGTGGCATTTTATTTGAATTCTGTAGTATACAAATATTATCCCCAATTCGCGATATTGGCCTCCCTAATCAGACATACTATATACAAGATGTTGTATTTTTGATAAAGTCACATCCATGTTAGGTACTTATCATTGGCATCCTCATTATGACTTACAACTTGAACAACCTATCGGGAAATTCGTTCATTCCATGATGAATGTCCACTCTGCAAATACGTGAAATATATGGAGTGGATGAGAAAACAATGGTCTTTGCTAATAACCTCTCAAGAATATTATGTACAGATTCTTGTGATCCATTTTATTGGAATTAATCATTGATAATAAACAGTTTACTACTTTTATTTTTGTTTGAGGGTTGAGGTATTCTCGATTTGGGTATGACGAGTTGTATTCTGGAAACTGTTCAAGAAGTTGAATAAATTCAACTGCTTTATTTCGAGAAACGAATTCGTTTTATGAAACAGTGATCGAGGAAATATAATTGCTTGTCATAACACGAAAGTATTACACTATGTAAGGTACACAACTTCTGTTGTGATTGAATATCACAATATTTTGTGATCCATAATGATTGTATATTCATTGTTTTTGTTTTCTATTGTTGATTGTTTCTCTATCATTTGAAAAACTTATTATGATATCTGCAGTACGTTCTCACATATTATTCAAAATATACTACATCGAATGGTTCAAATCATTTTTATTGAATATAATGTCGTTATGAAACACTCCGTATATATTCCACGTATTTGCAGAGTGGACATTCATCATGGAATGAAGTTGTAAGTCATAATAAGGAGGGCAATAATATATGTACCTAACATGGATGTGACTTCATCAAAAATATAACATCTTGTATATAATATGTCTGATTAGGAGATGCCAATATCACGAATTGGGGATGATATTTGTATACTACAGAATTTAAATGAAATTCCACCGCACATTTTTTTGAGATAACCACTAAAATATTTGCTATGTTCCGAACCACCCTGTATATAGTTAGTACGTGCAGGAATTATCATACTTCATAGTAGATTTGTATCGGTCATCCGAACAATCAATGCATAGTTGATTTGGTTTTGATATTATCAAAGGTGTCTTCACTATTTCTATCTAAAATTTTGGAAAAGTCAACTTTATCACCCTATATAATCTTAACTGTTGATTTTAGAGCGTTGGTGCAATGGAGACATTTGATCAGCACCACGAGTTCTACAAAATATAAAAAATTTGAGTAAATTCACCGAAAGCCAATTTCCCATTGATGCGGTGCGGGGTCCTTTTCTGAATTCAATATAGTATGATATTGTAATGATATTTCCCTCAGAGTGGCTATAGAAACATCATCAGGAAGACGGATGTACAACGATCATCCTGTAACACGCATCTCAGATTGTTCTCCAACCTCCCAATGATTCCTACATGCACCAGCATATTTCCGAATACTCAATATATGCCGCGGTGACAAATAAAGTGACAGAAGATTCTGGAATGTTCTGAAAACAATCGATGGAACGATTAGAGAGAGAGGTATTGATCTAAGAAGCTTTTAGAACAAAAAGAAGAGTACGGAAGATCATTCGAGAACGTTCGAGAACCAAAGCCTACCAAGGGATCTCATATATAAACGGCCAACTGCCGTCAGTCAGTCAAGCAGCGAGTGTCAGAGAGACAGTCATATGTCGCGTGATATTAATCTTTCTACATAAATAGTAGTTATAAGTTCGATAAAAAGTAGTGTTTCTTTAGTTAAAATAAATAATTTCGAAAATAAATAGTGTCGTGTTCGCTTCTGCACCCGAATAACGTAACGATATCTTCTCAATATTGAATCCTCCTTTTTCCTGTCACAAAAAAATAGTGTATAATACACGGGAAAAATATTAGATTTTAGCTCGCGGTTCTTGTTTTCCTCTGCTACGCGTCTAGAGTAGATCTGCGCGATAATTCAAAACATATCGATAAGTTTGATATATCGATATTTATCGGATGGTAGAGTACTGTTTTTGAGTATATAAAATGATTAATTGGTTTGAGTACCCACCAAATTGTTGATAAGTAGGTACCGAGTTATGCAGATTAGAAATTTCGCTAATGAAGGTGATCCAAATAAAAATATTTATGTAGGTAGATATTCAGTTCATCATATACATACATTGAAACTGTCTATTCGATAGTGGATTCCTACCAACAGTGTTGCCAGCAAATCCAATTTTAAGGTACTAGAACCACAAATAAAAAATCATGAACTCAACTATGAGTCGAAACTATTGGCCCCAATAAAAATATGATCATCTAGTGAGATGTCACAAAATTACTTCAGCAAACTGTGTCAAAGAAAAATCCATTTGTGCTATCTTTCTGTCAGATCAGAATACCGAAATGAAGTATAATACTGCAGTATTTGTCCCTAAGCAATCTAGTTTAATTTAATTCCAAGAACTTATCATCTCCAGAAATAAAAAAAATCCAATATCTACCTCCTGTCCCTATTCTCTCTATAGGTACTTACGATGTTCTTCGAACATTATAGGACTCCCATTTTTGGCTCTCCAAGCGATGATAAAAACCTGTATTTTATCTTGTAAATCAGATATAACAATGTAGGACAAATCACCATTCCCACAGAGTCCACACAAGTCCGCCATATTCCTGCTCGGTATTTTCATCAGCAATCCTCTTTCATAATACATCATGTCAGATCATGTCATGATCTACAAAGCATAGATTCCAGAATACCGTTTATACTTTACAGAGAAGTGTACAAAAAAACAGTGCTATGACTTCTGATTCATTCGAGATGAAATTCTAAAAATTGTTAGGTAGCAAGTGCGATAGACAATATTTTAAATCAAGTACTCACATTATTTTGGCTCACTGTGTCAGTCCTATCATATACAAGATTACCTTTTCGGACACCCTCTATACAAGTAGATACTTCTACGGAAAATATTCTCCTGGAATCGTTCCCTTCCTAGCAATACCAGTCAGACATACTCGACATGCCCAGTCAGCACATCGTTATAGATATGTCGAACAACTCTTCTCCAAAGCTCGTTTTTCTATAGAATGGCCAAGCTCTGGAATTAGTTTTCAAAGGAAATATTCCTACATCAGGACCTCATAATCTTAATTATATAGCACTGAGAAAGATTAAAAGGGTTTGTAATAGTACCTGACACATTTATTGACAACTAATTAACTTCTGTCATAGGCTATTGACACATATCGAAATGTCTGGGATTCTGGGTGATTATGATACGACAATATTCCCCACATAATTAAAAAGTACATGAATCATCAGAATAAAACAACAATTTCATAATCCATATCGTAGTCTGCAAAACGTGAAGGTTCTTGAGGAAGATCTGGAACCCAACACCTGTTTGGTTCTACTGGTTCAACAGAAGATTCAGGTATATTATGTGGCTAGAGCACTGCTGTTATTCTTGGTACATAGAATGATTGAGTTGGTCCAAAGGTAGTAGTTGTAGTAGTAGTTGGTCGACATGTCCTTCCAGTGTTCGGCCAGAATCCAAGAAATGAACGAGGAGTCTTCGAAAATGTCCTGGACTTGTGGAGTGTATGAGGAGAAATAGCATCCAAACAGAATCTCAGTTTCCTATCGAGGTACAATTCTGCATTTACCACAGACAAGTGGAGTAGCCCTCTAGCGGAACATAATATCCTTTAGCTCATCCTGGATCTGCATGTTATCACTGGAAGCAGCCTTAAGCCGATTTTCAGGATTTGAATATTCCTTTCTGCGAGACCATTAGTAGCAAGATAGTATGGGTAATACATTTCCGAAAGATTCCTTTCAAAACGCAGTGAACATGGAATTCATCGCTTTGAGAAGCGTTACCTGATACAATCACTTGTATATAATCATGCATAGAGGAGATATTTTCTGAAAGAGATATGGTGAATGAACTAGTTGGTGCATCTTTCGAGATTTTTACTTCAGTCCACTTAGATCTGGCATCCACGCATATCAGGAAGTAGCGGTCTTCCAATGGACTCGCATAATCGATGTGAATCATTTCCCAATTCAGCTCAGGAGGATTCCACGGGTGCTCAAGAGGTTTTGGGGGGTTTGATTTTATCAAGGCACCTATTTCGCAGCTCTTGACCATTCGCTCTATATCACGGTCAATGTTCGGCCAAAATATAAACCGATGTGCGAGATTTTTCATCTAAGTTATCCCCAAATGGGTATCATGAAGCTCATCGAAACTCTGGTGCGTAGTACGGCGGGAATAACAACTTTGACTTTCCGAAAAATTATGCCATCAACCAAAATAAATTCTCTATATTCTGATGTTGAGTGTAGAGTTTCGAGAATTCGCTTCAGGTCTCGATCTTTTTCAGTTTCTATTTTGATTGTAGTCGAAGTAATCTAACTGCTTGAAATATGGAAAACAACTTGATCGCAAAGTTGAATCAGTTCATCATCAATAAATCCGTAGGGATACATTATATTATGATAATTATTATAATCACACTGTAATGAGTGGTATGTTAGGGGATCTTGACAACGTTCGAATAGGAAGTGTCTCAATATACAGGGTAGCCCACGGTCGATGGTACCTTAGACGTATACGGAAAACAATACATTGGATTATCCTGAAAATTTGGTTACTCTAATAAGCGTTTGTGATCTAACGATTCAAGATATTTCCAGCGAAGCAGCGTTGCCACTTTTACCAAAAAGTAGCATCATATTTGTTATTTCAAATGGAACACCCTATATTTTATTGCGTCTTCAGATTCTTCTCGAAGAGCTGATTTCATCAATGCATCACACTTGGGGTCTAGCAAAAATTATTACAGAGATATAGGGTGTTCAAAATCGAGATTTTTCAAATTTAGAATTTTTTTGTGTCGAAACTATTCATCATTGGTCAAAACGGCTTACATGTCCCTATATCACCTTTTGATTAACTATCTACCGACAATTAATTGGAAAAAATACAGGATGGTCCAAGATTCAGAATGTTGATCACCCTGTATCTGTTCCAATTGAATGTCAGTAGATAGTGGATCAAAAGTTGAGATAGGGACATGTAATCCGTTTTGATCGATAATGGATAGTTTCGACACAAAAAATTCCTGAAATTGAAAAATCTCGATTTTCAATCCCCTCTATCTCTGTAATAATTCCTGCTAGACCCCAAGTGTGATGTATTGATGAAATCAGCTCTTTGAGAAGAATCTAAAAACGCAATGAAATACAGGGTGTTCCGTTTGGAATAACAAAGATAATGCTAGTTTTTGGTAAAAGTGGCAACGCTGCATCGCTGAAAATATTTTGAATCGTTAGATCACAAACGCTTATTAGAGTAACCAAATTTTCAGGATAATCCGATGTACCGTTCTCCGTATACGTCGAAGGTACCATCGACCGTGGGCCACCCTGTATAATTAGATGGACATTCTGAAAGATTTTTCATGAAGTAATAAAACTATTACAAGTCAATCTGCCGAAACATTGAGGTGCTTCAATGGAGCTCGAGACAAAAACAATCTGCATTTTGATGTTCTTGTCCTCTCTTGAATTTAAGAGAATAGTCGAATTCGGACAAAAATGAAGCATAAACGTAGAAGGCGCCATAAAATCATTTGTGGCAGGGCTTTATGAGGGTGTAATATTCTCCATGAAGGTTTTCAATCAGTGACCAGAATAAAATTAGTACCGACCAAGTACAAGTAGAAGTACGTGGCACCAAGAATTATGGCAAGAGCCTCTCTATTCCACTGACTTTAGATCTTCTCTGAGCTTGTAAGTGCACGGGAAGCAAGCCCATCTGTGCTAGTGTCCGATGCTAGAACCAGTGTAAGAGATAAGTCGAAAAGCTCAGTCACTACAAAGTTCAGTTCTGATCTTCAGGGAAGCAGCTTCACGAATTGATGACCATACCCAGCGTTGATTATTTCCAAAGTCATCTACCATTGTTGTTCATTTTATGAACATTAGAGGAAATGTCTTCGAGTTTTTCTATTTATATTTATTATTGCTGATGTTTTACTGGATGTGGGGAACGATGTGTGTACACGCAGAAGAGAAACTGGTACAAACGAAAACATTCGCTGTATATCTCACCACGGAAAACGTTAAGAATAGGGATAGACTAACGCCGCAGTGAAATATACTCTAATACGTTGAAACAACCAATTCATCTGTTGTTAGGTATCGTGGTGGAACTGAATGTGAAAAGTTGGAAATAATCAACACGGCATTCGTGGTAAATTTTACCACGAATATATTTAGAGAAACACCACAGAGGGAGTATCTGATACTATGACCAGCCAGCAAATCTTATTACTTTGTGTGATTTCCACCAATCCAGCTGTTGATTTCGAGTGCTAAATTTTCCAATTACATACATACCTGCTATTGAAGTTTATTAGACACCCGAAAATACCCACAACAATTTTCAACCCAAATAGTAACTGAAAGAGAATTCGCCAACGGAATATATAATGTTTATACGCTCAACCATCTCTTTGCTATACTGAATATACGGCGATAGTGTTTCGCAATATATTTTTATGGACATCATTGACTTTTGTTATTTATACAATAATACGGATTTGTATTCGAGTGGATCATTTTTTCACCAAAGAAACAGTTAAATCATGTACTGCAATTCGCATTGAAATTTACGGTGAGTGTGGTTTTTTTATCACCCTAATTTATAAAAATGCTAATTCGCCAGTAATTCAACACTTCTGGATGCAGTACATTACACCATTAATGTTGATAGTACTAGGAATGCGATAATAAACTCAACAATCATTTCACTTGAAAAATATGGTGAATAGAATAGCTATTCTCTTTCATGTTCTGGTTCCCACGAGAAACGATATCCTGTAATGTTCAGAGAACATCGTGAGAACAAAGGAAAATAAGGTAGGAATTGGTGTTCTTCTTGAATTTCCGGAGGTTATATGTCGTGGGGAACACCTCCCTTGGCAATGTGATCCAGAGCCTCGCTGTTCATTGGATGAACGAATCATTGGAAATAGATGTTTTTCAGGTCTCCAAAGTGACCATAAAGGGGTGCGAATTTTTCTACAGTGTTTCAGAGAAATAAGTGAGTTTGTGAGCGAGGCATCACCCACGAGACGAATTGCCTTTTTTTGGACAAAAACCAATAGTTCCAGGGTATGTTTGGGTGCTGCACTCCAAATATGGGAAAAGTATCCCAAGAAAGGTCGGATCTGTGCCTTATAGGTCATATGCAGCTGACTGGAAGTAAAATAGCTCCTGGCCCAAAACAGAAAATCAAGTTCTTGGGATGCACTTTCATCTATTGATCTCACCGCATTTTCAGAATGGATGTCTTCAAAAGTATGGTTACTCCTGACAAGCTTATGTTGGGCACAGTGAGATCGGCTTTTGTAGAGGAAAGGCATGCTCGTGTTTTGTTTGCTTGGAATCTACCAATTTATTGGATCCCCATTCGAGGAATGTTTTTCAAGTCCATATTCATGTTGTCAACATTTCTCCCTAGTTCGTTTCAGATTTGCCTGGCTGGTATTGGAGCCCTGGAAAAGATGACGGTATAGAGGGTACTATCATCCAACAAGCTGTGTATTGGACATGAGGTTGCTCCCAACAAATCGGTGATATGGAGTAGAAATAGTGTTGTGCTAGAATTGATCCTTGCGGAACACCAGCGTTTATGATAAGAGAGTCAGATGAAACTCCGTCGACCACTACATGGAGAGACCTATTTGAGAGAAAACTAGCTAGCAGAAAACATATCTAGGGAGGCAAGTCATAAGATGGAAACTTAGCGAGGAGTCCGTGGTGCCAGACTTGATCGAATGCCTTGGAGATATCAACTGTCTCGGCTAAGGTTTCACCATATTTTAAAATAGATTGCTGCCATATAATTATGAGACGTGAGCGAGCAGGTCACCAGTTGATCTCTGATGACGGAACCATATTGCCTATCGTTGATGATACATGAATGTTCCAGGTATTTCGTGAGCTCGATGTTGATAGCTTTCTCCATGATCTTTGTAATAACGTGCGATCGGTCTGTAGTTGCTAGGTAGGGTCTTTTCACCGTTTAATGGTTGTACTCTTGCAATTTTCCAGTTGGATGGAAATATCCCTAATATGAGTAGTTGACCAACTTGCAGAGAACAGGTGCTGGTTCAGGAGCACATTTCTTGAGAACAATCGCTGGGATTCCGTCAGAGCCACAAGCTTTGTTGGTGTTGAGACCCAATAGAATGTTCCTAATAGTACGTTGGCGAAAGGTTATCTCGGGCATATGACTGTCAATTGGCGTTATGTCTGGAGGTTGTTTTTCCGATCGCATTCGAAAGTGCCACAACTTTCTGACTCCGAAATTGTGGTGAATTCCTCTGCCGGATTTTTCTGCGTGTACCAAATTGTCGGAATTATATGCTCCATAGTGTGCGCCATGGGTCATGGTATGTGTACGATTGGTGCACCATTACTCGATACGGAAAATTGAGTCTTTATTTGTTGAATGGGCATCAGTCACCCGTCCAGCAATTTTGAGCTTATATTTTCATCGAACCTCCAATTGTAATTGTGATTGTTGGTAAGTATGTATATAGGTATTTTCATCAGATTTGAGAGATTGTCAATTCTCATATTTCAGAAGATTTTAATTTTCCATGCTCTCTTTTTGGATGTTCAACGGATATAATTCAATGTTCGACGTGGCAATTAGCCAGGAAAGTTGTTTTCTGTTGAATATTCTGAATGATGTGCAAATTCATATTTACATCTGAAGAGGAGAGTGCAAATTCTCGACTTCAGAAGATTTAGTTTTCAAATTCTTATCGTGTGTGTTCAATAGATTTAATTCAATATTCGTCGTGGCAAATTGCCAGGAAAGTAGTTGTTCTCTATTGAATATTCAGAATGATGTTATGTGCAAATACATATTTTCATCTGAAGGAGAATGCAAATTCTCGACTTTAGAAGATTCAGTTTCAAATTTTTATCGTGTGTGTTCAATAGATATAATTCAATGTTCGTCGTGGCATATTTTGTGTTGAATAAACCGAGAAAGAAGTGATATTTTTCTGACATAGAGAATGCGAATTCTCAATGTATTTATTTATATATATATCCATTTTTTCATATTTTTATGTTCATGATTCATCTGAGAGTATTCCTTTTCAATGAAAATCCTATGTTTTTCAATTTTGTATACCTATATTTCAATTTTTCGCTAGAGGCCGCGAATTTCGAATCATTCGAGAACAACTTGAATAAATGACCTCCAAACAATTCACTACCCCCCGCTCAAATCCCACGGATCAAGAATGTTGTTCACATCTACATGAATTTGAGTCTATACAAGAATTATCTTCCCTTTTTCTTGTTCGTTTACTGAACTATATTGGCTGCCATCTTGGAAATCCTAATTCAAAGTTGTCAATGATATCCCCGTTCACGGAAATAAATACCTGGATATATATTAGAACCTTCATGTCGAAAGGGATTGGCGAATACAGATTCTTTGGATTTTCTTGCGATCTTGTTCGATATCTTGAATATCTCATTTTTTATATAATAATAATAATAATAATATTTATTTCATTCTTTGCTTTGAACATTACATTGCATCTCATATAAATATAAATATATCTTATTATCATCTACAATGAAATAACATGAATAATCAGACAGAAGTTATCAAAATAAACGACAGATTCAAAAATAATAATAATAAAATAAAAAGCTCATGAAATAGTTATTTATGTATTAAGGGAATTATGAGGGCCTTAATTACCGATGGCAAAGTTTGCGTCCCGAGGGCCTCTGGCCCGAGGGACAGCAATTGCCAGAGGTTATTAAGGCTCTATAATTCCCGTGATACATAGATAATTTTATTTCTGACTGATTTCATTCATTAGATACCTTCCCGATTGGAAGTTAAACATGTTTTTCCGTATAGTTTCAATGTCATCAGAACGTCAGATGATGATCTTGACTACCGCGAATAGGAGATTCCTTATTGCTACGTTATTGCGTGGTTGTTGCTATGCATTTCTTATTTAATTTCAGCTAGATGGAATTATAGCATCTATAACATCCCAAGGGAGTTATGACCCTCATTATAGATATCGTAACTATGACGATATAAGCTTATAATGTCACTGTCAGAAATAAAGTACATTATGACATGATGAAATAAATCAGTGAATGAGAAATCATTCACTCAGGTTTGATTTTCTCTTTGCAAGAGGATATGTTTCTTGACTTCAAATTTGAATTGGGTGATATTTGTATGCAACTTTTGATATCATCAATCAGAGATAATTTATTGAATTTTGAGATAGCTCCGTGAGTGAACTTTTTTTGGTCAAGGGTAGAATTAGCAGCATCAAGATGAAACAAGTCATATTGTCCAATATGGTGTTCATGGATTTGAGAATTCCTTACCAATATGAATTTAGATTTGAGGTGTTTGTTGATAATATCAAAAAAAACTTTGAGAGTATTTATCAGATAGTGAGTGCTCTTTCAAAGAAAATGTATTTGTTTCTCCATAAAGTTAGTTTGATAGGGTTTCATATGGAAGACGAAACAGTACTTTTGATGTTTTTTCATAAAGTACAGATATTTTGTTCAAATTATTCTTGGAACATGAACCCCAAATATTTTTCATCCATTCAACTAAGGATGTGAGTGTATAGAACGGTATTTGCTATTTTTGGGATAAGTTTTGGACTTCCTCTTAGGGCACCAACTATGGAAGAATTTTTTTCTTTGAGCATGCCCATATGCCTGTCCCATGTTAACTTTTCATCAATCCAAATACCAAGGTATTTGGTATAGGCAGTATGTTTCAATCTTTCATTTTTTATTCCAATATTCAAATCAATATTTTATTTCTTTGATGGAAAATTATATATTGGGTCTTATCAGAATTAAGGGGGGTATAGCCATTCTTCCATTCTCTTCGAATCCTCATTTATGTTGTTTTCTAAAATTACAGGATGGAAATGGAAAAAAACAGCTGCTGCCAAATTGTTATACGAAAAATCCTTTCGTAGCATTCACATTTCTCTAAAAGTAGACCAGACTATTATTGAAATATGTGTCGAGAAAAAGAATGTTTGAGGTGTAAAGTGTATTCACTATATGGAAAATTATTATGTTCGGATAACAGATACCGATGGGTTTTTGTTTTACCTGTTCACTTGACTATATGTTTTTTTTTTATTGACAATCGGAATCGTATACTAACTTATCGCTCGAGGAATTCAGTTGTTTTCGAGATAAGCTACGAGTAAGTTACCTTCATTATAAGTCAAATCCAAGGAACCAAATTACCCATTCAACAGCATTGGATTATTGCAATTTTTTTATGGAGTAACTTCCAGTACATTATTCATTAGTCGACAGTTTGCATCAGCATCGGCAGCATGATGAATAATATTTATGCTATTGTTTGCACAGGTATGTGGAATTTTCAAATATGAGTATTTCTGAAACGAATTGAAAATCATATCAGTGACTGAATGTGGAAGGGTTGATTTTTCTTATAGTTGTTTGGATACAAATATTTTTTCTATTTTTGACATGTTCAAATTACATGTAATTTGACGCTTTTCCAAACTGACGAAAAATTTGTAACGTTTTACTGAACGTAACCAATGGGCTTATATCACAATAAAAATTATTTCATCTTTCGATAGAACTCACCCAAACTAGCTCACCACCGAAAACCGTTCCTTGCTGTGAGCTCCCTACGTTTCATAAAAAATTATTGAAATCCCCGACTTTTCGGACCTCTGGAAACGAGGCGATGATGTGACGTCAAAACCCTAATACTGAAACAAGACTTTTCCAGACAGAGATGAATGATACATGATTTCTGACAGAGTGAATTAGCGCGAGATCACAGTTGAAAGATTTAATATATCAGTTGCCTCAGTCTCCGTCGTGCGTTGGCGAGATGAGGTTTCTACGTCATAAGAAGGATCCGTTCTCAGAAGGTACTATCATTTATGTCCAAAAATGAAACATTTCAGTTAATTTTTCGATCGAAATATGTCGTCAATCATTATTTATGTATAAAAGGATCATTATAAACATGGTTTGAGTTAAAAGTTCTACTAAGGTGTACACGCCCATTGCGTGTTAAGCGAAATGTTCCATAACTGGGCATTTCGGTACAGGGTGTCTCCTTATATTTTGACCCCTATAACCTACAATTGGAACTAAACGAGATGGAAAAAACATCAAAAAATAGGAAAGTTGTAGTGTTTCATCTGTACTATCTTTTGGCACTTGAATGAAGAAATTCAAATCGCACGATGAAAAAAAGTCCAAATTAGTTTTTTGTGATAGATATTTTTCTTATGTTCACAAATATACAAGGTGGTTCTGAAATAAGTGAACATATTCAGCACATTAATATGAGACAGTCTAAGGAATATTCCCATGATATCAGATTTTTTCTAATTCTTCTAATAACTGAGGAATAGTATCCCAAAAAAATCAAGTACGCCAATTCAAAACAATTTAAATGATTGAACTCCGCATGGAAATTTGAACAGAGGTTACGTCAGATTTGCTGCAGTGTAGAACTTTGGGTGGAAAATAGTTATTTATGCAACAAGTGCAAAAAGTGAATGTTCATTGCACTCGTTGCATACAACATTCTTTCTACGTTCATGCAAAAAACGAAAAATGATTTATTGAGGTGCGACACTAGGTGTAGGAAAATGAAAAACGCAACTTGAATACTTTATTATTAATATCGATTTGCATTGAAACAGGAACTAATAAGTTACGAACAATTTAACTCAAACTTTATTTTTACCCTCAATGTTGAAAGTGAATGAATAATTGGTGCAATTTTCAATATGAATATAAAAAATGTTTGTCATGATGACAGCACGTCGAAGTAGAATTACAGATGAGTGCAATAAAAACTTTATTGCACTAAGTGCAATAAAGAACTTCTTTCTCCACTAAATATAGTTCAATAGAGTTCTGATTTTTGCATGAATGTAGAAAAAATAATGTTACCTCAAATTTTATTTTGATCCCTGAATTTGTTTCATTAGTACCATTCGATAGTACACGTCGAGCTTTCTCAGTGTTTGAAATATCTGCACTTATTTCAATGCCACCCTATATATATAGTTTTCTAATCCTTCCTTAAGCCGTTTTCATGCTGCACTTCTGAAATTTCAGCAATATTTTCATAATGTATTCTCACTATTTCGAATTTTTCCTTTGTGGAATATCCCATTTCAATCAGAAAACCGACAGGGATGTCGAAAAATGCCTGTTTTCATGGCATTTCTGTTTTGTCCACAGCCATCTGGATGTTATTGGCAACTTTGATTCAATGCTGAATAAGTGAAAAATGGCTCTAAGAAACATGTAATTAGCAAACTACAAACAGGGTGTCCCGAAACTACTTAAAACGGTCAACCACAGATCGCACGAACGAAAATAGTGAAAAAGTTTGCTCAAACATGGGTCCAGAAATAGACCCCTGGTGGGGAGTTATTGCCATCTAGAGGGGAGCCCGAGATGATGTTTTTTTGTAAATATTCCTAGTAGAACCCTCTTCGATAAAATAACCAAATTTCGTACATGTGCCTAACTTTTTATGCCAAATTCGCAAATGTTGAGTATTTACCGAAATTTTGATCATTGGCATGAAAAATAGGTGAAGCTATCGACACTTTCTCCCTCAATTTCTTTGTTTATATGATTTTCGGCAGTATGACTAGGAAATATGAGAAAATGGTATTCCTATTCTTCTCGTGGGTGATGCCTCGCTCACAAACTCACTTTTCTGGAACACCGTAAAAAAGTTGGCGATCCAGCTCTATTTTATAGATATTTCCATGGACGATGATCTTCTGAAATATCCACAATTGTTCCTCTCTTTTGGCAGTCCCCGCGAGATTAACCCGCCGAGTTGAGGCTTCGCACCCCTTCGTGGTCACTTTGGAGACCTGCAGAACATCTCTTTCCAAAGACTCGTGCATCCAACGAACAGCGAGGCTCTGGAACACATTGCCAAGGGAGGTGATCTCCAAGGCATATTACCTACAGAAATTTAAGAAGAACACCAATTCCTACCTCATTTCCCTTGGTTCTCACGATGTTCTGTGAACATTACAGGATATCCCTTTTCGTGGGAACCAGAACATTAAAAAAAAAATTCGATAACACTCACCATTTCCGAGATAAATCGATTTCAAAAGTCTACTGCGTAATAAGAATTGTACTTCTACTCAATAGGGTGGGTACCTACCATATTATTTTTCAATCTATTCTTCTTATTGCACCCCCCATATTTCAATTCAAACATCAGAAGTATATGTTTTTTTTTTCGCCGAGGTGGTTGAAATCTTTTATAGACATCATATGGGTCCAATCCCCCATATGATAGTGTGGGAGTCCCCTCCATGGTATACCCACTAAACACTCCACCCCGTTGTAGGCTCCGACGACACTTAGGCCTAGTGGCCCATTGTATCTCACCTACATGCCGTTATCAATTTTACCACATACGACTCATGGTGCCTATTAAGGGCCACTTCAATATGAAAGACCCTTTTCGTTCAGGTTCCTGAAGATTGCTCTTTCGATCCCTGTTCTCGTCTACGAAGAAGGCCAAAAGTTTTCCTTCTCCTACGAGTGACAGGGGAAGGGGTTGGTCCAGCCCTGTGGTGACCCCTGCACAGGGCTAAGGCTGTTTACTCTGGGATGTCGCCCTGTTTCCCAGAGGCCTCGTTAGCGACACCATTCCCCGGTGCCATCCATCCATCGCCACGGGTTCCCACAGCTTGGATTAGGTTGCCAGAGCCTCGTTGACCAGTCCTCTCGACCACCTAGACAAACATCAGCAAATCGCCCCATCCCTGCCACAGATGTCCACAAATTGTCCCATCTGGCAGAAGATAGCAAAGATGGTCCCAAAATGCTTCATCTGTCGAGCGGCCGCTGTCTGTCTTCCCCACACCACTTAATGGTGAGGTTGGGCTTGGAGGGAAAGAGGAAAAGAGAAGTTGGCCAAGAAAGGCCGATAGAAAGATTGAAAACGGAAGAGAGAAGAGGATATCACCCAAGACAAGTTGAAGTATGGTGAATATCCGGCTAGGGTACCTCGGGTTCACCATTCCCGTACTCACAAGTTTTGAGCCCCTGAGGGGATTGCCAGAGCCTCGTTATCAATCCGCGGCCACATAAGCAGATGTTCACAAATTGCCCCATCCTCGCACTCAGATGTCCACAAAACTGTCCCATCTGAGTGATGACAGCAAAGATGTTCCCAAAATGCTCAATCTGCCGAGCAGCCGCGGCTTGTCCTCCCCGCACTATGACGAGGTTGGGCTTTAGGGGAGAAGGAAAAGAGGAGAAGTGACCAAGGGAGACCGATGAAGAAAAAGATTGGAAACTGAAGAGTGAAGAGGATGCCATCAAAGACAAGTTGAACATTAATGAGTATCCGGCTAGGGTACCTCGGGATTGCCATTCCCGTACTCACAAGTCGTGAGCCCCTGAGGACAAGTATATGTTGCAAGAATGGTTATTTTCCATCTAACCATAATTTCTGGGAAAATTCGAGAGGTTCCCTTCTAAGGAAGAAGCACTATTTTAATTACGCAGCATAATTTTTAAATCAATTTATCTCGAAAATGGTGAATGCTATCAAAACTCAACAGAAGAAATATGGAGATTCTCATGATCAAAATACCAGGGAGGAAAAATATTTGCCCCTAGCCCCACCTATTTCCCACGCCCCTGATAAATATTTCGAAAAATTCTCACATTTTCGAATTGGTCTTTAAAGGTTAGATACAACATGTACAACACTTGGTTATTTAATCGCATCAGAGGGTTGGAAAATATCCACATAAAATCATCATCTCGGGCTCCCCATTAAATGGCTATAATCCTCCAGAAGGGCATTTCTGGACCCATGTTTATGAAGACTTTGTTTCTAAAATCTGTGATTGAAATGCAATTTCGGGACAACCTGATCTGGAATTTTTCCAACATTTCCATATCTGTTCGTTTGAGGAGTGCCAAAAGGTAATACAGATGAAATCCTAGTCCTAGAACTTCCATATTCGACATTTCTTTCACCTCTCGTATAGTTAAAGCTGTAGGAATATCAAAATTTACGGAGACATCCTTGTATGTACGATTAGGATTTGGACGAATAGTTTCGTGCTTCGAAAATGATACAATTTCCATGCATCTGAATCATACAGTGAGGACCCAAAGTCCGTCGCCTCCTCCCTCCTGTATAACATTTTTAGTTAACATTAGGAAAAGCTTTGAAATGGTCACGATAGGAAAGTGAAATACATTGTGTTCCAATTGTGATGGTTTCCTCACTGAACTGGTACAAAATTAGACGAAATATTAGGTAATCAACAAGTGTTCATAACTCCAACATTATTAACTTTTGTGATGTAAAACAATCCATCTAACTTATTCAAAGCTTTGCGTAGAATCTTAAATTGTAATGATATACAGGGTATCCTGAGGGGTATCCCATCTAAAAAAGTGAACTTCTGAGTCGTTGCGCTTTTTTGAAACACTATGTAGAAATGGAACCATTGAATAGATCGAATGAAACCCTACAACTTATTCATCCAACATTTTCTAGTAATACGTAAAAAAAATTAATTACGAGGGGGTCGACGAACTTTTGATCCTCACTGTATAGCGTATATCATCTGGATTGCACTGACACGGTATAGATGCGTATTTAGCACTGCACTGCCATTGGACACTATTCGATCACTTTTATAACCAATATAAAGCAGATGCATGTAGAATGTAGAGAATGTGAATTATTCTGGTACTGTATGGATGGAGTTCAATATTTTCATTATCAATATTCGACTGGTATTTTTCGGACAACGTTTTGTTGGATCCTATGGCAGTTTGAAGGTGGATATAACCAGAATGTATCTTTAAACTTGACAAATCATCAATAACCTATTTTTTTTTAATTCGAAGTATGGAGAGAACAATCGTTTGCTACAATAGTACGGTGTAATTAGACCTAAACCTCAACATCCAAAGTAAAAGTTTTCCTCCAACACCAAATTGCTCTACATAGTCCCCTTATTCTATGGTAAAAAGTTACACCATTTTGAGCGTCGGGTTTGGGGGTGAGGGGGAGGGGGAATTGAAAAATCACTAGTTTTTTTAGTTTTTCGTAAATATTTCAAAAACTAAGCGGTTTATCTTAAACATTGTTTTATACAAAAATGTTCTACGTCAAATTTTCAGTAAGAATGGTCCTTTTCATAATCACTCTAAATTGTACGGTTCAAGAGTTACAGACGGTGTAAATGTTAACTTTTTCGTAATTTTGATAATTTTTTTAAAAAATAAGCTTCGTAAAAGAATGTTGCTATTTCAGTGGGCTCTGGTATGTTAGTGATAAGCCCATGAAGGAACGACAACCCCACCACCTTATCAAGGGGCACTCTTTCTTAAGGGAAAAGAGGCTTCCACAGGCCTAGGCCATATAAACCTGTGGTACGGAGAAACCCACCCTGAACTTTCTACGAACATTGCAACATAAATTCACTTCTTAAGCATAAATATCTTTCAAATTTGGAATGTTCAATGTCTTTATTAACTTCACTCATCCTCCAGCACATTATCCTCCTCCTCTAGCTCGTCGTCTAAGATGTTATTATTGTCCATGTTATCACATGCTTGGCCTGAGCAATTGCTGCATATGCTAGTGCAGTTTAGACCACTCCTTCTGCATTCACAATTACGAACGCATTCATCTTTGCAAGTACACATTATAAGGGACAGTAATTCCTGGGGGGCTGGGGGCTGCAGGACGTGCTGTTGTAATTGGTGTCAGGTGGTCGCCAATCTTCTTCCAACCCCACTCGAGTGGATCCTTATCTTCATTCAGCCACTGTTGTACCTGGTGGTAGGTCCTAAATGAATGCTGTCTGGACGCTCCTGGGGGGGGGGGGGTAGTGCATCCAACTTCAGTAATGCATGTATAGGCTGCTTTGCAATCGCTTTCAAGTAGGACTGGTAGCGGAGACAATCTAGATCTTCAGTGTTCTTGGCTCCAAACATTGTAAGTAGGAAGTAATTTCCTGCATCAGCCACTGCACTGGGGTCGGCTTTAGGGTTGTTGAAGACCAGAAGTTTTTCACGAAGAACGTTGTTGGGTTAAACTTCCCTATAAGGTGCAATTTTTCCCTTCTTATAGACAGCAGACACAGTGTCACATCCTGTGAAGGCGTATGTAACCAGAAGTACATCTTTCATATCCCCAATGCCTTGCTGAATGTCAGAAATAATGTACACTTTTTCCTGGTGATCTCCTTTTTTAGGTACGATCATTTTCAGTTTATTTCCTGAAGGTGCGTGGACAGTCAACAGTACTAATAAGTCCGTTTCATCACCAATAACACACGTTTGAACATCTTTCTTCGCTTCATCAATAGCTGTTAAACTACTAATAGGTCAGCATCACCCGATGCTTGAAGAACTGTACAACCATTGTTGCAAGTGCGATGAAAGGAGGGTTATTAGACCCATCTTGTTTTTAGCACTAGCTGAAAATTCATTTCGATTTATGTTGACATGGATTGAGTCTTCTACTTTGACCACAATGTTGGAACGTAATCTTCGTAGGTGTTCTTGATCCTTTGTGTTACTTCGTTCGTAACCATCAAAAACAACAGTCGCTTTTCCATAATGAGTACATACGTAAATTACTTCCTATTTGCAATGTTTGGAGCCAAGAACACTGAAGATCTAGATTGTCTCCGCTACCAGTCCTACTTGAAAGCGATTGCAAAGCAGCCTATACATGCATTACTGAAGTTGGATGCACTACCCCCCACTTCAGGAGCGTCCAGACAGCATTCATTTAGGACCTACCACCAGGTACAACAGTGGCTGAATGAAGATAAGGATCCACTCGAGTGGGGTTGGAAGAAGATTGGCGACCACCTGACACCATTTACAACAGCACGTCCTGCAGCCCCCAGCCCCCCAGGAATTACTGTCCCTTATAATGTGTACTTGCAAAGATGAATGCGTTCGTAATTGTGAATGCAGAAGGAGTGGTCTAAACTGCACTAGCATATGCAGCAATTGCTCAGGCCAAGCATGTGATAACATGGACAATAATAACATCTTAGACGACGAGCTAGAGGAGGAGGATAATGTGCTGGAGGATGAGTGAAGTTAATAAAGACATTGAACATTCCAAATTTGAAAGATATTTATGCTTAAGAAGTGAATTTATGTTGCAATGTTCGTAGAAAGTTCAGGGTGGGTTTCTCCGTACCACAGGTTTATATGGCCTAGGCCTGTGGAAGCCTCTTTTCCCTTAAGAAAGAGTGCCCCTTGATAAGGTGGTGGGGTTGTCGTTCCTTCATGGGCTTATCACTAACATACCAGAGCCCACTGAAATAGCAACATTCTTTTACGAAGCTTATTTTTTAAAAAATTATCAAAATTACGAAAAAGTTAACATTTACACCGTCTGTAACTCTTGAACCGTACAATTTAGAGTGATTATGAAAAGGACTATTCTTATATAAAATTTAACGTAGAACATTTTTGTATATAACAATAATTAGGATAAACCGCTTAGTTTTTGAAATATTTACGGAAAACTAAAAAACTAGTGATTTTTCAAATCCCCCCCCCCTCACCCCCAAACCCGACGCTCAAAATGGTGTAACTTTTTACCAAACAATAAGAGGGTTATATAGAACAACTTGGAGTTGGAATAAAACTTTTTCTTTGGATGTCAAGGTTAGGCCTTTTTTTAGGTTAATAATACCGTACTACAACAAGTATGAAGACAATTTGTACATTACGGGCGAGTGGACTGATAATGAATTATTAGCATTCAATTTTTCCACTGTGTCGTTAGGAACCTTGATTAATTTTTTCTACTACTGCTATGAAAAGTAGCGCATTTCTCATAGTTTACTCAGTTTCAGAACCATGTATTGCCTATACTGTGAGAAATACTTTTTTCTACTCCCGTATGTGAATTACTAACTTCACACATCGATACAAATATGTAAAGCTTCATTTCACGAATCGGTGTGTGAAGTGCCATGCTTTTTTTAATGGGATTTATTTCACGCACCGGTGCCATTAGAGTCAATACAAATTCACACACCGTTCGCTGGTCTAGGTAGCGGTGGCGAGAGACATTGACAAATATGACAGTTCCCGCAGAGTGAAGTTCAGAGTTACATCAGTTAATAGACCGTAAATAATAATTAATCACCCTCTGAATTAATAATTAGTACGACGAAATTTTGATTTGAACCGATTAGCCGTGTATTTCACGCAAATTCCTGATGAACAGCATTGAAGTACTCCCATCAACTTCTCCAAATATAACGTAAGCAGCCAGTGGAGCAAGTTCATCGTTATTGCCACAAAAATCGTTGAGAATTTACGGAAACACTTTGGAAAAGTTTATGCTATGGCGCAATACAAACAACGTCCAATCATTCTCCGAAAGGGTAATATTAGATTAGCCTACCTATCTGAATTATCAACAAAGGTTGAATCTTCTACCTTATGGAGTCACTACTCAATGTTGAAAAGCACCCTTAGTGTTAAGTACAACGTACAAATTGGTGATTATCCGAAAGTTCGCGCTTTCTTGAAACGGAAAAACGAGGGATACATTCCTAAAAAATCACGCGTTTTGGAAAAGGAACACGTATTAAAATTTCTCAAAGAGGCACCCGATGAAAAATATTTATTAATAGAAGTAAATCCATTTGTATAAATATTGTATAATTCAATCTCTAAGTGAAAGGTCGTAGAAAAAGTATAGTGTGCACCACGTCCGTGAAGACTTTTTTACACTCGTGCGGATTGTGAAACTCGCCTGCGGCTTCTTCCACAAACTTCCACACTCGCGTAAAAAAGTATACTTCACGCACTAGATACACAATATACTATTCCTCACAGCACTTCGCCAACACCACATACATTTCCATGGAGAATCAACAAAAATCGATCAAAACTTGGCTGCTGTTCAGCTTTGAATAGTTGTCACAACTGTCAGAAGAAGTTTTTTAAATTCTGTAGGGTAGTTCTCATTAGTGCTCTTGATAGAAATCGCATTTTCCATCAGATATTGTTCCAACAATTCATATTAAATAATATGATGTATATACCGAGATGTGATGATTTTGATAAATACTCCGCCAAAGACAGAGATAATGGAAAAAGCTGCGAAAGTTGGATTTGTTTCCGGAAAGTCCAAGAAAAAAGTATGAATTGGCATATTGGTACGAAAAATTCATGGAATCTAAAAGAATACAGAAATAATTTCTTTTTCGGAAAGTGTACTCTTTTGAAATACTTTGAGGAACTAGCAAAGGCGTCTACTCTTTGGTCACAATATTCCATGTGGCATAGTGCCACATTATAAAATGAATACCAATAAGTTGCATTACTCGTATTCTTTGAATAAGTGCAGTTGTAGAAAAAGTATAGTGTGCAACATGTGGGGAAAAGCACTTTTCCAACTCGTGCGTTTGCATTACTCGCCCTTCAGGCTCGTGCCACAAACTTTCGCACTCGTGAGAAAAGTTGAACTTTTCCCACTTTTTGCACAATATACTATTTTCAACACTTCTCACGTTTTTTTTTCTTGTTAATAATGAGTCTATGCGTTGTTCGAAATTGTTGGATTTCAGAGCTCATTTCAAACGAACCTTCATGACCGCCATTTGGCGATATGTCCACGATACGTCGAATAAATGATGACGTCAGTTTTTATGATGTTCCGTTATTGATCAGATAATCTTCAATTTCTACTCATGAAGTGAGGTTGGCAAGTCACCAATTATAATCAAGTTATCAGAAAGATGTTAGAGTCCTGTTATTAAATAAAACATAATAGGAGACACCCATGGTATTATAGTTCATTCTTGACTCTTTCTGGCTTTCAGCATGTCCAAATATTTTCCATTCTCCATAAAAAAATATCATGTTGTTGTTGGAGACTTGGCAACTTTGTGCTGAATGCTGACTGACAAGACCACGTCCACAAGTCGTGCGCCGTGTTGTCACGTTTACCGATTCAAAAGTCCTCTAGTGTGAATTTATATAATTATTATTTAGATAGATAGATAGATCTTTATTCAATTAGGAACCCTTGTATACATATTTAAATAAGAAGGCATAATATTACAATATAAATTCACATATACAGAAATGAAAACTGAGTTGAACAATTGCAGAACAGAAATATTAAAATGACTATCATGAAATACCTACGATGAAGGTAGAATAATGAGATTAAAAACAGTATATTTAACAATTAACGGCAATAAAAACATAAAAAAGATAAAATACTAAATAGACATATGGAATACACCATTAAGACCTTACTTAGCTACTTATTTAGGACGAATTCCTTCAAATTAGCTTTGAACTGGATGAGTGAAGCAGATCCCTTCACAGACTCTGACAATTTATCGAACTCCAAAAATCCTTTGTGAAATTGTGAATTCATGGTACTACGATAGGAAGTGGTAGAAACATTGATGTCATTTTTGTAACGCGTGTTATGATTATGAATATTTTCATTGAATATTAGGTATTTCTGAAAGTATTCTGGTGCTGAATGATTTACTATTTTGTAAATGAGAATCATAGTGAAAAACAAATATAAAATGGATGAGCAATAATCAAATTCACAACAACCAATAAGCCACACAAATTCACAACAAACAATAAGCCACAAATCATAAAGAAACATTTTGAGACAATTGAATTTTTATTGCTCATTAGGAATATTAGCAATACTCAATTGAGAATTTATGAATTATTGAATAACAAATATTTCTGAACACCAACACAAATTTCTAGCCGTTGGAAAATCACCGTGGCTCTATTTCTGATTTAAGCACCTAATAATCGACCGAAAATTTTGAAAAAAATATGGAAATGAATTTGAAACATGGTTCTATTTAAGAAATAAAAAAAATAGTCCACTCGCTTGAGCAGAGATTTAGAGAGCTCACACCGTCCATGTGCAACATGATATCTGAAGACGAATATATACAAGGTGGGCCTCTGTGGGCCTCTTATGATTGAAACCCCTCTTGACTCTTTTGATTTTAGAGATATGGAATAATGTTGCATAAACACTTACTTTTATTTTCTCAACGAAACACCCTATATATTTCTTGCGTGTCAATAGAGCCTTGTTTTCTTATTCCAAAAATATAAATATGATGCATATTTGGATGATGAATAGTTGAGTTGTTGAAGATCAAAGTTTACCACAATACCGCTACATGAACCTTCACTTTATATTTTTTTGATCGCTTGGAGCGCATGAAAGGGAATCCCTATAATGTTCAAAGAACATCGTGCGTTCCTAGGAAGGATAATGACAGGAGGTAGGTATTGGAAATTTTTTTGAACTTTTGGAGATTATATGTTGTTGGGAATACTTCCACAGGCAATGAATTCCAGAGCCTATAGTCCTATGGGTGAAGGAGTCTTGATAAAGTGCTGTTCGACATCTTTCGAGGTTGACAACGAAAGGATGTGCTGACTGGGATTGTCTTGTTCGTCTGATTGATATTGCTAGTGAAGGGATGATAGCAGAGATTTCCGAAGAACATTTCCCGTGGAAGTATCGATAGAAAAGTGAAAGGTCGCCGACCTTTCTACGGTGTTCCAATGATGTCAAAGAGTGAGTGAGTGTGGCGTCACCCACCAGGCGAATGGCTCTTCTCTGGAAGGAATCTGAGAGCAACAGAGTATGTTTTGGTGCTGAACCCCATATGTGGGAACAGTATTCTAGAACAGGCCGTATCTGCGCTTTGTAGATCATGAGAAGCTGTTGAGGTGTAAAGTAGCTTTTCACACGGAACAAGAATCCGAGTTTTTGTGAAGCAGTTTTTGCGATAGATCTGACATGATTATTCCATGAAAGAGTGTTGCTGATGGAAATACCGAGCATAGATATGGTGGGCTTGGTGGGGATGGTGGTGCCAGACATTACAATAGCGGGCATACTGAGTTCCGCCTTCCTAGAGAAAATACAGGCTTGAGTTTTGGTGGCGTTGAATTCAACTAGGTTGTTGGTTCCCCAGGCTGTGATTTCAGCAAGATCTTCATTGACAGCATTGACCTGCCTGCGCCGTGAGTTCTTAGTTTCCTGGGAAGAAATGGGAATTCTGGAAGAGAACGCAGTATGGAGGGTACTATCATCTGCAAAGCTGTGGATGGGGCAAGTTGTTACTCCCAACAGATCATTGATATGAAGCAGGAATAATGTTGGTGCCAAAATTGATGCTTGTGGAACGCCGAAATTGATGCCAATGGCATCCCAATGGTATCAGACGATACACCGTCCACCACCACGTGAAGCGATCTGCCTGAAAGAAAACTCGATTAGAGATGGCATAGCTGAGGTGGTAAGCCGTATGATGGTAGTTTGTGGAGGAGTCCTTCGTGCCAAACACAGTCGAATGCTTTCGAAATGTCCAACGCGACAGCTAGAGATTCCCCGTGTTTTTCTAATGAAGATTGCCATAAATGGGTGACATAGGCAAGTAGATCTCCAGTAGATATTCGGTGGCGAAAGCCGTATTGTCAATAAATAATTGTCAGTTGAACATAGTGGAACTCTGAAAATATGTTTATATTTATTGCTTGAGCTCCATGGAAATGTCATAATATCGTATACAGGGTATGTCATGACGAGCTTACACAATTTTTATATCAAGAATCAGTCGGGAGAAATCCATAAAAATGTGCATGCTCATGTTCCAAAATACGCTCTCTTCAATTAAAATATTTTCGACAATGCAGTGTTGCCGCTTCTACTAGAAAGTAGTAGCAACATTGATATTTCAAACGAAACACCCTGTATTTTATCGCATTTTCAGATTCTCCCTGAAGAGTTGATTTCATCGCTGCATCACACTTGGGGTCTATCGAAAATGATTACAAAGATATAGGGTGTTCAAAATCGAGATTTTTCAACTTTAGGATTTTTTTGTGTCGAAACTATTCATTATCGGTCAAAATAAATCACATGTCCCTATCCCAACTTTTGATTCACTATTTACTGATATGTAATCGGAACAGATACAAAGTTGAGATAGGGACATGTGATCTGTTTTGGCCGATAATGAATAGTTTCGACACAAACAAAAAATCCTAAAGTTGAAAAATCTCGATTTTGAACGCTCTATATCTCTGTAATCATGCCCGACGATAGACCCCAAGTGTGATGTATCGATGAAATCAGCTATTCAGGGAGAATCTAAAAATGCAATAAAATAAAGGGTATTCTATTCGAAATAACAAAGTTGTTGCTACTTTTTGATAGAAGCGGCAACACTGCATTGCGGAAAATATTTTAAATGAAGAGAGCGTATTCTTTAATACAAGCATACATATTTCCATGGATTTCTTCTGAATGATTCTCTATATAGAGATATTGTAAGCTCGTCCTGACATACCCTGTATATGAAATTGAAAACGTTCAATTTCAATCTAATAAAAAAAAATGTTGCTGTTTGAATGAAAGATGATGCGGTACCTGCCTATAATGGTGAATTTTGATCATCAATAACTCAACAATTTTCAATCCAAATATGCAACCTACTCATTGACATTTTGGGGCAAATCATCTGATTTGTCCTTACTACACGTATATTGAAATAATATTCATATTTTTATTTTATAGAAACGAGGAGAGAAAATCCCAAAAAATTTGGAATAATGAACCTACTCATATTTTTCAAATCAGAAGAGAAGACTCTATCGAAATGTCAAAATATAGTATATTGTGCAACAAGTGGGAAAACTTCAACTTTTCTCACGAGTGTGAAAGTTTGTGGCACGAGCCTGAAAGGCGTGTGATGCAAACAAACGAGTGAGAAAAGTACTTTTCCCCACATGTTGCACACTATACTTTTTCTACAACTGCACTTATTCAAATGTTTGGGATCACAGGTTAAAAGGTAAGGCCCCCGTCATTCCTTGCTCGAACAAGACTCTCGAAGACTTCTGAGGGTTGCTCGTAAGGGGGCAACTGAATGACAGATAGAACAGTTTTAGAACAATTCCATTGCTGGTGGAGCAAAAACTGTTAGAAAGTCACTTTGCCAGCAAAGCAAACCAATTGAGAGTATGGACAGGAGAATATTCCTTATAAATTTGTATAATGTATCGGAAGAAATAGGTTCATTCCAAGAGATTTCTCATCTTAGAGGATCATTGAAGGATGATCATGGGATTATTATAAGATTATTTTGTGAATTATGTTTTGATGTTATGTACTTACTGAAAAATTATGAAATAACATGTCTCACTAAAACAGGCCTATTGTTTCGTCATTTCATAAACCAACTTTATCCCTGATAGAAGATTCGAAGTAAGTTGTTATCATTTTTGTTGTTTATGTATATCGAGATGAATAAGTAGTTGAAGAAACGTCTCCTGTGTGATTTGGCCGTTTTCTAAGGATATGTTCAAAACCATATTATTTTCGACCTTATGAATGCACTTCATTTATATATTTTAGGAAAATGGTTTGCAAAAATGTAAGAAATTGAAGAGGGAAAAATCTGAAACTCGTCCCCACAAAGTGTATTGAAATGTTGAAACTTGAATGGAGGAAAATATGTTCGGAATACTTATTGTTCATCATCAGCCTTGACGATTCCTATGCAGACGATTTGTTGAAGAGTACCTACAACAATAATATCAAGATATGCTGTAACATTTCGTTACGATGATTTCTTCGTCATCTGATATCATTGCATTGTTGTAGGAACACAGGTTCTTGAATAAGTTATGGAGGTGTTAATTTTTTTTTCATTTCTGAATGTAAAGGTGTACATACATGTTGTCCTATTGTCGATCTATTTTATTTTTGAAGATAGAGATATGCGAACTCATTTGTGAAACTCAAGTGTGAACCAAGTTTTCCATACTACGAAACAATTCATAAGATAGAGTCAATACCCTGTATCTCGAAAACGAAGCAAGTCAGGACACATGTTTAAATAAACTTTATTTCCTGAAATATCACAAGGAATCACCTCTTGAATTTTTTTGGTGTTATTTAGACACACCCTTTATAGTATTCCGACAAGAAAATCCTCAAATGATTTCATGAAAAGTCGACCCCTTTTTATATCCATAAAAATGCACTACACTGTCAAAAGGATGCACGTCTCTGAAAAACTCCCTCTGCTCGGGCTACACACCGCACTTTGAAAGTGACACTTTAGTACTTCATAATATGTTTTCCATCCTTATCACACAATGATTGAATACACACATATTCACAATCTTTGAGTTATTCAGCATATTAATCATGGCCATCGCGGTTTATTAAACCCAGTTGAGTTTTAATCTGAATGAATGAGCTTTTTTACGGTTTTGCCAATGTTGGATTGGGTTCAGTTTTGGCTATGATGATTTTTTGATTCATGGTGGAGTTATATGCAGCATTGTCAAGTCATGGGTTTCAAGTCATGAATCTCAAGTAGTTCAGTCATTGATTTTCGAATTTAAACGTTGGTCGAAATGGATTGAGAGTTCCCATCGTACTTTTATTTCCATTTATTTTCCTTTGAACGACAAAAGTACATTTTGTATAAGAATAGTCATTCTAGAAGAATACATTACAAAATAATAATTCATATGGAAACAGTGAAATAAAAAGTTCTGACTGAATGAAATTCATCAATGGAGTAAAAACAATGTTCTAACAGAAACGATTTCAAACCAAATTTGAATTGTTCAATATCACAATATGTTTTGATATCATGTGGTAGATGATTAAATATTCTGGGCCTATATAATTCGGAGAATTCTGTGTAATTCCATCTTGGCAGCAAGGGTGTGAATTTCATTTTTCCTACGAGTATTGGAATTTTTCAAATCCTTATTTGATTTGAAATCGTTCCTATTACTGTAGATATAGGGTGGCCCACGAGGTTTTGGCCAGTCGATATCTCGGAAACTATTTGAACTATAATTTTGAAATTTGGTGGTTTCAAACAATGGAATGTGGTGTTCATTTTTGATATAAGAGGGTTTTATTGCAACATCGCATTTCCGATCACGTGACATCAACTCCAAAATTTCAAAAAGAACACCATGTATATTATTGCATTTTCGTGAAGTCCTTTCTAATACAAATTCTAGGATACCATAATTGCCAGCGGTTTTTCGGCACTACAGTTAAGATAAAGAGGTTTTTATGAACATTTCTGTATTTTTATTCAAAAAACGTGATAGCTTAGGAAGAGAAAAAGTATCCTAGCAACAGAAATACATCGCACTTGTCAGGGGCTGTCAATCAGTATCAGTAGATTGGCTTTGTGTACAGGGTGGCCAACTAAGACTCCAGAGTTCGATTTCTCTGTTGTATTGAGAGATACAAAAAAAAGTTGTGTATCAAAATCGAAGTAATTATCGAGCTTCACATTTCAAAATTTCTTTGAAATACACAGGGTGTTCCGTAAGGTCACAGCACATCAAAGCTATGTTTTTTTCATTGGAACACTCTATATTTTATTTCATTTTTGAATTCTCCCTGAAGATCTGATTTTAACGACCCATTATACTTAGGGTCTAGCAGTGAAAGTTACTGACACATAGGGTGTGCAAAATCGAGATTTTCCAAGTTCAGATTTTTTTTCTGTCGAAACTGTTCATTATTCGTCGAAACGGTTTACATGTCCCTATTTCAACTTCTCACTCACTATCAATTGGTATTTAATTGAAATTGATACAAGGTGGTCAAAAAATCTTAATTTATAATTTGTTTCAATTAAATGTCAATTGAACACCAATTGATAGTGAGTGAAAAGTTGAGATAGGGACATGTGAACCGTTTTGACGAATAATGAACAGTTTCGACAGAAAAGAATCCTGAACTTCGAAAAATCTCGATTTTGTACACCCTATATGTCAGTAACTTTCACTTCTAGACCCTAAGTATGATGCGTCGTTGAAATCAGATCTTCAGGGAGAATCCAGAAATTAAATAAAATATAGGGTGTTCCAATGAAAAAAACCATAGCTTTGATGTGCTGTGACCTTACGGAACACCCTGTGTATTTCAAAGAAATTTTGAAATGTGAAGCTTGGTTATCACTTTAATTTGAATGCAAAACTTTTTTTTGTATCTCTCAAGACAACAGATAGGTATCGAACTCTGGATTCTTAATTGGCCACCCTGTACAAGTAATATCAAGACTAGTATGCCTTTAGATTTTACTAACGACGAGTATGTCAATATGCTGCTCATATACGGTGAGTGTCGAAAAAATAGTAGGCGTGCTCGAGACTTGTACAGAGAACGTTTTCCCGACCGAACAACTCCAAGTAAAAATACTTTCGCTTATGTGGAACAGAAATTAAGAAATGTTTTTTTTTGCTAGTGGAAAACAGCAAATTCCACGCAGAAAGCCTATTCAAACAGAGGATAACGTAATTAATATTCTGGCTTATGTTCAAGTACACCCACATATCTCAACTAGATGTCTTGAGCAAGAATGTGGAGTAAGTAGAACTACAATCCAGAGAGTATTAAAGAATCCTAATTATCATCCTTACATAATACATTTAACACAAGGTTTGAACTCTGCAGACCCTGAAAGAAGACTAATTTTTATAGCTGAAATGACAGTAAAACTCGCATATGACCCATTATTTTTAAATAAAATATTGTGGACTGATGAAAGTCGATTTCACAACAACGGTACTGTAAATCGACACAATTGTCACTACTGGTCGGCTGAAAATCCGAAATGGATGCGAGAAACTAATTTCCAGACAATATGGGGTAAATGTTTGGTCGTTACCACCGATACAACCGGTGGTAACGGTTTGGTGCGGTTTATTCAACGGCCGCTTAATTGGTCCGTATTTGTATCAAGGAACTTTTGACCGGCGAAAGGTATTTAGATATTCTCCATGCTTCCCGCTTTACTTGAAGATATTCCCTTGAACGAAAGAGAGACGATCGATGTGGTGGCAGCAGGATGGTACACCTCCCCACTATGCCCGGCAAGTTACGACATATCTTAATAATACTTTCCGTGAAAAATGGATTGGGCAAAATGGTACAATAAATTGGCCGGCTCGTTCCCCAGATATGACACCTTTAGACTTTTTTCTATGGGGATATTTGAAAGGTTTGGTTTATTCTACACAGCCTACAAATTTAGATGATTTGCAAAACAAAATCAGAGCAGCGTGGCAAACTGTTACACCTGAAATGATTAGAGCAGCATGCACTAGAAATCTTTTAACAAGATTTGAGCATTGCGTTACTGAAGATGAACATCAATTTGAGCATCAACTGTAATGCTTTTTCTACTTATTTTGTTTCGTTTCCTAATTATACTGTTGTTCTTTAATGAATTTTCCATTTTCCATTTATTTGACAGCTCATATTGTCACCGTTTCACATGAAAACCCTGAAAATGATGGTATCGTAATATTTGCATCAGAAAGGTCTTCACAAAAATGCAATAATATACAGGGTGTTCCATTTAAAATTTTGAAGTTGATATCACGTGATTGGAAATGCGATGTTGCAATAAAACCCTCTTATACCAAAAATGGTCACCGCATTCCATTGTTCAAAACCACAAAAATTCAAAATTGTAGTTCAAATATTTTTTGAGATATCGACTGGCCAAAACCTCGTGGGCCACCCGGTATACTGCTAGTTCAGAGATATATAAACTATCAAGGGTTGAAATTCCATGAGACTTCAAAGGCCTATACCTGCAGATTTCTTCGATTATCTTTCTTTTAATTGATTCTAGAATCACGATACCTTGGGATGATTCTATCTTATAAATTGTTTCGTAGTATGGAAAACTTGGTTCACACTTGAGTTTCACAAATGAGTTCGCATATCTCTATCTTCAAAAATAAAAGAGATCGACAATAGGACAGCATGTATGTACACCTTTACATTCAGAAATTAAAAAAAAATTGAACACCTCCATAACTTATTCAAGAACCTGTGTTCCTACAACAATGCAATGATATCAGATGACGAAGAAATCATCGTAACGAAATGTTACAGCATATCTTGATATTATTGTTGTAGGTACTTTTCAACGAATCGTCTGCATAGGAATCGTCAAGGCTGATGATGAACAATAAGTATTCCAAACATGTTTTCCTCCATTCAAGTTTCAACATTTCAATACACTTTGTGGGGACGAGTTTCAGATTTTTCCCTCTTCAATTTCTAACAGTTCTGCAAACCATTTTCCTAAAATATATAAATGAAGTGCATTCATAAGGTCGAAAATAATATGGTTTTGAACATATCCTTAGAAAACGGCCAAATCACACAGGAGACGTTTCCTCAACTATTTATTTATCTCGATATACATAAACAACAAAAATGATAACAACTTACTTTAAATCTTCTATCAGGGATAGAGTTGGTTTAAGAAATGACGAAACAATAGGCCTGTTTTAGTGAGACATGTTATTCCATCATTTTTCAGTAAGTACATAACATAAAAACATAATTCATAAGATAATCTTATAATAATCCCATGATAATCCTATAATGATCCTCGAAGATAAGAATCTCTTGGAATGAACCTATTTCTTCCGATACATTATACAAATTTATAAGGAATATTCTCCTGTTATACTCTCAATTGGTTTGCTTTCTAACAGTTTTTGCTCCACCAGCAATGAAATTGTTTTAAAATTGTTCTAAAATTGTTCTAAAATTTTTCTAAAATTGTTCTATTCGTCATTCGGTTGCCCTCTTACGAGAAACCCTCAGAAGTCTTCGAGAGTCGTGTGCGAGCAAGGAATGACGGGGGCCTTAATTTTTAGCCTGTGATCCCAAACACTTTCTTGGGCAATCAGAAACATTTCTGCAGTCGCGGGGAATTGAACCCACGACCAGCAAGCGAATGCGGACTAGAATACTGACACTCTGTCCGCATGACTACCTGGCCCCCATCATTGGGCCTCTTACTTCCTGCCAGATCATTGTTAGTTAGGAGGGGTCTTGCTTCAAATTCAATTTTGCCAGCAATATCTATCTCAGTAAACTTCATTGATAAGTGAAAATGATAGATTCTGAAATTGACTTACTTTCTCTGGAAAAATACTGGCATTTTCCATAATTGGATTGAAAAATACTGTGAAATTTCAGAAATGCTTTCGAGTATGGAATTTAATGACCTGAAATTCAAAAATTATTTCCGCAATAATTAGAAATAGCTGTTCTGAAATATAATTGATGTTTCCTCAGGATAATTCCTGAAAATGTGTAGCGAAATCATTGAAATTGCAAATTTTAAATTCAATATCTGTACCAAAAATGTTAATGAAAGGATTGACATCAACCTTGAGGATGATGATAAGTGTAATTACTTTCATTGCCAGTATTCTTATGGTGAACTTCATTACCAAGCTCATTAATTTCAATATTTCATACTAAGGCAAGTGGAAAAAAAGTATGTGTATGATAGATACAATGTGGTATTTTCGATAACTTGGAAATCGATATCGAAAGCTATAACCTCCATCACTAGTATAGCAGCAATTTGAAGAGAAAATACCATGAAGGGGTAAGGATGAGAAAAAGAGAGGTTAGGTGGAAAGATATCGAGAAAAAATATTCGAAAAAGTTGCTCGAAAAACAAATTCAAACTCAGGTTCCAATTCATATTTCAGCAGAATCTTGAATAGATATACCTTTGTCTCTTGAAGATTAATCAACCTCTTATAATTGAAATGTTTTTCCTTTCGGGTAGCTTGACGACTATTAGTCTGGTCAGTTAGGACAGATTTTGAGCAACGTTCTTTCGATGTATGCCTCTTTCAAGTCGTAGTTTTTATATGTTTTCAACATGTCCTAGACAATAGGCTAGTGGAATATTTTTTCTTCATTCCTTTATTAAAATCATCTCTCGAATACCTCTCAATTTCATATTTTTTCAGAATGTTTTGGTCGATTTCTAGGTGCTGAAATCATCAATAATGCCACGGTAATTATCAAAGGTGACGTCACGATTTCGTAAGTAGCACAGTTGCCATAGGTTGATATTCTATTGAGAACTTCAGAAATATTCAAACATAAATTCTCAATTAGGTATTGGTAATATTCCTAATTAGCAATACAACATCAATTGTCTCCACATGTTTCCTTATGATTTGTTGCTTATTGCTTATAATACATTGGTGTAGATAGTAATTATATTAATTCACACTAGAGGACATTTGAATCGGTGAACGTGACAACACGGCGCGCACGACCTGTGGGCGTGACGTGGACCCTTCTCAGCATTCAGCACAATGGTGCCAAGTCTCCAACATCTACATGATATTTTGTTATGGGGTATAAGAAATATCTGGACATGCTGGTTGCTCGAAAGAGTCAAGAATGAACTATAATATCATGATAGGACAGGACAAATTTCTTACAGTCGACTCCACCAAAGCTATACTTTATTGTAAGCAATCTTACAGGGACATGTTTCGAAGCTTTAAAGCTTCATCATCAGCATTATTGTTACATAGGAGTACTAAAGTGAGAGAAAAATGAACAATGTCAAACAAACCCCTCAACAACGATAGGTGTAAAGAACTCACCTGTTCTGGAGGAAAAAAGTTATGTTTACATATTATTCATATTATTGAGAATGTTTTAGAAAATTTATGAAGAAGTTAAATGGGGACCGCAATTATTGCGGAACCCCTTTGTTAGGGAACTTTAAATAACATGTTGATAAGTATTTAAATTATTTATTTAATTATCAAAAATCAAACATCAAACGAATTGCATGGCTTTGACATGAAGTGGCAGAGGTGACGTGGAACAATAAATAGACTAGAGATGGGGAGAGTATAATGAAATCGAGATGGGAGCAATAACAATTTTATGGTTCATGAAACTATTGGTAAACTTTAGGTATTGAATCAGTCCTATCAGATGGAATTGAATAATTTTTGTTATTAAGTATTGATAAATGTAAGACAATTGAAAAGCTTAGAACAGTCAAAATGAGTCTGTTCATTGATACAAGTCATTTTCTCGGGATTCTTAAAGGCCTTATGAATTTCAAAATTCTCAAGTGAGTTGAGTTTTTCACTTTTATGACAAAAGTGTAAGAATTTAAGGTTCAAATTTGGATCGAAGGAATGTTTTTCATTGACTATGTGATTAGGGAATATTGAATTGGTATTGATGAAATCTCTGTGGTATAGGGTCCTTAGTATTGACTAATGAACTTCTCAGATTGTTTGAGGTTTTGAAAGAGAACGTGAAATGGGTGGTATTGTTATTATTAAGTTTTTAAGTTTTTTATTGAGAATTTCTTTAATCTTGAGAGAAACAGGGCCAAAATAAGTTAATGAGTAAAATTTTTTTGTTGTAGGAGGTTCATGATTGATAGGAAAATTATCAAATGTATATACAGACTAAATTATTCGGAACCTACTATGAACCTTTACAAAAGAAGAGAATTATTAGATATAGATTCCTTATATAAATTCAAATTAATGTCGTTCATTCATTCAGTTAAACATTGTCAAAAGCATTCAAATTTGGTTTTCCAAGTCAATCGTAATCACCACAACCATACAACCAGACAAGCAGATCATTTTTCTGTCAAGAAAATTAAATCAGATATTGGTAAAAAATCCATCTATCACAATGGAATGATACAATACAATTCACTACCAAATAACTTGAAGCTGATTAATAGGATCGAAAAATTTAAAAGAGATTTCAAGAAACATCTTCTCCTGTAATATTGACATCTTATCTCATTTTTATAGTTTTCTTGTACAACTACTATAGTTTCCAATTGTGTACCTAACAGCTGAGTCAATTGAGGATCATATTCATTTGAACTTGAAAAAAAAAAGATTCTTTTTGAGTGTGAGTCTTATTTTACTGTCTTCTTTATTTTATTTTGTCAAATATATTTATGTATTCACTATGTTCCCTGCTATAAACAAATGTTGTTTCTTGGGAATAATAAAGTTGATTGATTGATTGATTGATTCAAGAATCTAAAATAAAGTTTGATGAGTGGAATGGGAAAATCGTTATTTAAGGCAATCTGCTTAATAATGTTCAATTCAGAGTTGAAATTTTGAGCGTTAAGTGGGATAGTGAACAATCTATGGAAATGAGCATAAAACGAGGCAAATTTATGGTTGTGTGGGTGAAAGGAGTGAAAAGGTATAATATTGTCTGTAGAAGATGGTTTTCTGTATATGGAAAATTCAAATTTGTCATACTTGTGGATTAAAAGATCTAAGAAGGGTAATTGGTTTTGTGATTCAACTTCCATAGTGAACTTGATTCTATGATGAATGGAATTTTAGACCTATCGTTGTTGAGGGGTTTGTCTGACATTGTTCTTTTTTCTCTCACTTTAGTACTCCTATGTAACAATAATGCTGATGATGAAGCTTTAAAGCTTCGAAACATGTCCCTGTAAGATTGCTTACAATAAAGTATAGCTTTGGTGGAGTCGACTGTAAGAATTTTGTCCTGTCCTATTGCCTTCACTCCACTGTAAGATGGATCGCCTCAGATGTTTATAATATCATGAGTTCCTCCTATTATGTTTTATTCAAGTACATGACTCTTACATCTTTATGATAACTTGATTCTGATTGGTGACTTGTCAACCTTACTACATGAGTGGGAATGGAAAATCATCTGACCAATAATGAAACAGCATAAAGACTGACGTTACCATTTATTCGACGTATCGCCAAATGATGGCCATGACGAAACGTTTGAAATGAGCTCCGAAATTCAACAATTTCGAACAACGCATACACTCATGATTCACATGAAAACAGTGTGAGAAGTGTTGCAAAAATTGATTTAGGTCCCTAACGACACAGTGGAGTAAGTGAATGCCAATAATTCATTACAAGTATACTCGCCTATTATCTAATTTGGCTCGCATGCAGCGGCGTCACCAATCCAATTTCAATTTGCATTGAAAATTGATGATCCCGATGGATTCGTAAATCCATGCGAATTGGTTCTTGTTTGAATTTCAGAAATATCATAGCGCAGAAAAAAATTGCAGGCGCCGGCCTAGTGTAGGATGTCATGAAATTATCAACTGAACTGTGGGGGGTACTCTTGCATAACTATTTGACGTATGCTTCTTTGCATACTCATTTTTGATGTTACTTGTATCACAATGTACTACTTTGTATACAATCGTTGAGCTACACAGCTGGAAGTTGTTTGAAATATTGATGTCCCTCATTGATTCATTGCAATTTGAGAGCATTTATTTATATTGAAGTCACCAAATAATAGAACAATTCCAGTTGTTTCTGGAATAATTCTGTTGTTCTTCGTCTATGAATTTGAAAAATATTTCTATATTATATTATCATGGCCAATGAAGAGTAGACAGACGAAGGTGATGATTTTTCAGCTTCACAGCTAGGAATGTCATTTCAGATTGATTTTCTTAGATGTTCCAATTCCTATTCCATGTTTTATGAAGAGTCCAACACATCCACCTCGTTGTTTTCTGCTGTCATAAATGAATTGAAAACTATTGAAGTTATAAAACGATTCCTCTGCTTTGTTCATCCAAGTCTGTGATATGATTAGAACGTCTGAGTGGGTATACAGGGTGGCCCACATTTATTTGCCTCACTATTGCTATCTCTGAAACGGTTAGAGATAAAACGTTGGTTAAATAGATACCAAGCGTATGGCAACGTCGCTGTTCTCTTCGTTGAAATGCCAGGCGTGTATATATCGGATCACCTAGCACTGACATATATCGACACAAACAAGTTAGTTCTCTTCTTCAAAGATTTTTCAATACGAGATGTCAGTGAGTATCGATTGAATGTTTCTCTGAGGCTTTCTGTTAGTGAAATTTTTGGCGCATAATCTGGGGCAGATCATCTTATTTGTCCCAACTCCACATACATAGAAATACATCTAAAATTTTTGTTTTCAAGAACAATTGAAGAAAATCACAAAACATTTGTGAAAATAAATATGTCACCTCCTCTATTATCTCACAGACAGTATTTGTTCTTTCGAAAATATGTATTGGAATTTGATGGCGATGCAACGTTTCGAATTGGTTATTCGCATAGGGTATTCCGTTTATGTTGAAAATATTGTTTTCGAATAACAAGTTACCTGTCTGAGCTTTATGTAACAACGATTCAGTCATCAATAACAAAGTTTATGAAATGCTGAATGGCTATAAAAATTATCATTATCTTATCTAGGAATAGGTGTACATATTATACAGAGTATTTCCGAAATTGGAACGATAGGTGAATCAAAAAGGAAGTTTTATTCGAGATTTTTTGGAAATGGTGCGCTCTTACCTCAAATAAATAGGTTACCCATTTATATTGACCTATGCGTATATAAAAAGTGAATGAATCTTACAGGATCAAAATGAATGCTCAAAAAGAATGTGCAGGCATGAGATAAATTGAAGTGAATTATATCATTCATTGAAAACTTCAAGAAAGTGAACAACAGTTCACAAATCTCTCTAGGTCCTACCTCTAGGTACTACGACCTCTCGTGAAAGGTGCCGAACACCTGGTAGAATAAGTTTGGATGATCGTCAATGAGCTCGATAAGAAACGTCTTCTCCCCAATAGTATTCGTGTTCAAAATCAGCATCCTTGCCTATGATAAAATACTCCATTGCCTATGAAGGATTACACTAATCAACCCAAGATCAAGGTCAAGCCGCTTATCGGCTATTTGGCCATAATCTTCCACTTGAGGGTTTTAGGGAATACTTCCACAGAACTAGAACTTTCCTTGTGAACAGGCTTGGGGAATCAGCTATTCAGAAAAACCGAGACAAAGGCTACTAGAAGGACGCCAGTAGATAGCAGACGGCTAATACCATCGCCCAGTGCGATACCACCACAGCGACTTCAGAAACTGTGAAATGGTTTTTAACCATTTTTCAGTAGCTGCCCGATGATTACGGTATAACCCAATCTAACCCAATTGCCTTTTTCTTCCGAGCCAATCTTCTTCAAGTAAAATTATCCAGAAGTGATATCCATCGACACCTTCATAAGGCAAAATCAAACAAATTAGCTCTATTGAAAAGGAATATTCTCAGATAAATTATGAACATACAAAAATGGATATATATTTATATAAAGCAATACATTGAGAATTCGCATTCTCTATGTGATAAGAATATTTACTCTTTCTCAGTTGATTCAATAGAAAACAACTACTTTCCTGGCTATATGCCACGACGAACATTGAATTATATCTATTGAACACACACGATAAGAGTTTGAAAATAAAATATAAATACTTCTGAAATTGAGAATTTGCATTCTCCTTCAGATAAAAATATGTATATGCACACATCATTCTGAATATTCAACAGAAAACAACTACTTTTCTGGCTATTCGCCTCGTCGAACATTGAACTATATCTGATGAACATTCAAAAGGAGAACATGAAAAATGAAGAATAAAATCCTCCGAAATTGAGAATTGACATTCTTCTTCAAATCGGATAAATAATATGATGTATAATGATATAGAAATATAACTTACCAATATATTCAGCATTGAAATGAAAATTGGAATGTATAGGAGAAGTATACTGGCATAAACTCTGATCTTGATGAGCTTGAAAACTTCCAAAAAATAATCATTCATGGAAGTTTTCAAGCTCATCAAGATCAGAGTTTATGCCAGTATACTTCTCCTATACATTCCAATTTTCATTTCAATGCTGAATATATTGGTAAGTTATATTTCTATATCATTATACATCATATTATTTATCCGATTTGAAGAAGAATGTCAATTCTCAATTTCGGAGGATTTTATTCTTCATTTTTCATGTTCTCCTTTTGAATGTTCATCAGATATAGTTCAATGTTCGACGAGGCAAATAGCCAGGAAAGTAGTTGTTTTCTGTTGAATATTCAGAATGATGTGTGCATATACATATTTTTATCTGAAGGAGAATGCAAATTCTCAATTTCAGAAGTATTTATATTTTATTTTCAAACTCTTATCGTGTGTGTTCAATAGATATAATTCAATGTTCGTCGTGGCATATAGCCAGGAAAGTAGTTGTTTCCTATTGAATTTCTAATGATTGTTTATGATTCGTATTACATACAAAATTTTATCTGATGGCATTTATATCAATACATTTTCGAAAAATTAAAAACTGCATTTTCGACATGTCACAATGACAACTATTTTTAAAGGAGTAAGTATTGTGTAGTTTCAAATATTAGTAGGTGAGTGAGCTGTGCTTTGCCATTATATTAATATTACAAATTGTAGTAATTGTTCTTTTACCATTTATAATAAATAGTTTTGTACATAGTTATGCATTCTGAATAAACTTTTTTGATCAAATCATTACCTGTTTTCCTTATAGAATTTCATTATGGTACTAAGTACCATAATGAATTCATTATGGTACTTAGTCCCATAATGAGCTTCCTTATGTCATCAAAATTGAGTGACATAACGTTGTCATTATGACATGCCATCAGATACAAACACTATTGACACCACACATATTTGATGTTATGTGGAGTGAACTTGTCAGCCAGAAACTCACCAAATGTGTTTCCTCGAATAAGTTATCACGAAATAATCCATCCTATGTAGAGCTATTCGATTTCTTCTTCCTGAAGCTAAACCAAATTCAAAAAATCTACCCCTTACTCCGTGACTAGGATGAAATATGTTGAAACCGGAAATAGCTGCAGCCAAACAATAAATACATAAAAAAAACACATAAGAGCTCATGGATTGTCTCAATTTTACTGATATTTCATTTCGACCACTCTCCTGAGTCGACATAGCAAGAGGAAGTAGATATTTCCGTGAGAAGAAAGGAATTTATAAAAAGTGACATTTTATAACCCGTCAACAGAGATGAAATGTCAAACGTTTCGTCCGTCACAGAAAAAACGTATTATTTTGAGACCTCATTGTTATTACTTGAAAAAAAAAGTATGCTTCTCGAGCGATAATGCCATCATATACCTCACAAAAATTATTGCTATATAATAGCTCAATTCTCACCCTAGGATTATAATTTACTATTAACTTCATTTGAGGTAGCCATTCAAAACGTGTGTGACTGACGAGTAATGAGGCACCACCTTCATTGAAACTGATTGATTACTAATCTATTATTCCTTATACCTTCAACCGTTCTACATTTCGTGAATTATCATGCTCTTAATCACCAACCACCATCCTTTTAGGTATTATACTTCATATACATAACAACACGAGACAAACTGACGTATTTGTCATCTAACAGGGTACGGACAGATCATAGCTCCTTCCTCTTTTAATCATCTAGTGACTTTGGTTTCGTGTATTGGCGTCCCTGACATGACATTGCTGTCACGTCACATTTATTATAGGCGCTAAAAGAGATTTCATACTTGATCTTATAATACGACATTATTCAATTCTGTCTTGGAAGGATGGTGAAATGTGCTGCGTTAGGTTGTATAAATCAGTTGGATGGCAAAAACTTAGAAGATGGAAAGTGAAGTGACCGAATGGGGAGAATTGGTAAATACATCATCAAAATATTCGAGGTAAAACTAATACGAAATCACATATTATACTTTCTCATTGTGCCTATAATTATCCCCTTCACAAGTTTCAGAATGCATTTTAGTAGATACAGTTAAAACAGTTTTGATTAAAACGACGGATCAAAAGAAGAGGCATAGGCCCTACCATTAAAAAAATTATACCTACATTCAGGAAATATCAAGTGTTCGTGATAAACTGCAAAAATGATTCCCAACATGAATATACACAGCACACATGACAAATGAGCACATTAGTTCAAATCCCTACATGAACTTTTTCACCATTTCTCAACCATAAGGCTCAGTCTGAAATCAAAATGCATTTATCGATAGGTACTGCCTGAGAACAGTCCCATTTGGTAAAACGTATTAAACTTTCAGAAAAATTCGCTCACTGCCTCACAAAGATTATGGTGGAGTTGAAAAATCAAAAACTCAAAAAATATCATCATCATTTGGATATAATTTGTAGAGTTGAATAAGAAATTACATGTGGAAATTATGTATGATACGCCAATGTCCTCAATATAACCTAAAAAAACAACAATTGTCAGAAATCTAGTGTTTATCCTCAGGAATAAATAAAGATGGAACTATATAACTGTTTCACAAACGCTTCAGAGTAGGAGGAGACCAGGATCTGTCCGTACCCTGTTAAGATGACAAATACGTCAATTTTCATCAGGGGACTACTCACCATGTATCCAAAGTTTGATTCATTCGACAATTGGATTCGGAATAAAGCCTAATGTATGTTCTTTTCAGGCAACCTCATCACTTTTTCCGTCGGCACCGCCATAACCTGGGCTTCCCCGGAGCTGGACAAGCTCGAGGAGATCAACGTCATCTCCAACCAGGACCAGAGATCATGGGTCTCGTCGCTGTTCCAGCTGGGCGGCCTATTCGGCCCATTCGTGTACGGTTTCATGGCGGATAAGGTCGGCAGGAAGAACACCATCTTGGCGATAGGGGTGCCCTTGCTAGTGGGATACCTTCTGATGGCGTTCGTTAGGGAGCTGGCTTCCTTCTACGTCAGCAGATTCATTATAGGCGCGTAAATTGATATAACACAAATTCTTGAAGTCGCCTCCATTACTGGTATTTCTAGTCAAGGGTTGAATCCAATGAGAATCCATCTGTGAGAAATTGCGTTTTGGGGCTGGTTTTGAGTTTTTCTTATTCCTTTTCACGTACAACCGGTATTCCTCTTCTGTAACTATAGTTCACTTCGCTATCTGAAATAGTGAGTATTCAAGAGTGAAGGGACTGTAAATGAAGATTCAAGAATCAAATATGCATGTTGTACGTAGAATTTTTTAATGTGAATTCATATTTCAAGTAGGCAGGAGTAATGTTTTTCAAGATTCCATGAAAAATTGATAGTTTATCTATGTGAAAGTGACAGATAATATTGTTAATGAACTCCAAGCAAACGATGAGGATTTCTTGCAATATGTTGAGAATCTTAATCTTCAACAATAAACGAATTTTCACTTCACTGAAATTAGTTTCAATCAAGCGAGAGACATAATTAACTCACTAAAAAATATCAGGAGTCGAGACATGGTTTGAATGTTCCTCTGTTAAAATTAATCAAAAATATCATGCCAATACCTCTCACAAAATCATTAAATGAAGCTATCTGGCTCAATGAATGCCCAGAGTTATTGAAAGTTGCATCTGTGACTCCAATTTTCAAGATAGGAGACGTTAACGAAGCTTCCAACTACAGACCCATATCCCTTCTTCCGATTATTTCGAAAATTTACGAAAGAATACAACTAGTATCATAACTTGAAACATGTAATATTCTAAATCATACTCAGCTTCTGTATTTTGTGAATTTAGTGGAGCCTTCGACTGTGTATCTCACAGAAAATTTTGAAAAGTTACCTGGTTACGGTTTTGGCATTGACAGCATAATGTTTTTAGAAAATTACCCCAAGAATCGGAAACAATCTGTCCGACTTGATGGGAATATATCACAACAATGAGAAATCAAGAATGGACTTCCTCAAGGCTCTATTTCAGGGCCTGTTTTATTCCTAATATATATCATCGACTTTCCGATGGTGATGCATAACTTGAGATGTACTCTCTACGCGGATGACACTACTATCTCCACGAGTGGAGCCGAGCTAGACAATCTTCTGATACAATGTGCAGATATACAGTCGGAGGCTGCCGCATGGTTTACAATAAACAAACAAGCTCTGAACCAGACAGAGACAGCAACGATGATATCATCGACGAAAGATCTGACTCACCAATCTGAAAATCTGAATTTCGTGAAGTTCCTGGGAATATATATATATATATATAGATTGATAACAACTATGGGATCTCCAGGGGAATAAATATATATATTATATATGCTCTGAGACAACTTACATTCAAAACGTCTAAAACTATCCTACTAACAGCATATTTGGCGCTATTCCACTACAGAATAATATACGGAATACTCGCTTGGGGACATGCGACAATCTAGCATAGAATCTATCAGCTTCAAAGAAGAGCTGTTAGAATTGTGGGAGGAGTGGGCTATCGTGATGATATCAAACAAAAAATATTTATACCGCAAAAAATACTCACTTTACCTTGTTTTTGTATTCTGTAATGTCTAACATTTGTAAAAGATAACCCTGATAGATTTGCGATGCATGAAAAAATCATGATTACAATATTAGATATAAAAATCACATTTATCCAAATTCATTACGCCTGAACAGATCAAAGACTGGAACCTCTTACTACGGTTTGTTGACCTACAATTACTTGAGAGAAGATATTAAAGATATTAACAATCAGATATGTGATATAATCATTTTTACTGAACTATGGTTCTGAAAATATTCAAGATATTATTGATTCCATTGGAAATTTTAAAATGCGATACTAGTTCTGTATAGTGTACTATTTGTTACATACTTTTATCTCTTCCCAATATCTTGTCCTGCGTTTGTACTCATGCAAAATGCTCTTTTTGATGATGTGAGATTTCTCGTGAATTTTTGAACAGAATATATACTACTCCTTCGGTAGGATTGAAATCACCCTACGAATTTTCCGTTGATGTCATATCCCATCAATGACTCTGCCAATAAGTTATTTATGACTCACCCTATATTATTTATTCATTCAGGTCTGGCGACTGGCGGCATGTACGCGGTCCTACCGAACTACGTCAGCGAAATCTCCGAAAAAGCTTCCAGAGGCACCTTCTCCTGCCTCCTCAACGTCTTCCAATGCAGCGGCATGCTCTTCTGCTACGCAGTGGGACCCTACACCAGCGTCGTAGTCTTCAACTTCATACTGGCCATCTTTCCTGCCGCCTGCATAATACTGTTCTACCTTCTAGCCATCGAGAGTCCCCACTATCTTATCAAGACGGGCCAGTACGACCTAGCCAAGTCCACGATAGAAAGCATCAGAGGCAAAGGAGCCAACGTTGAGAGCGAGCTAGCCATGATAGAGAAAGCGATCGAGGAAGAGGGTAGGCCCAGCGTCAAGGATATATGCAGGTCTAAAGGCAACAAGAAGGCCTTCCTCATCACTGTAGTACTACTGTGTTTCCAGCAGCTGACAGGAATCAACGCTATACTGACCTATGCACAGACTATATTCAAGGACTCGGGGACTTCAATACCCCCAGAGATATGTTCGATGATCATTGGGGCTGTTCAGCTGGGAGCTAGTTTCTTGACGCCCATTTTCGTGGATAAGCTGGGCAGAAAGATGCTGCTGATTATATCTGCGATCGGTATGGTTTTGTCGGAGTTGCCTCTGGGGCTGTACAGTCACTTCTATGCGCACCAGAAGGAAGGCAGCGATTTGTCCTATCTACCAATCGTTTGCTTGGTAGTTTTTATTTTAACCTACAACGTTGGTTTCGCACAGGTGCCGTGGACAATAATGGCCGAGATGTTTCCTACCGGAATCAGATCCAAAGCTGCTTCCTTAGTAACAGCTGCATGTTTGTTGCTAGGTTTTTTTATTGTCAAGTATTTTGAGCAAATGTCCAACAACATAGGACTGGGCGTTTGTTTCATGATTTTTTCGGTGTGCTGTGCAATTTCTACCATTTTCGTCAAGTTTGTGGTTATTGAAACGAGTAAAAAAAGCTTGGAGGAGATTCAAACTGAGTTGAATTCATAATAAACGGTTATGAGGCAGTAATCGAATTCTCCATCAAATCCAAGAATGTGATACCTCAGGGTCTAGGCAAGATTTGGTTCATCCTCATATCTTTCAGAAACACGATCGTGGCATCCTTGGGGAAGAAATGAATTAATGAAAGTCTTCAAGAATACGAGGATGATTCCGTTTCTGGTCATACCCATTATAATGTATCAAACGAAACATTCCCATTAGGGAGGAATGTTCTCTGGCTACCTTCCACCGGTTAGGTATTATATCAAACCGTCCTTGTATATTTGTCTTTGAATAAATAATGTTTAGTCATGGTTTATTTTTCACCCTATTGTCTATAGTATCACAATGTTGAGTTTTTGCATCATCATTTTTTGACAATGACATGCTACTAGGCATGTTTGATTCATCTACTAAGTGTTTGGAGAACATCGTGTCAGGAAGGATAGACATATTTCCTGACGCGATGTTGTCCAGTACCTACCTCGAAGACGTGAAAACAAGCATAATTATCTCACAATGAAGTTTCAACAAAAACTCCAGGATGAAGTTCTATAGCAGGAAATGATAGGAGAAATCAGCCATTGATATGGCTCAAAAACCAATGAAGAATTCGAGGCTATCTAGAACAATATGCTTCCTTGACACGAAGTTCAGAAGGTAATAAAGAGATATGCAACTGCACGAGAAGAAGCATCAAATCTCAAAGACGATTTGTTGATCCACTCCTATATAAGGAAGATTTCAACAAGTTATAAACCAAGCGGCTGGTTTATATACAGGAATAATCGATCACAGAATAGTTCGTCAATGATATCTGCATTGAAATTTAATTCCATCAACAAAATGAAAATCAAATTCAAAACATTCCAAATACATCGAAGCAGATATACAACTCAATAACTCATGACTCCAATTACTTTTTTTCATTGAATATCAAACCATGAAATAAACGTTGAAACTCAAAACATAGATGTTCAAAAAGTCAAATGGTGTTATCACTTCCTATTGAAAGGAGTTTCGGAATCTGTCGATATCGCCTACTTTGTAAAAATAGCGAGGCGTGGGAGAATCTTACAAAATTTCCGAGGTTTCAAACCAAATTTACAGACATCATTCATTCATTTGAGTTTTTACATTTACATTTTCACAATTTTTGGTTTAAATGGACACGGTGCGTTATATTTTCGACTTTCCATTGTGAATTTATGAACGACACGAAGTCCTAACTCATGAAAATCCTATGATGATAGTTTATTTACTCACTCACAAACGAATGTTCGGATTTTCAAATAATCCTCACACATTGCAGCAGTCAGGCCATGATGAAAGCACAATACACTCACTCAACTAATAATATGATATCAATACCTGCTCAATAAACTACTAATGCTCTTAATTCATAATATTTATATTTATGAACAAAATCTTGAATATGCCGTAAATATGACACTCGTGACAGTTATGTCAACGTCTTTGTTGCGTCCTGCCTCTTTTGCGCCCTGTCTCTAGATGCTTCTTATCAGCTATTTTTGAAATCGTGCATCATCAACGGGACTCTTTAGGTCCCGAAAGAAGAAAAATACATCTTTGGAAGTTCAGTTCAACTTCATAATAAATGCATTTTGAAAATTTTCAAGAAATTGTCCATTGTTCACGCCATCTATCATCGACTATGAGAACCCCACGTTCCGACCTCGTATTGAATTGTTTATATCAAGAGCTAGTCTAACGAAACAATTGAAGAGTGGGCACACCAGAGGAATTATAAACCTCTCTGGTATGTAGTAATAAAAATCTACAACTTGTTGAGGGTTGAAAGATGTATCGATCATAAAAGATAAAAACAATATTGTATTTCCAAATCCATATCGGCAATTTGATATTTATTTATAATCAGTCTCGAACCTAGGTCGCAAAATCTTACGATGTTGTGACCTAGAGTCACTGGATGGTATCAGTTTGATAATCAAAATTGTTTGAATTTGACAATAAATTTTATAAACGGCAGGATTGAAATAAAATTTCATAATTATACTTTCGAGAAAAAAGCAGCTATGGAAATCACTTGCTGTGTAATGAATTGTGCCAATTCTGAAGAGAATGGATATCATTTATTCGATTTTCCAAATCAAATATCAAGCATTCGCTTATGGAATGAAGATATGAAACGGCCTGGGTGGAAAATCAATTTGAAGTCGAGCGAAATTTGCGAGGTACTCATTAAAATTCACATCTCATAACAGCATCTGATTATAATGAAACTGTATTTTAGGCCCATTTTCAATCAGAAGATTTCAAAATCTGTTTGAGAGAATCTGCTGTTCCATCAATTTAAAAAACAGACGATTTCAAGAACAAAATTCCATTATTATCATCACACAAAATACAAAACAAAATAATCATGGAAAGAGGAAATGATCGCAAAATTACATGATGAAATTGAAAATTTGAAAACGAAACTATGAAAAGCAAGTAAACTACAATGTGATATATTATTGAATGGCGTTTTTGGTGCCGACCAAATTCAAGATTTAACATTGAAAAGTGAATAGTTATTTGTGTATCAAGGAAATTATTATATGGGCCTCAATTACGCTGGAGGTTATTGTTTTGGAGATATTTTCTATATCGATCCATGTTACTCAACTCCTAGGGTGCTAAGTGGAGTTGCTGAGAACTTTACAGAACCAAGTATTTGGTAGGTCTCGTCAAAATAAACTACTTTTTTTCAATGAAATGTTTATCGAAACATGATTTGTTCTCTGTATTTCAACACCCTATATCTCCGAACTGAAGCATTTCCGGACAAAAGCTTATATAGACTTTATTTCTCAGAATTGCCTCAGAAATACTCCACTTGGACGTACTTATGCTACTTCCTGTATATTGAGAATACCTACCTTTAATTTAATATTAATAACTTCATGTTTTATACTTATCACTGGATTACAGTTCGACATACAATAAGGAATTATAGCTATAAGTTTATCCATATGTGTATATTTCCTAATATTAAAATGCTTAAAGTGTATCACTATAAATTGAAGTGGGTTGTTTGTACCCTATATCCATTGTCCATCTACGGCTATGATTGATTTGACAGAAAATATAACCTCTAAAATCGTATCTGACAATCAGGCGCTACTAGGGAAATTGAAGAGACAAAGAGCAGAATATATGTCTTATTCTTTTATTCACTTAAACCGTTCTTAAACCCTTGTATTATAGAAAATAGAAAAGGACAAAAGTTCATCAGCTGCTGTGTCCGAACTCTCATGAAACTAATACCATCCAGTGACTCTATTGTGACCTATCACTACTGGAAATATCATTAGGAAGCCGCCATCTTGAATTTATGAATTTCAACAGAAGAATCATGATCTCCGACCTCAAAAACCCCCACTTACCAATTTTGAATGGAATCGGACCAAATCGTGTCCGCCATCTTGGAGCAGCCATTTTTTTCAATTTCAACAAACACCTGCCAAATTTCAAGTTAATCGGAGTTATGGAATTTTTGTTGAAATTAAAAAAAATGGCTGCTTTAAGATGGCGGACAAGATTTGGTCCGCTTCCATTCAAAATTGGTAAGTGGGGGTTTTTGAGGTCGGAGATCATGATATTTTTGTTAAAATTTATAAATTCAAGATGGCGGCTTCCAAATAATTTTTTGTTTTTGTATAAATGACGATAACTCCGTTGTTATCAACTCAAAACTATTACTGCGACATATCATCTGTAAGAGGAATAATAGTTATTTGTAACTAAGTCATAGTGAGCTATGACCTACATTAGAAAAACTAAAGTTGGTGCTGATATCTCAAATTCTAGAAGAGTTGGTATAAATTTCATATTTTTTTCGAAATCACTCTGAAAAACTGCAATGAGAATGTGAAATTCCTATTTGAATATTTTCATAAATAAAGAAGTTACGGAGGAGACATGAAAATGATCAAAATCTGTTTTTTGCGTATAAAACAAAAACGAATAGATTTAATCAAAATATTTTTTCATATTATAGTTGGCCTTGACAAACTCCACATTTGGTGTCATTTAACCGACCTCGTATCTCTCACCGTTAAAAAGATACCCATGGTGAGCATGGTAAGTGGGACACACTGTATAAATCGGTGGTTCACATTGGCATCAGGACTTCAGTTATACATCTTATATAAAAATATGTTGTCGACCGACTTGGAGTCTTTTCTTCCATTTATATTATATAAATGTTATTCACGCAAGCGAATGATCATTTTCAATGTTCTAGGAATAACGTCATACTAATGTCCCTGTCGATACGCGAGATATGTTTTCCCTCGCCGACAATCGACCGCTTGTAGGCTATAAATACTTCCCGTTAATGTTCTTTACGCATTGGACATCCTTGGGAACCTTCTTCGGGATCTATTGAGGACCTTCTACGGACCATCAACTCACCTGGATGTTCCCATCTGTTATGCAAGATCTGGTCCTAGGAAGACTCAGATAAATTCAAAGTCAAGATTGATTCCTACGACCTATAAACATTCCAGACGACGTCCTATGATCGTTCTAGAGGATGTCTCATGGACGTTCCAGAGCACGTCCTCTGGACATTCTAGAGGACGTTTTGGGGGATGTCCTGTGAATGATCTCGGTACAAAAACAGGATGTTCGACTTGAGGAATGTTTGGTGGGAAGTCGGGACACTTGTACTTTCCTCGGACCTACTATGGATGTCCGCGGTACCAAGAAAGTCCTATGGACGTCCCGAATGTCCCGCCTGAACGTCCAATGGACATCCATGTGACTGTCGGCTGGATAGACATAATAGCTAGATCGAACTGATGAAAGAAAACCTGTTGAGATTATGCCTGAACATGAAATGAAACAACCAATGTTGAGACCATTGAGACTCATCAAGACGACTGATCTGATTTGCATGCTCCTGGACTTCATTTAATCATATCTCTTATTGATACAGCATGAGGCAGGCTTTAGTAAATGCTTTCATGAGAGTTATATAGGATTAGTAATCAGAAGACTATAGTCTTGAGTCGATATTGGAATTCCTAATGTTGTATCTAATACTAATTAAGTGAGTTAGGCTTAGAAAAAGATAGCACCTGCACATTCTGCGGGGAAAAATCAGGAACATCGCCACCATATCCTGGTGGAACTTCGGCTTGAAGGTTTTCATGGATAAAAAGAGATCTTGAGCAATCAGAAGGAGATGGAGTACGTTGTAATAGATCTAATCAGGTCGTTGCACATCTGCAACCAAGCCGATTTTTTATTTTATATAATGTCAATATTAATGAAGGAAGTGTGTGTTCGAGGCATGACCATGATCATGTGTGAATAGCCAATGAAACTGTTAGTTGTCTAAGGACTGGTCCTTCTCTCACACGTTGAAGAGTGATATCCAAAAATATATTTCATATATTTGATATTCGCAGACCTTCCCTGCCTCCCTGTATCGATCGCCACGCAATAATTGTAAATTCTCAGTTATCAGTTGCAAAGCTGAGTAGCATTCACTACCATCATTTCGAAATAAGTTATGACCAGTAACGTCAACTGTGGTAGAGATGATTACGTGTACGAAAAAGTGCCTACGGCAGGGATAGGGAAAGCCGCTATTGCCAGTGACAAAGATTCAGTAAGCATTATTTCTAACAAGGATAGAAAGTTTCTCTACTTCGCAGCATCCATAGGTAAGTTCGTTTTGCGATTCTCGAAGTACTGTTGATTTCAGTTCAACTATAGTGTTGCCACCGATCGAACGATATCGGTGTGAATTAACTGAATCTCATCATAGGCTTTCTTGAGGTTCTTTATATGACTTCAGCATCATATACATGTTTTGAAACCAAAAAGAATGCATCATGAGTTATGCATTCTGAAGCATATACATGCATGTCTAGGCTGGTTATTTATTCCTTTCGGGTCCGTAGCATGTTCTTCTTCAGCTAAATTTACATTACCACATTGTCGTGGAGATAATTTTGGGTTTTCTTTCTTCCTCAATTTTAGTAGGTTCTCACTCCTCTTTGAGCCATCATAAATTTCTATCAACATTTTATATTAAAAAAGTTGAGATTTAGAAATTATGATAAATTAGGAACATTATTCCCAGAGATATTATAGTTTTATCATCAATACCATTATCATACATTCCTTATTCATGGCTACTACCGTAATATCTTGATTATTCAGTGTTGAATATTTCAGAAACTGTTGAACCAAATAGGAACAATTTATATATTCTGAAAATCAGGCAACAGTTTGTTGTTTTTTAAAATTTTATCGACAATTCCACGACGTATAATAATAATAATAATAATGATAATAATAATAATAATAATAATAATAATAATAATAATCGACTTCATTTAGTATTTCAATATTACATAGTAGGCGAAGTTTAGCTATAGCTACTCTTACACTTAACCTATAATATGTATTATGGGAATTAAAGTAACAGGACAAAAATTTGAGATTGTGTGATGGGACAAATTACTAGTAGTATACAAAAAGCTACATAGTTTGAAATAAAAATGTAATTCTTCTTATCACATATTGAATATTGCCTTCAGTTTCTCTTTGAATGTGGATTTCGAGTATTGCATGAGATCTTTAATAATCGTGTTGTGAAAAAATACAGCTAAGTAGGAAAATGATTTCCTGAACATGGCTGACGAATGACGAGGGATGTGAAGGTTTCCGTTAGTTCGAAGGTTGAAAGGATGGAGCTCTAACCTCTTTGTCAATTTATTGAATAGTGGAACAGGTTTTTTCGATTTCAATACTGAATAAGTGATGTTGCAGTAGTTATATTCCCTGAGAACGGACATTGTGATACCCAACCAAGGTTAGTACGAGCTTGAGAAATGTGTTCAAATTTACGTATCCCTAAGATGAAGCGAACACATGAATTTTGCACACGTTGTATTTCAAATTGATTAGCCGAATCCAAGAAGGGACCATAGACAGGGTCTCCATAATTGATGGTTGAAAGGATGAGCGATTGGGAAAGAAGCTTTTTTGTACTAGTTGACAAGCTTTTTGTCTATGTGGATAGAGAACTTTGAGAGTGGCATAGGATTTAATCACAAGTTGTTTTACATGTGCATTAAATTTTAAATCTTCATCGAAAGTGATGCCCAAGTTTTTTACAGAGTCAACCGATCTAAGTATTTGTTCACCTATCTTTAGTTTCATAAGATCTTCAACATATTGTCTTTGGTTTATGTTGCCGAAGAACATGACATGGCATTTGCCAGGATTCAACTTCAAATTGTGTTTGTTCGACAGAGTATTTATAACTTCAAGGTCATCATTTATTTGATTTTGGGATACTAAGATATTATTAGATGCGATACTATGATATAACTGCGTGTCATCCGCAAATGCTTGTACCCGGCAATGTCTAATTTGAGAAAAAATATCTGCAGTGTATAACAAAAATAGAAGAGGACCAAGAATTGAGCCTTGAGGTACTCCTGACATAACACTTTCAAGAGATGAACTCCTATCATCTACATGTACCTTTTGATATCGGTTGTTCAAATAATAATTCAAAATATTTATGACATTGGCTGAACATCCGTAATATTCAAGCTTGGAAAGAAGGAGTTTGTGGCTAATGGTATCGAACGCCTTAGAAAAATCTAATAACACTAGAGCGGTGACGTTTTTTTCATCAATATTGGCTACAATGCTATCACTAACATTAAGTAGAGCCGTAATAGTACTGTTCCCTTTTCGAAACCCTGCCTGATAGTCTGGAAGAATATTTTCGGATATAATGAAGGCTGTTAGTTGAGCGTGAATAGCTCTTTCAAGAATTTTAGAAACGGCTGGTAAAATACTTATGGGACGTAAATCTGTGAGAGTAAGTGGATTTGTCGATTTAGGTAGCGGTTTAACAATGGCTTCTTTCCATATTTTGGGAAAATAAGCCTTTTCCAGGCAGCAATTGATAATATGGGTTAAGTAACAATCAATGAAGGGGCTGCAGTACTTAAGCATACAAAGAGTAATACAGTCTGATCCACATGCATTAAATTTTAGGCTATTGAGAATGTTGTTTACTTCAGAAATGGTGAGAAATTCAAAGTTGAAGTTGATTCCGATATTATTGAAGCAATTATTATTATAGAAATGAAGTAAGTCGCCGTATGAAAATATGAATAGAACAACATCTTGTCTGCTGGTATAACATGGAGATAAAAGTTTCATTAGGTCGTGGAATTGTCGGGGGTGAATACATGAGAGATTTTGTTTCAATCGATTGATACACGCCTATTCCAAGATTCAATAAGATTCATTCAATTTCCTAAAATCGGCCCAATCACTAGGCGTTTGAAGTGATAAGAAAGCAACCAAGCTTCCTCGATAATCGATAAATATGCATTGATTTTAATCAACACAATTCGATACTTTGACAAAAACTTTCACCGTCTCTACCGTCAGATGATTTTCGAGTCTCCTCAACAAAACGTCGTTTCTTTTTCAAACCAAATTGTCTTTATACTGTAGTTATGTTTCTATTGTTCATCACGAGTCCGGCTGACGATGTCACCAAGCAATGATTGGATCTAGTTCTGACAGAATTTTCATCGATAGTATTGGGAGCAATCATGGTACCCCTGATAATTGAACAATTGATACAATAATTGCTTTTTTTTGTCAAGGTGGTTGAATTCCTTTATGAACATCATTTGGGTCTAATCCCCCATTTGATAGTGTATGAGTCCCCTGACCCAAGGGTATACCCACTAAACACTCCACCCCGTTTGAAGGCTCGTCTGACTGATGTATCCGACGACACTGAGACCTAGTGGCCCATTGAATCTTGCCAACATACCGTTATCAATTTCACTATATACGACTCATTGTGCTCATAAGGGGCCACTTCAATATGAGAGACCATTTTCGTTCAGGTTCCTGAAGATTACTCTTCCGATCCCTGTTCTCGTTTACGAAGAAGTCCAAAAGTTTTTCTTTTCCTACGAGTGACGGTCAGGCCCTGTAGTGTCCCCTGCACAACAACAACAAACAAGGTCCAGGACCAAAGTTGCCGGGGTAGCAACAGGTGTGATTTCTCCCCAGGGAGAAATGGAGGATTTGGATAAGCCAAATCAGCGCGCTAGAGCCATCTTCGTTATGTAACGGCATGTTCCCTTGCTACCATTTCATTATACCAATGGTGAGGCCGTCTGATAAGACAGACTACTGGCTCTGCGGTGTCAGTGCCCGAGCAGAAACGCTGCTCACAGGCAGGCAAAATATCCTCCCACTTGACCCATAGTGGGATTCTTCTTCACCTCCTTGACCGTAGTCCGGTGATGTTTTTTGGAAACCGCTGCCCCGAGTCCAACCCAATTGGTGAGGCACCAGGCCGTATGTACGGCCTGATGGGGCTATCCACATCACCCCAGGTACCCATGTCAACAAGATTCCTCTTGTTACGTTTGATGGGTCGCCGTCGCAAAAGGCTTTCGCCTAATTGCATGTTGACAAGAATCCTCTCGTCCCGTTGAATGAGTGATCGTTCGAGGACTTTTACACGTTCCTCTACCTCGTTTACAGGAAAGGACCCGGCTTTACCTATGATGACTGGCGATAGGATCGCTTGGGGCTGCCCTCTCCCTGTCGAACTGAGGCACAAGGTACACCAAAGTTCCATTTTTAGCTGAGCAAGCCCAGCTACCCATGTCGACCAGAATCCTCTGGTCCCGTTTGATGGGTGTCCGTTCGCGGTCTTCCACACGTACCGCTACCATGACAAGAGTGAGGACCTCAAGCTTTTAACCAGTGGTGTCTGGAGTCACCTGAGGCTACCCCCACCCCGACGCCGTGAGTACATGGTGGGCCCACGGCCGAATGTCCCCTGCACAGGGCGAAGGCTGTTTACTCTGAAATGTCGCCCTGTTTCCCAGAGGCCCCTTTAGCGACACCATACCTCGGTGACATTTAGTCATCGCCACGGGTTCCTACAGCTTCAAATAGGTTGCCAGAGCCTCGTTGACCAGTCGTTGGCCACCTAGACAGATATCAGCAAATCGCCTCATCCTTGCCACAGGTGTCCACAAATAATTGTTCCATCTGGCTCGGAGATAGCAGGGATGGTGCCAAAATGATTCATCTGTCAAGTGACCGCGGTCTGTCCTTCCCACACCAATTGATGATGAGGTTGGACTCGAAGAAGAAGAGGGTCAGAGGGAAAGAGGGTGAGAGGAAAAGAGGAAGAAGGGAGGAAGAAGAGGATATCACCCAAGACGAGTGGAAGTTTGATGAATATCCGGCTAGGGGTACCTCGGGTTCACCATTCCGATACTCACAGTTGTAAGCCCCTGAGGGCAAGTGAACGGAATCACCCTTGAGTGCATTTGAATATATGGCTTCATAGGGTTAGTTCAAAATTATATAAAACGATCTCTTATAATACTGCTCAAACTACACTAATTTATGCCATTCCTGAACAATTGATGCTGAACATTAGGTGAACTGTCTCAAATTCTTCAGATTCTTGAACAATCTTTTGAATTTTGCAAATGAAAATTTCAACAATTCTACAATTCACTTCAATAGTGTGATTCCATTTCTTGGACAACTAGGAGCTATTGGTTTTTAATCATAACATTCAGTTCAGTTCAGCTCGTAGTATCAATATTGGAGAGAAATTAGACTGGTTTCTATGGTGGTCACTTGTCGGATAATGCTATTGATTCTTCTAATGATATATTCAATACTTCTCTAACAAGTACCTCACATTAATCACATGCAGCTTTCTGTACTTATTTTAAATTTGCTTGGCGATAGCACAAACCCAAATACCACCAGATAGATTGAGTCTTACTTGGGCTAATAATCATCAGGGTCTCCAGTTATTTGATAATTGAATTCCTGAAACACTGAACGAAATCCAAAAAAAATCTTCCAACATCAGTGGTTTTATTGACTGAGGTCAATCACAACCATCGTGGATGGATTAAAAATTCATTGTGAAAGACTAGAAAAGATTATAATGAGGTGTCTCACTCTCTCATAGTCTGATCATGGACATCGTCCATGTCCAAAACATGATAACTTCTTCAATTTGATCAATTCGAATGATGGAGTTCGTGAAGATGCGTTCTTCTCCACATCCTTATTATTTGTTTCAGCTAACCTAGCATCATTCGTCTGCGGTACAGCCCTAGGATGGACCTCACCGGAGGTTCCGAAGATGAAAGCCGTAGAAGACAACCCCATCGACCATATCCTGACACCTACAGAGGAAGGGTGGGTCGGCTCTCTCCTACCTCTAGCAGCGGCTGTAGGCCCTTTCGCCGGAGGTTACATGACTGACGCCATTGGCAGAAAAATCACCTTACTCATCAGCGCAACACCATTCATCCTAGCCTATTTCCTCAACATCATAGCAACCGACTTGACATATTTCTTTCTGTCGAGATTCCTATGCGGTTTGGGCGTTGGGATAGTCTTCACGTCCATACCCATGTACGTGGGGGAAATCGCAGATGATGAAGTCAGAGGGTCACTAGGAGCCTTCATGCTACTCTTCATGGTGATCGGAATGCTATTTTCCTACGTCTTCGGTCCATACCTGACCTTCAAGACTTTCAACGTGGTTCTCCTCGTACCACCCACAGCTTTCTTTCTATTGTTTCTCTTCTTCATACCAGAAAGTCCCTACTACTTGGTACAGACGAACAAGATTGAAAGGGCTGAGCAGGCTCTGATGAAACTACGAAGAAGTGGTAGGAGTATGGCAAGGAATGAAGCTGAGCTGATCAGGCAGCAAGTGGAAGTTGATCGAAGAAACAAAGGTGGCATCCTCGATATCTTCAAGATAAAAGGCCAGACAAGAGCGTTGATGCTGTCTGTAGGCCTGTTAGTTTGCCAGCAGTTGTCCGGTATCAACATAATAATTTTCTTCGCGCAAGATATCTTCACAGCAGCTGATGTATCGCTAGCACCGGAAATTTGCACAATCATCATTGGCATTGTGCAAATTCTAGCTAGCGGTGCTACTTCTTTGTTGGTGGAGAAATTGGGGAAGAGATTCCTCCTCATGCTATCTGGTATAGGCATGGGGCTATCACACGGAGTCATGGCCTGCTTCTTCCATTTGAAAGACGACCAGATGATCGATATTTCGGGCGTAGGATGGGTCCCAATCGTTAGTTTGGTGGTATTCATAGTAACCTACTGCCTTGGATTCGGCTCATTACCGTGGGCTGTAATGGGAGAGCTTTTTCCTGTTAATATAAAATCTGCTGCTTCTGCTGTCACTGCTTCTGGAGGTTGTCTGCTGGGATTCATCGTCACCAGATACTTTGGGAACCTAACTGATATGATTGGTAGATCTGGAACTTTTGGGGTGTTCACTATTTGCTGTTTTATCGCATCCCTACTTGTCTACAAGTTGTTGCCGGAAACTACTGGAAAAAGCTTTCAAGAAATTCAGGATATCTTGAATGGAACATTAGAAGAACGAAGATGAACAACTTATTATCATCATCATCATTCAGTTACTGTATTAAAGTTTTCTCCCGCGAGTGAAGTTTGATGCCCAACATATATTATTTTATCCATGAACGTTTATTTTTTAGGAGCGTTATTCTTGTAAATGTACTTCAGGCGGTCTATCTCTCGATCCAAACCGATGGACATAACAAAGGTATATTATGCTATAAACAATAGATGGTATTTGAACATAAATCAATTCGACACTCCTGTTATCAAAAATTGATAAAATAGATTGTGTGACTGCTTCTGAAAATTTTGATTAGGTACGTTTGGAATATGAGGAAATTTATTGACTCATATATTTATTCATTTATCCACATTCGATACTGTGAGTCATTCGCAGTTGTTGAGTGTCTTGGAGAATATAGGAATTCGCGGAATATCGCACAAATTGATGACACGTCATCTCAGTGGTAGAAAACAAGTAGTGAGAATAAGAGATACATTGAGTGAGGAAAAAAATATTGCATACGGAGTTCCCCAGGGAACGGTTCTGGGTCCACTACTATTCTCCCTCTACATAAATAATCTACTCACCACACATCAATCTGGCCAAATCATAAGTTTCGCCGATAATACAGTCATTTTATACACTTCAGAAAATTGGGAAGATCTCAAATCAAAAATGGAAAAGGATATGGAAAACATTATCGATTGGTTCAATCACAAGTATCTTACAATAAATTTCGAGAAAACATTCTTTTTACCATTTGCCAGTTATAAAAACAGCTTACCATATTATACAGAACTAAATATTAGAAACAACCAGAATACAATCCCTATCAACTCTACTAACCAAATTGAATATCTAGGTGTAACAATTGATAGCCATTTGCGATGGAATGCGCATGTTGACAGAGTTACGAAAAGCCTTAGATATATTGCATAAGTTCAAATATCTGAGAACAATACTCAATGAAAAATATTTAAGAATTATATACTATGCACTGGTAGAGTCTCGTCTGCAATATGGAATACTCAGTTGGGGGGGAGTAGCTTACAGTCATCTGAAAAAGTTGGATATACTACAGAAAAAAATACTCAAAATTATGTTGAACAAAAAATTCACTTACCCATCAAATGAACTATTCAAACTTGCACAATTATTAGATATAAGGCAGCTATACATGTATAGCATAGTTATGTATATCTCCAAAAACAAAAGTTGTATCATGAAGTTGAACCATTCTCACTTCACTAGGAATAAAACCAAATCATTTGTTCAGGTCAACAACTCTAGGAAAGCTATTGGTCAGCATTATTTTACCTTTTTATCAAGTCGAATTTTTAACATGCTGGATGACGTCTATAAAATGAACCTAATGAATATAAACTCATTACCAATGGTGAAAAAATTTTTCAAAAAATTATATTGAAAATATGGATAGACAAGTTGTGCGAACTATCATGGAACATCAATAAAGTCCCAATTTACTATTTATTCGTTCATTGTGTATATTGTCTACTATTGTTTCAAAAATTTCTATTGTATATTTAGAACAACATAACATCATTTAATACTATTCTTGCTGTTTTGTTTAATGTGTATCTTTCATTCGAGTAATATTGAAACTTTAACTTACTGTTATTATTAGAACTATATGGTTCATTATTAAATCTTGTTATATTCTGAACATGATTGGAAATAAAAATAAGAATAAAACTGGAAACAGGTTCACAATGAAGTATGCCCATGCTCAACCCTAGGGTTTTATGGGTACCTCCATGTTCATTTGTTGTTAGTGTACATTATTTTGGTGTTGAATTATGTTATTATATTACTTGTTGTTATTATCACTTAGACAAATAATTATCATTATTATAATTATTATTATTCATTTATCCATTTATTCATTTATCCATTCATTTATTCATTCATTTATCAATCTATTTATTATTCATTCATTTATTTATTTACTCATTCAAAGTGGAAGCTGGAAGCTAGAAGCTCATAAACTCTTTATACTAAAGTTGAAGATAATCATGATAGCCATTGCTTAATTCTAAAATAACTACTAATAAGGATTGAATCAGTTACATGAACTTGTCATAGAATTCACATGGGTTCTCATTATAATGTTTGAATAGATACAAAAAGCTCAAAGTCATTTCCACACAATGTTCATAAATGGACAACAATGGTAGATTTCGGGAGAAAAACAACATTATGCATGAGAGGGTTAAAATATTTCCAATTTCAATTTGTTGTCGTTCAAATAATTATGAATTCTTCCTAGAGCGGTGTTTCTTTTATCCAAAGAGACATTTGAACTCTCATGTGATACCGACAATGATGTATCATTAACAAATGAATTCATGAAACCACAACTGTGTCATGCACCGATATTATTGATGTAAATTAAGAATAACAAAGGGCCTAGTACGCTACCCTGAGGTCCACCACATTTGGTGTCAATAGGACTTGAAAGAGCAATACCCACTTCAGCTATTTGTTTAAGATCTTTAAAGTAGCCTTTGAACCAATTCAGTACAGTTCCTTTGATACCAATAATTTCCAATTTTAATACCAATATATCACGGTCAACTGTTTCGAAAGCCCTTCTCAAGTCTAAGAAAACTGCAACAACATTCCAATTATCGATAGATTGAGTCAATTTACTGATAGTTCGCTGTAAAGCCGCTCCACAAGAGTGATCCTGACAGAACCCTGATTGATTATACATGAGAATATTATTACTTTCAACATACTGTAGAAGTTGATATATACAGATATTTCTAACAATTTCTCGATGCCTGGCAATGTGTTCACAGGACGGAATTCACTAGATTTTTTTGTATTTCTAAGATCAAAAAAAAGTATTACTATGATAGTTTTCAGTTCATCAGGTGATTGCCCATATAGAAGTGTAACAAAATATGATCTTCCACTGCAAATGTCCTTTTCATAAACTTGCTATCCATAATTTCAGCACCAGATTTATTCTTCATTCTATCGATTATATGGGTCAATTCCAGTTGATCAAAAACTTAGAAAGATTACTCCACAATAATTTCACTTTGCCAAATTTTAGTAGCATCAGTTGAGTTGACGATATCATCTGAACTAGATTTCAAATATTCATTGAACGTCTCTCTATTTTAGTTACATCTTCGAGCACTTTTACTTGATCTTCATTTTGAAATTCTATGTTGTTTTGACCACTTGTATCCGATTCCGTAGTTAATAATGATTTGAAGGTTTTCCACATGAGTTCTTGATTTTACGCACTCGACTCAATCTTATTATATTAATACTCTTGTTTTCTAACTTCAAGAAAACTAATTGCATCATTTCTTGATCTTTTATATTTTATGCAATAATTACTCTCACACCTGTTGTGTCTCAAATCCTGATATGCCTTATCTGTTTTGTCAATGCAAATTTAATATTCAAACCCCCTTCTTTTCATTGGCGTAGAAGTTGTAGACATTTATTAACTGGAATAATCAAATTCGACGCCCATGCATGGAATGATATTGATAATTATCATGATATTTTTCTTTAAGTTCTGGTTCCCACGAAAAGGGATATCCTGTAATGTTCAGAGAACATCGTGGGAACCAAGGGAAATGAAGTAGGAATTGATGTTCTCCTTGAATTTCTTGAGGTTATATGCCTCGGGGAACAACTCCCTTGGCAATGTGCTCCAGAGCCTCGCTGTTCGTTGGATGAACGAGTATTTGGAAAGAGATGTTCTGCAGGTTTCCAAAGTGACCACGAAGGGGTGCGAATCCTCAACTCGACGGGTTAATCTCGCGGAGACTGCCAGATATTTCAGAAGAGCATCGTCCATGAAAATATCTATAAAATAGAGACAGATCGCCAACTTTTCTACGGTGTTCCAGAGAAGTGAGTGAGTTTGTGAGCGAGGCATCACCCACGAGACGGATTACCCTTTTTTGGACCAGATCCAACAGTTTCAGGGTATGTTTGGGTGCTGCACTCCAAATATGGGAACCGTATTCCAGGACAGGTCGGATCTGTGCCTTATAGATCATAAGCAGCTGACTGGAAGTAGAATAGCTCCTTGATGCCCTAAACAGAATACCAAGTTCTCGCAATTGATCTCACGTGATTTTCCCAAGATTGCTGATAGTAATACCAAGCATCGAAATGGATGTCTGCAAAGGTATGGTTAGTCCTGACATGCTCATGTTTGGCACAGTGAGATCGGCTTTTCTAGAGAAAAGGCATGCTTGTTTTTTGTTTGCATTGAAATCTACCAAGTTATTGGATCCCCATTCAAGAATTGTTGCCAAGTCCATATTAATGTCATGAGCCGATTCACGGTTTTGAAGCAGAAACGATTTGAGAATTTTAACTTCAGAGCCATCTAGCGCCCTAAGCAAATTTGTATTGAGGTGAAGAATATGGTAAATTTTTGCAGAGACTCTTCGAGGACACCTTGTATTATGTCTTCAATAACTCTCGAGACTTCATCATCCTTTTAATTCTTTTGGAAAGGAATTGGAATAATCCAATACCGAAATGCATTCTCAAATAGATCACCCTGTACTATGAATCAATTCCAGATAATCACGATTTTTACAACAGATACTCAGATCATTTTGGATCGTTTAGAAGTAAATTAGAATAATGAGCCTTTATCTATTGACAAGTTCAGTGTTGATGATAATAACACTCCATATCATGATACTGATCGAAATATTAAGTTTTTTATGCATCTGAGAAAATATCCCCATTGAATAGGGAAAGTCAACGATTGAAAGATGTTTAGTATCAGCTTGAGGAATTATATCAGTTGTACGGCACTAGCTGTTTTATCAGGTGAGTTTTTCTCAAAATCTAATATCTAGAACGCACGCCGTGCCGATATGATGTTATTTGACACGAAGTGCGAAAAACTAAAACCACCCAACAAACATTCATTTGTGGTAAAATGAAGGCCCAATAAATTGTTTTTCTACGGCTATAACAAACAATTGCTCTTGTTTTACTGTGTTCGATACATCAATTTTTTCTGCAACCGACACAAAAGTCGTCCATTTTGATACCAAAATTAGCTCTTAAATTGACGTTTCTATTACTGACACAAAAATAGGTATGTTGCTAGGCAACATATTCAGTTCCCAGGAGCTAAAGTTGAATTTTAGTTCCTAGGAGCTAGAGTTGAACTTTAGCTCCTAGGAACTAAAAAGGATCTACTGGACGTCATCAAGAATAAACAACATTGTGATGGTTGGCTATTTGGGTTGAGATGCATACCTGATTTGTTTCCGATTTCAGCAGATTTGGCATTTCATACCCATGCTGGATATATAAATACACCTTATTATAGTTTAGTATTGGAATTATAAACATCTCAGTTGAGTATTTTTGTTTTTATCAGGGAAGCCTTCAAGATTCAAATACTTGCTTGATCTGTATTTCATTCGTTATTCTCGGGATGAATTACTTGTTTTCGAATAATCACGGCAAGCAATAGTTTTTTTGTTTCAAACAACGATATTGTTCAGCTTCATTTGATTATCAAGTAAAACACAGTGTAGTATGGAGAGGAATAAATAATCACTATTATCATTGTTGATATGCTCACTAACCTAACATTCTCCACGTCTTGTTCCTATAGCTGGCACTGGCGCGGTATTTGCCAGTAGAGCACCTGGTCCATACACAAATATGTCACTCTGTGGTTGTATTTATATTGAAACTACAATTCGAACATCCTAGAAAACCTAACCTGCTGTTAATGCAGGTAGAATATTCTCACCACATGGATTATTTGTCAATAGTTGTTGCATTGCATAGCACAGCATTGGTGGTTACTTCACATATTTATTTGAGTTAATTGTTTCGGTTGCAGAAAAAATAGCATGTTTCATTCGGATCAAAAGTGACTTTGTTCAACTTGCAAAATTCGCTTGTCAAACAAAGTGTCACTTTTGGTCCTAATAAAACAATCTACTATCATTTCCGTATCTGATATCACAGTGACTCCATTGTGTTATTTCAAAACAATCTCATCGCTCATGGAATGTCAAATTTCAGCAAATGTCAGCTCTGTCTGATAGATGAGCATTACTTGAGAGGAAATCAGATGGCTACAAAACGAAGAAATCAAAAATGCCGCTGGTATCTGTTGAAGCCGTAAAAAAAATAGTGTATAACTTGCACGTAATGCTAATTTCCCACTCGAATGATTGCAGCATTCGCCTACAGCTCATGCTGCAAACTTCATTCTCGTGGGAAATCACTATCATTCCGTGCTCGTTAAACAATTTTCGTAGGGAATATACGAAATAAGTTGTAATGATTGTGATAAAAAATACAGGGTGATCCACGGTGGATGGCCTATTAGAAGTATCTGGAGAACAAGAAGACAAAACATTCTGAGAATTGAGATGCTTTGATAATTGAAAATTCTCTATCCGGTTGGAATATTTTCATCGATACAGTATTACCACTTCTATCAGAAACAGCTAGCAACTCTGATATTTCAAAAGGAACATACTGTTCTTTATTGCATTCTTATATTCTTCCTGAAAAGCTGATTTCATCAATGCATCACACTTGGGGTCTAGCAGGAATGATTACAGAGATATAGGGTTTTCAAAATCGAGATTTTTCAATTCTAGATTTATTTTGTGTCGAAACTATTCATTATCGATCAAAACAGCTCATATGTCCCTATCTCAACTTTTGATTCACTATCTATTGGAATTTAATTGGAAGAAATACAGGGTCCTTCAAGATTCAGAATTCTGATCAACCTGTATCTGTTTCAATTGAATGTCAGTAGATGGTGAATCGAAAGTTAAGATAAAATTGGAAAAACCTGGAATCAGGACACCCTATATCTCTGTAACCATTCCTGCTAGACCCCAAGTAAGATACATTGATGGAATCAGCTGTTCAGGAAGAATCTAAAAATGTAATGAAATACAGGGTGCTCCATTTGAAATAAGAAGTTGCTATTTGTTTCTGATAGAAGTGGCAACACGACTGTATCGATGATATTATTTTATACGGATAGAGAATGTTCAATTATCAAAGCATTCGAATTTTCAGAATGTTCTTTCTTTTCGTTCTCCAGATACTTCTAATAGGCCATCCACCATGCATCACCCTGTACAAAAAGGCCAAACCAGGCGACCCATAAAAACAAGTTTCAAAGAACACATAGCATATTTAAAATATGATAGGATGAATAAATCGTGTGTAGCCGAACATATGTTCCATCACACATCCTTTCGTTGTCAACCTCGATATATGTCGAACAGCACTTTATCAAAACTCCTTCATCTATAAAACGGCTAGGCTCTGGAATTCATTGCCTGAGGAAGTATTCCCAACAACATATAATCTCCAGAAGTTCGGAAAAAATCCAATACCTACCTCCTGTCCCTATCCTCCCTAGGAACGCACGATGTTCTTTGAACATTATAGGGATTTCCTTTCGTGCGCTCCAAGCGATAAAAAAACAGTCATAACACACATATCACAAACCTGAAATTAGTTTAGCAAGTTAATAATATCAGAAAATTAGACGCATATGAAAGCTTAGACATATTTGAGTATTGTAATAAAGTAATGAAAAAGGATAATGGACTTTATTCCATATACCCCTCTATACAGGGTAACTCACGGTCGATGGTACGTTAGACGTTTATGGAGAACGGGACATAGGATCATTCTGAAATTTTGGTTAGTCACGTAGTTGCTCTTGGTCTATCGATCTAAAATATATTCAGCTCTGCAGCGTTGCCGCTTCTATCGGAAAGTAGCAAAAACTTTGTTATTTTAAATGACACATCCTGTATTTCATTGCATTTTCAGATTCTCTCTGAAGAGCTGATTTCATCGATGTATCACACTTGAGGTCTAGCGGAGATGATTACGGAGATATAGGGTGTGAAAAATCGACATTTTTCAACTTCAGGAATTTTTTTTGTCGAAACTATTCATTATTGGTCGAAACGGCTCACATGTCCTTATCCCAACTTTTGATCAACTATCTACTGACATTTAATTGAAACAAATACAGGGTCGTGCAGAATTCAGAATCTTGATCACCCGGTATATCTCCCAATTAAATATCAGTAGATAGTTAATCAAAAGTTGAGATAGGAACATATGAGCCGTTTTGACCAATAATGGATAGTTTCGACAAAAAAAATTCCTAAAGTTGAAAAATGACGATTTTTCACACCCTATATCTCTGTAATCATTTCCGCTAGACCCCTAGTGTGATACATCGATGAAATCAGCTCTTCAGAGAGAATCTGAAAATGCAATAAAATATAGGGTGTTCTATTCAAAATAACAAAGTTGTTGCTACTTTTCGATAGAAGCGGCAACGCCGCAGAGCTGAAAATATTTTAGATCGATAGACCAAAAGCAACTACGTGAGTAACCAAAATTTCAGAATGATCCTATGTCCCGTTCTCCATAAACATCGACCGTGAGTTCCCCTGTATAGTTTAGTAATATAAAATCAAGTTCAACTTGTGAATTCAACCATGACAAACATTAACTTGACGGTTAGTATTTTTCACCTTCACTCAGACCTTTGCTCAGGCCCCTTTGGGCGCAAAGGTTGATGGCATGTATTTCAGCTTGGAAGATAGTGGGGGAGTGACCTAAGACTTCAAATAGCCTACATCCTGGTCCATATATATCCGCGCCTACCCCTTCTTCCATTTTCGAACCATCGGTGTACCAAACAAGGGACCCTCTGTCCAGCTGAGGCTCAGCGGAACCGTACCTAGGGCGGCTTTTTATAACCACTTGAAAGGTATGATCGAAACTGAGCCTGGCTGGCATTATGTCCGATGGTTTGGTTGCAAATTCCATTTGTACTTCTTGTAGAATGACCATGTGACCAGTGACATCACCTGGTCTGGCCAATATGGCATTTGATAATTTTGTTAATATTTCATTAAGACACCTTATTGTATTGAAAATTGTAAATGGTTATCTTGGGAAATATATATATGTATATATATATATATATATCTATCTATCTATCTATTGATTCCATTATTGATGCAACGTCTCATAAACTTTTTACTTCATACTATTATGTTGATTACTTCAGAAAGGACATTATCGCAATGTTATTTCAACAATATCACAAGACCTATATCTGAAAACTGTGTTTGTAATGTATCATGTTTGATGGGCTATTGGTACACACATTTTTAATCCTAGCTCATTCTCCATTATACTTTCAGTGGACTTACTGGCCACCTCCGGAGACATCACGATGACATGGTCCTCCCCAATGTTCCCAAAACTGTACTCCAACGACACAACCGTCAACCCTCTGGGAACTCCGATAACCGCAGACGAAGACAGCTGGATCGGATCCCTGCTCAACATCGGTGCCATAGTGGGACCGCTTCCATTCGGTTTCATCTCCGAAAGATATGGAAGAAAAATCGCCCTGCTAGCCATAGCTGTGCCCCACATCATCTCCTACGTCACCATGGCCTTTGCTAACAATGTATACATATTTTATTTCGGGAGACTTCTTGGAGGGGTAGCAGTTGGTGGGGGTTATACGCTGCTCCCCATGTACATAGCAGAAGTGGCAGAGGAGTCTGAAAGGGGAATTTACTCTGTCACTCTAGGCATCTTTTGGGCGTTTGGTAATTTCTTTCCATACGCCGTAGGACCATTCCTCTCGGTCATGTGGTTCAATCTGGCACTGGCTTGTTTTCCTCTGGCATTCTTACTAGCCTTCTCGATTTTTGGAAGGGAAACGCCCTATTACTTGATGAGTGCTGGGAAAACTCTAGAAGCCAAGGAAGTACTGATGTATTTGAGGTCCAAGAGCGAGAAGGACGTGGAAGTTGAACTGGAATTAATCAAAACTACTCTGGATAAGGAAGAACATGGTCGTCTCTCAGATGTCCTCAAGAACAAGGGACTAAGGAAAGCATTGTTTATTTCTGTAGCTTTACTGGCATTCCAGCAGCTTTCTGGGGTGAACGCGATCAGCTTTTATATGCAACCAATTTTCGAAGCTTCAGGAACTAGTATATCATCAGATTGGTCCGCATTATCAGCAGGTATTTGCATTTTCATCTTCAGCCTCCTGATTCCCGTAGTCGTCGATAGATTTGATCGGACTGTTCTGATCACATTCGCTTCTTTACTTATGTCTCTATGTTTATCAGCAATTGGAATATTCTTTTATATAAAGGATAAGACTGACTTGAGCTCGAAATCGATATTCTGGTTGCCCTTGGCGAGTCTTGTGGTGAATACATTCGCTTTCCAAGTGGGATTTGCTGCTATTCCCTGGACGATATCGTCAGAGCTGTTTCCGAACGATGTGAAGAACGTTGCTGCCTCAGCCACTTCGATCTCATGCTACTTGACATCTTTTCTCATGACCAAGTTCTTTGATGATATGACGAAAAGTCTCGGTGTCTACGGAACGTTTTGGTTTTTTGCCTTTTCCTGTATATTGTGTGCCGCGTTCACTCATTTTTATGTACCAGAAACTCGAGGAAAGACATTTATGGAGATTCAACAAATATTACAGAAATGAGAGGTAACTTGATACTGTTGGCAACTGAACAGGACGTCTAGCCAATGAAAGACTGGTATACTGAATACTTATGTCAGTATACGAAACTGACATTGCCCAACTAGACTCAACAAAACGGTGTACTGGAGTCCTTGAAGAGATGGCAATTCATGCAAAGTTCTTCAAACAGATTTGAACGTATCGAATATGAAGTTAATATAGAGGTTTACCGAAAAATGCTTTGACCGACTAGTTAACAATGTCGCAGTTGACATCGAATCTTCGATCTAACGGCAATTACGGTCTAGTTAGTTTATGTCGGTTATCTGAACCCACAATGATAACAGAATTTCTCTGCCAGTACCAACCAGATCCCTCACGAAAAATTCCGTCATATACAGGGTGATCCACGGTGGATGGCCTATTAGAAGTATCTGGAGAACGAAAAGACAACTATTGGGGATATTTGAACAATCTCTATCCGTCTAAAATATTTTCATCGATACAGTGTTGCCACTTCTATCAGAAACAACTAGCAACTTCGTTATTTCAAAAAGAGCACCCTGTATTTTATTGCATTTTTAGATTCTTCATGAAGAGCTGATTATTATCAATGCATCACACTTGGGGTCTAGCAGGAATGATTACAGAGATATAGGGTGCTCAAAATCAAGATTTTTCAATTTTCGGATTTTTTTGTGTCGAAACTATTCATTATCGATCAAAACGGCTTACATGTTCCTATCTCAATTTTCGATTCACTATCTATTGACATTTAATTGGAACAGATACAGGGTGATCAGAATTCTGAATCTCACCCTGTATATTTTCCAATTAAATTCCAGTAGATAGTGAATCAAAAGTTGAGTTAGGGACATGTTCTAAAATTGAAAAATCTCGATTTTGATCCCCCTATATCTCTGTAATCATTCCTGCTAGACCCCAAGTGTGATGCATTGATGAAATCAGCTTTTCAGGAAAAATCTAAAAATACAATGGAATAAAGGGTGTTCTATTTGAAATAACAAAGTTGCTAGCTGTTTTTGATAGAAGTGGCAATAAGACTGTATCTATGAAAATATTTCAGACGGATAGAGAATGTTCAATTATCGAAGCATCCCAATTTTCAGAATGTTCTGTCTTTTCGTTCTCCAGATACTTCTGATAGGCCGTCCACCGTGGATCACCCTGTATAAAGACAATTAATTGTATAGCCATTTGCCATAATATTCAGAGAGACTTCTCCATTCAGAAAGCATATCTGTATGGAATTTATGATAACAAATTTCTGATCTAGAACAGCTGCATGTGATATTATATATATATTTATCATTTCATTTTTAAATTATAATGTTATTTAGTAAGTTAGTTAGTTAGTATATTATGTACATATCTTTCATTGTTCTTTTGTTTTTGTGTTCCATATTAGGATTTCAATTAATAACATTCTCATAATTATGTGTAATTATTTTCACCTCATTTTGTATTGAGATAAATGCTTTCGTTCTACCAAGACAAAATGTATCCTTCCGCTCCACATTATGCAAGCTTCGTCAATAAGAACTATATTCTTGGAAAATAAAGCACAGTTTGATTGATTTATTGATTGATTGCTAACAAACAAGAATCAATCGGAATGTGTGATGGAAGCATTACAGGCTGATTTTAAAATAAGTGCATATATTGTAAACACTAAGAAAGCTTGAGGTATACTACCGAATAGCACTATTAAAAATATTATTAGGATCAAAATAGATTTGGGGCAAAATACCTTTTTTCCGCCCAGATTTCTACTTCTGTCACAACTATCGTTTGCGATCCGCAGTCGACCGTGATGAACGAAGCAACGTTGCCACTCTACATGAAAATTAGGAGATATTAAATAAAATGTATAATCGAGAAAATGTACATGGGGAAGAAGTTAACCCTGGTCTTGAATTTCAGAAAGATAATACAAAAACTTTAAAATGGACTCACCCAAGATTTCTACACATAAGCTCGAATAGCGTATAACTTAACACCTCACGGTTGGAAGTTCTTTCACTGAAAAATCCTTTAGACCCTTCCTTCCACCTCCTTGTATCGCTACAATTTCGTGTCCTTCGAGGAGTCTCATGGGCCCCACACAATAACGACCCGACATAAGAACCATATCATTCAGCTCAATGTTTGAGAAATGCATCGTCACATTCCAAGCAAATTGTCATAAACAAAACTTTACATTTACTACTATCACGTTTTGACGTTTTCCAAAATAACATACATTCTCAGAACAACAAACTGTCAAGAAAGGATCTTTGTTTTGATTGTTCTTATGGTGTGCTACCAGCAAGAATTCAGATGACCATGAATTACTAACAGGCGACTTTTACGGACCAATCAGAAACAGCAAAGTAGTGCCTGCGTGGTTGCGATTCATCCTGATTGGGCACAGGTGATTGAGATTAATGTATTAGTGAGGAAGGATCATATCTTTGAATGAAACTACCATTTTCATAAAAAACTAATTTGGAAAAAACATCTATTAGTTTGATTCAATGAAATGATCCTTCCTCACTATATGCACTAATCTTACAAATAAAATCAGCTGTGTCCAATCAGGATGAATCACAACCACGCAGGCGCTACTTTGCTGTTTGTGATTGATCCTTAGAAATCACCTATTAGTAATTCATGGTCATCTGAATTCTTGCGTCCGAAACGGTCAGAAGCATGCGCAGTTTCACAGAACTGTATGATTTTTTTGGGTTCTGTGGACTTGTGCATGCTTCTGACGGTTTCGGATTGTTTATTTTCTGAACGCGAACAATCCTAGTTAGTACTGTCAAAGGTCACAGCAAAGAGGAAATCTATGGTCACAGATACTACTGTTCTGAGAAATGATGTTGACAGATCATGTGGTAATAGTTTTGTTTGTGTGGTTGCTGGTTTGTAAAATAATTGTAAACGTAAAATAAAAAATAAAATAATTGGATGTTGTGTCTTGTGTCGTGATAATCGTGATATGGTCGTGATCGTGATTTTCAATGTGAGATTGCCAGGAAGAGGATATGTCGTCGTCGAGTCGTTTTCGATGGTTTAAGTGCGAATATGAACCAACAAGAACACAGGACGATATTAGTCTGGAATGGACTCGATATTAGTATTTGTTTGCTCTCGGGAGTTTTGCTATTCGAGCAGGTATGAAAAAATCTACTAGGTGAGTCGATTTTCAACTTTGTGTATGTTGTGTACCTATTTCTTGTCTGCTAATTTTGTATCTACCCGCTGGGGCCTTATTTTCGAATTGAAGGAAGGGGGACGTTCTATCATTCCCCTCATGTTTCTCTCCGTCTCTCATGATCCATGGAGATAATCACCCCACAGTTCTCTCAGTAAACTTTGAAAAATAAGGCTCCTGTACATATTACATTCACCTCTATTAGTTTTGATGGGACAAAGAGCTACCACGTGTAATACGAGTGAAATAAGTTGATTGTAGCGTTTGTCCGTGAGATGAGTTCAAAGTTTACATAAAAAAACACATTTTTCTACTCACGTAACAATTCATTTATCCTGCGCTAAGCATGACAATAAAGTTAAACAAAGGTTAGTAAGCAATGGACTGGAAACATCTACAACCAATATCACTTATACGTGTCTCGTTGGTTGCATGTATTATGTTGTCAATTCCCTTTCCTTTCGAATTAATAATGTAATTTTCGGAGTTCGTAGAAAAATCATAGTATGTAACGCGTTTATAAACTCTTCTAGACTCGTTTATTTAAACACTCGCTCCGCTCTGCTCCGCTCGTGCTTAAACTACTCGGTACTGAAAGGACGATTATAACACTTGTTACATAATATACTATTTCGTACACTGTTCATGAGAGAGTTGAACAAGTTTCATGAAATATTGAAAAAAGTGCATTTAAGAGAGAAGAAATTGTGGAAGGGTTGGAACCACGCTCAAACCTTGAATTTTTGTCAGAACATTCTTAGTGGTGGTAATACGATTTTAAAATTCCAAGAACAAGATGACTGATCAATTATCTTCAATTTGTAACCATTGTGAAAGTTTCGTATTCCGCATAGTTCCGAAGGAAAAATATGTTTTCTCAAATAGATATTCCTAGAGTTCAATATCATTATAATGGAGAATTCAGTTGACAGTGGAAACTAAGGCAAAACGTTTTTTATTTTCAAATTAACGTTCAATATGACGCTTACCTTCATTATTAATACAAATGTAAATTCGTTTGTTTCCACTGCCAAATAATTTCATATTACAATTTTATCAAACTTTTACTGGGAATATCTATTAGCATTATTTGAAAAACATTTCTTTCCTTCGGACCTATGCGAAATAACAAATTTCCATAATGAAGACAATCAATCATCTCGCTCAAAGAATTCGAGAACCCCATTACGACCCCTATATAGGAATGCTCTGAAAGAATTTTCAGGGGTGATGGTGGTTTGAACGACCCTTCTATAATCTGTTGCAGGTTTCTTTGATTACTGAAAGTAGAATTATTCTAAAAAATGAACTTTCATCAAATTTCATTATTTTTGAACAGCGCACAATAATATGTTTTTTTTTTATGTCAACTTTCAACTCGTCTGACGAACAAACGTTACATTTTGTAATGTAATCCAATCATCTTGTTTTGAACTGAATCACACGTGGTAGCTCTCTTTTCCAGCAATTCTGAGACACCATGTATAATTGGTTTGAAATTTAATAAAAAAATATAAGGAGGAATATTTCCAGTAAATAAAGATACTCCCTCAGCAACATCAACTCGAGTCATAATATAACTGTTGTTTGGTTGTACCCCTTTTTTTATCCCTCGATAATTCGTTCTTTATACACGGTGGTCCATAATTTGTGCAGTACATTCTAGATACTCTTTTTACTTGGCAGGTTTATCATTGAAGGGCTTCTCCGGTTTGTGTTCATTCATAATTCGTGACTTGACCTTACTTCACCCTATTACCTAACCTCACCTTATATGGGTTGCGTGCAAGAACTGTCAGATGACCGACGCTGGAGGCACAACATTGAAACACAACCTCACTTTTCTTATTTGTTTACAAGTGATCGAAATAGTTTTTCACAATTATTTTGGCATACGAATCGTATTTTTCGGCTATTCCTCAATTCGCTCATGCCATCACATTGTGCTGTTGTAAAATGCACAAAAACTGCAGCGGAAGACGAAGGAATCCCGTTGGTACATTATAATTTAAAAGTAAGTACCTACTATAGTCACTCACATATAGTTTTCATTTTTGAAATTCCCTGATTTCTCATCGGAACTCTTTCTACAGTATATAGGAGCTAATAGAGATACATGTGAAATTTCTAAAATAATGCAAGAAGATTGGATTCATGCAATCAATTGGGAGGACTGGTCTGACATGCTGACGATCGTGTGTGTTGTAGACATTTTCAATCTATTAGCAGTATTAGCTTGTATTGCAGAAGTGGCAGAAGGAATTTTAATAAGAAATGACAATATCTCATAATGAAAACTATGTGAGATTACTATTCACCTGGAAAATCATATTCCTTCGTCTCTCGCTGCATTTTCTGTGCATTGAACAACAGCACAATGAGAAGGCATGCTTGAATTAATGAATAGCGCAAAAACACGATTCGTATACCAAAATATTGTGAAGAACTATTTCAATCCTTTTTGATTCCTCTGTAAACAAATTAAAAAAGTGCGACCTATAGGATGCTGTCAAATCATCTGAATCAATATGGCTGACGTAGGTACACATACTTTCGAGTCGCAGTATACAGGGTGATAGGTGATAGGGCTGATATAGTGAGCCAATAGAATATTGTATGTACCTCATATAAAAAGAATGTCGCTCTTCGTTACGGAGTTATTGACCTTGAGAGTAGGAATGAAAAAAAATCAAATACATGTACACAGAGAGGAATTAGTGTAAGCTTTTTATACATTTGTGTAGATTTTTTACACAGTTTGTTTCTAAAATGGTGACAGCACCAATTTGTGTATATTTCACGCAATATTCTATGTGAGAGATTTTGTGTATAACCAAACAATTTAGTTTTGTAATTTTCAAAACAATTTTGTTCAAAAACCAAACAAAATGTGTGTACTTTCGTGACAAGAAATATATAAAATCATCCAATATTTTGTTCGAAAAATATCACCAATTTGTGTGATATGTGTGCACAAACTGGTTGAGTGTGTGAGCTTTGTATTACAAAATTGTGTAAGTTTTCACAACTCAATGTACTGAAAATAACACAAATTTGTGTATTTCTTGTACACAAATTTCGTAACGACACAAAAGTATGTGTACTTCCGTAGACTCTAGAATCTTCTCATTTATTAATGTCTGGCGAGTTGGTAATTGATTGATGATTGTACTCAATGATCATAGGTAGTCCTTCCACGAAATTATTTCATGTTTACTAGTGGCAAAAAGTGAAAGATGTAATAAGATGTATCAACAGTGTCGATTCTTTGTTGGGAACTACCTGAACTAGTATCAACATTCGCCGGTAAGTTATTTCAATTAAACCTAATGATTAGCTATTAGCTTCGACTTGCTTTCAATGGGTGTTGAAAGTGAAAGCAAGTCGAAACTAATTATTATTAGGTATTATTGAAATTATTACTTACCGGCGAATGTAGATACCAGAGTTCAAGCATTTCCCAACAAAGAAGAATGACTTCGACACTTTGTTGATACATCTTATTACATCTTTCACTTTGTGGCACTAGTAAATATGAAATAATTTTGCGGAAGAACTATACCTATGGTCATTAAGTACCTACAATCATCAATCATTCACCAACTCTCAAGACAATAATAAATGAGAAGATTCTACATTCTGCACCATACACACTTGTAACCTTCTTGTAACACATCTACAGGTCAAGGGCGAATTCAGAATATTGAGATTGAGATATAAGTAGGTAGAAGGAGAAGGGGATAGGACGCCGTTACCAAGTGGAAGAAAATTGCACACCTGTGGCAAAATATTACACAAATTGTAACATTATTTCAAAGGAGATGTAGTTAGTCAATACAATTTTGTACATTGGATGATGTGCACATTTTTTTGTAATTTTTCGCTATTTGGATAATATGTACAAATTGAGGACCGCGTGCACAAATAGTGTAGTTATTTCAAAAGCGGTGTATTTAGTCAATACAATTGTGTGCATTGGATGATGTGCATATTTTCGTGTAGTTTTCCGCTACATGGATATGTACAAATATTTCACAAATTGATATACACAAACATTTTTTTAGATATGTATACTGAACAATTACAATACGTTGTTATACCGATAGCTACTTCTCTAAAATTCTTGTAATTCTCTTAAAATTCGTTGATTAAAGATTATTATCATTATTATTATCATTTGTTTCATTTCACGAAATGACTGTAGTAATTATTTGAACAAATGTTAAATAATACTTCACAAAAATCGTTTACACAATGTTGTGCATAGATATGCAATCGCGTTTTCTCCCTGTGTATAACTTTCAAACGGTTGTCATGATATCAATGATATTCGGGCAGGTGAATAAACTCAAACTAATGCTCCTTTCCATTCGTAAACCGTTTTTTAGTGGATATGGTTTATACAGTCTGGGGCGAATATTTTTCGTTTAATCAAGACATTTTTGATACAGGTGACAAATTTCACATTTTGCTTCCACCGTTTGATTCCTCCATCTTTTATCTACAAAAATAAATAGAATACTTCATTCTAATCGATATCTTGTACCATCCTAGGAAAAATCGCATTTGAAAACAAACATTCTTAATGGTTTTCAATATGTGCATCTTGAACCTCAACGCATTCTCAAAAGTTGTCTGAACATCTAGGTTGTACTCGAGATAACAAGTGATAATGATCATTTCTTACGGCGTGTGCAGATGTAAGAATTCGGTTCAAAATCTCATAGCTCATTCCTAATATGCACAGGTGTTTTATAGACTTCAAGATAACCCTGAAGAATCGAGTAGATTGAGATCAGGTGATCGGGGTGGCCATGGAAAAGAACCATGGGACAGCTTTGTCGAAATTGGGAGGCGCACCATCATGCATCAGCCACATATCACCTCGAATATTCAAATGAACCTCCTCCAACAATGGATCTGGATGTTCTTGCAGATTAGTTGAATGTTCAATTACAAATACGGGGCGGTTCAAAGTTCAGAATTCTGATCACCATGTATCTGTTTCAATCAAATGTTAGTAGATAGTAAATGAAAAGTGAAGATAAGGACATGAGAGCCGTTTCGACCGATAATTGATTGTTTCGAAACAAAAAGGTTTCATAGTTGAAAAATCTCTGTTATCATTCCCGCTAGACTCCAAGTATGATACATTGATGAAATGAGCTCTTCAGGGAGAATCTAGTGATGCAATGATATACTTTCTAAAATAACAAAGTTGTTACTGCTACTGTTCGATAGAAGCGGCAACGCCTAAAAAGCTAAAAATTTTGTAGAACGATCTCCTCCTCGAGAATGAAGTTGACGTGTTCCAGAAATTTTTTATAATCCGGTTCGGTCGACCCACAGATCTGTTGTTTCTTTTTCAGATGGCCACTCTGTACCTATATCTACATATGTATATGAATCATAGTATTGGCGATTTTCAAGGTCATCATTAGTATATATATAACTTGCCAATCCCAGGAGATGTTCTCCCTATTGTCAGATGATGACCTTAAAACCCCCAATACATACATATATGCATGGATATGAGGTCAGTATAGAGTATAGAGGACCTGCTTCTTCTTCCTTGTTTCTTTAACGTCGGCCTTGTTCTGCTACTGAAGCTAATGACCGACGCCGGTGAGCACACTACCCCCAACCGGAGATTTTTTCCGAATCCTCTGGTGTTCCAACCAGAGGTAGGGATCTTTAACGAGTCCAACATCCATGGCCTCGGAAGCGCCGGCTTAACGTCCCCTCCGAAGGACGGCATATCCGTACCATATCTTGTGCTCATTGATATAGTAGCGGTAGCTATGATATGCTGAAGGTGGAATTTTCATCATGGATATGCTATTTCGCTAACGATGTGCGGGCTCAAGCGGCGTTCACAACCAAACTTTTCACGTTTTGCTTTTTACGTTTCCTATTCTGATTGGTGAAGCAAAATCTGAAATTAAACGTGATCTAAACCTATGAAAATGTCATTCACAACAAAAAAAATCAACGTGACTTTTTATGTCTCAGTTGCATTGGATCTGTCATTTGTTTTTCATTCTGAAATGAAGTAAGTAATCATAACAATAATATTGAAGAGATAGTTAATAATATCATAGATTAGAGTCGTTAATCTATGATAATATTCATAGAACTGGGGGTGACGAAAAGTATTCCTTATTCAATACTTGAAGAGAAAAATCAATCGTGTGGCGTAACTTCACAAAAAGAAATTAAAGCCTCAATGCACGGTGGCCTTTATAGTCGTAGAGCGGTCGTGGGATTTTGAGAAAATTATTTTCTATTTGTTTTTCTACAAGATGTTATCTGTAAAGCAAACTATGGGCGCCACTCAGAGTTAACTGAGAAGAATTAGGATAGGACAGAACAAAAATATCAAATTATACCTTTTGAAAACCATGCATATAATTACCTAAATGATGTTAATAGAAGTGCTTACACGCAGTGTGTAATAAGTCAATGTTTACTACAATTAATGTTAATATAATGACTAATTGTAATGATTAAATTGAAATTCAATAGATTACTTAAGGTTACAATGTTAGTGAAATTTGATCAATGAATAGGTGAGTGTTTCAACTCTATTCTAGGCAATGCCAAAAGATGTAATGTTAGTGAAATTAAATCTATGACAGCCTCACTGTGGCTAGCAAGTGATAATAATAAGTCACCAGGTGACTGGGAATAATGAATATGAAAAATACCTAGGTTTCCTATGAAAGGAAATAGCAGCTGTTATTTCGTTTCTCACAAATAGGAGAACACTTATTACAAGGAAAACAAAGTAAGACGCTAGTGAAGATATATGTCTTCAACTCCTCAATGGTAATCAAAAATTACATCACAAGTAGTACTCACTGAGGGTCATCCATCATTATACTCTTACTCAAAATTAACCATTAATTGTATGGGTGGCTTCCTCATACTCCATAAATTGCATCAGCAAATGGTATCCAATTAATTCATAATATACATGGTATCCAAACATAAACAAAACAGGCAGCAAACTCCAACAGCTGACGAACACTTGTTATTGCCCCATTAGCAATAATATGGGTCGAAATTTGGGAGGCATCGAACCATAAGTCCCAATTGTGAAATATAATTCACATTATCTTTATTGTAACCAAAACATCAACAGGTTAGGACGGTTAGGTTATCATTAAATTGCCGCCATGACGACATGTCATGCGCGCAAGTGCATATCGCACATGCTACTGAAGTTAACAAAAATGGCTCCAGTGGAAATCAAAGAGGCCTGAAAAGAATATCACGTTGATCGATGTGTTTTCTTATACTTTTATAATTGTGTGAACATTATCAAATGGCTCAAAATTAACCTTATATCATATTTTACATACCTATAGGTTTTAATCGGCCTATTTCCAATATAATTGGCATTTCGAAAGACGGTAAAATAATTTACTTGTTGCTCTGCCAAGCGCCAGTCGAGAGAGAACGATCTCCGTCAATCTTGCTCGAATTTCGGCGGGGTCAAGATTACACCGTCGAACTTAGATACAGAACACTAAGAAACCAGAGCGCTGGGTCTAATTGAGTGCTATGTAAATTGGCCTTATCTAGTGACTTTGTATTTAACGTGACATCGATTGTCCACACTGTTTTAATAACACAGGTGAGGCAATCATATAGAAGTGAATTCTCTATATTGATATTTTAATTGTTATAAATAGAAGAAGAAGTCTTGAGTTTGTTGACAAAAATAAGAATAAGATAAACACATCCACAAGTGAAACTCTTAGCAGGGAAGCATATCAGCATCTTCACGTATGACTCGATCACAACCACAGGAAGAAGACGAAAGTTATATACAGGTTGTCCTGACAAATTAATGTTGAAATATTATTTCTCTGTTGAAAATACGATGCATACTGAGTGTTACTCCGAACTGATTGCACTGAAAAAAAAATGAATAGTAGAAGGGTCACTCAAGTTTATGTAAGGTTCAAGTGGACCGTTACACATCCCCTCTGTTCAGTTTTAGAATAAGTTTTCTTTAATCCCATGCTTTGAAATAAACTTGGCAACAGCGCTTTAGCTGAGCCCGAGCGGCCGTCTTCGCAGGTAGAGGGTAGCTCGCTCTCTCGATACAACCAGCGATAAGAAAGTATGTCGCGCTCCAGTATTCTTGTGTTACCCATATGTTTTTTAAAATAAATACAGTCCACTACATGAAATTATACGTTCTTATTCTGACGAGCAGTCCTTAGACTCACCGAAGGAAGACGTCCCGAATCATTGGTCCTTCTCACCGAATGGCAAGCGAAATACACGGAAATACAGGAGCAGCGTCAAGAAATACTGTTATAAAGGTCAGTCCCTCTCATTCCACGAATGTTTACCTTATTATTTACCTATTTTCCACGTCAGAATTTATTATTGCCACGTTGACAAAAAAAACTCGATTGTTGATTTCTGGACATAGGTGCCAAGCTAGAATCTCGTATTGAATGCTCTCGTTAACACGTAAATTCACGAAACATTTATTATAATACCAATGTTTAGGAAGGTGTTTTCACGATATAGGTATTAATAATTATCTCGAATCAAATTATTGGTAAAAGAATAAAGGTCACGTACTATAAATAAAACCAAGAATTGGTAGGTATTTCACGTAGGTATATTTGGATGCACTCAAATAATTTGTATTGTTATAGGTACATAGGTTGCTTACACGTCAAACAAATCGATAAAAATTGTAAAATTCGCATACTCTCTTAGCTGAAAATATCGGCTCGCGGTCAAACGACATTGTGAAATAAATTGTCTGGGTAGATATTGGCAAAAGCTCAACCTCGTTTATTGTTGATACACGTTTATTGAAACAAGATAAAATGCCTTCTGAACTGGAGGGCGACACTAATCCTGAATACGAATTGAAAAAGATTAAAAATAGTCGAACCCAAATTAAGGGTGAATTAACACGGTTTCAAACGTTTCTCAATAGCTTTGATTTAACATCCACAAATGCAATTGAATCACTTCAGATACGTTTTGAAAATATCAAATCTATTTTATCAAGATTCCAAGACATTCAAACCCAATTTGATGAACTGATTATGAGTGATTTTCCGGATGATTTTAACGAAGATGAATCGAACCACGAACGGGAGATATTTGAAACTCGTTATTACGAATCTCTCGCCACAGCGCAAAAAACATTAGACGATTATTCTTCTCGGGTCAGACAAACAGAGGCTCTTGCATCATCCACTGCAGCGTCGAGCTCGGGTGGAGCGATCCGAGGAGCAGGGGGCGGGATTTACGCACAACAGTCGCAACATTACAATCACACAGCGTTGCCAAGTGTAGCATCGCACCTACAACCAGTTAAAATTCCAACATTCACGGGAAGTTACAGTGAATGGCAGCGATTTAGTGATTTATTCAAGGCTATTGTACATGATAACAGAAACATACCTGACGTCTCAAAATTCTTTTATTTAGAAGGCGCGTTACAGGGTGAACCAAAGAAAATTATTGCATCATTACCTGCGACCGATGCCAATTACACAATTGCGTGGGACCTATTACAAAAGCGATATGAAAATAAGAAAATTATAATAAATGCACACATTAAAGATATTATGGAAATTCCTAGTTTAAGCAGAGAATCCCACACAATGCTGCGTAGTCTTTCAAATACGTTTTTCAAAAGTTATCATTCTCTTGGATCATTAGGTGAAAATGTTAAAGAGTGGAAAACCATCTTAATTTATATTTTGGTCTCGAAATTAGACAACAGCAGTAAGCGTGAATGGGAAATTTATTGTAAGGAAATTTCATCCCCAAGTATTGGAGATTTTGAAAACTTTTTGTCACAGCGTTGTCAGATCTTGGAAACTCTCGATGTCAAATCATTTCCTTCAACCTCAAACAAGAGAGATCACGAATCAAAATCGTTTGTCACAAATAATACGAATAATGCATATGAGCCCAAATGTCCACATTGTAAAGAAAGGCATTTCATCTATTTTTGTGAAAAATTCAAGCAACTTTCAGTAACAGATCGTATGACACAAGCTAAAATATTGAACTTATGTACAAATTGCCTACGTTATGGGCATAGAAATGTTGTTTGTCGATCCTCGGGATGCAAAATATGCAAACAACGACATGCAACGTTATTGCATCGGGAGTCTCCTAATCAAAATCCGAACCAAAACTCGAATCATCATGAAAGTTCAAGGAATGTACCTGATATGCAAAACTCCGATAATAAAATGAGCAGTGCTCATGTTGTAAAAATAGATAACTCAAATATAAAAAATGAACAAGAGGGAGTTCCTCCAAGTTTATTTGCATCAAGTACGTGCCTATATGCGAAAGATTCTTTCATAGTATTGGCTACGGCAATAGTTCACGTTCTCGATAAAGATCAAAACCTCGTGCCATGTAAAGTACTGTTAGATAGCGGCTCGCAATCCAACTTCGTCACCTCATCTATGGTAGAAAAATTAAAATTGAGATCTTCGAAATTCAATTTACCAGTTATTGGTATTAATCAAATAAAAACTAATATTACGGAACGTATAGAACTGAACATTTATTCACAACATACGAAGTTTAAAACAATATTGAAATTCTTGATTTTGCCTTCAATAGCTGGTCTGATGCCACAAACATGTTTTGACGCATCCAAACTAAACATTCCATCAGATTTACCTCTAGCAGACTATGAGTTTAATACTCCGTCTGAAATAGACATGCTTGTAGGATCTGAAGTATTTTTTGAACTCATTTGCAATGAACAAATAAAACTCGGAAAAAACCTACCAATACTACAGAAAACGCTATTAGGTTGGGTGATTTCCGGGCCCATACCGTACGGTAAATCGAAAGGCAAATCAGACGTAATGTTTTCTAATTGTAATTTTTCTCAAAATAACTTGAAAGAAAGCTTAGAAAAATTTTGGCTAGTAGAGGAAATTAATCACGAACCTCGAGCTCTTATGAGCAAAGAAGAAATAGAATGTGAGGAATATTTTTCTAAAACCACGATAAGAGATGACACTGGCAAATTTATTGTAAAATTTCCATTGAAGGATAATTATCATGACTTAGGCGAATCTGAGCAAACAGCTCTAAACCGGTTTTACGCAATTGAAAGGCGATTAAATAAAAATCCTGAAATCGAAAACTCGTATAAAAATTTTATGTCAGAATATGAGAATTTAGGACACATGACAGAAATATTGCATGACTTACCATCGGAAACTCCCATTTATTATATACCTCACCATTGTGTTGAAAAACCCGAAAGCACCACTACAAAATTGCGCGTGGTATTTGATGCAGCATGCAAAACTTCTACCAATTTATCACTGAATAGTGTTTTAAAAATCGGTCCTACGATTCAGAATGATTTATTTTCGATCCTTATCCGATTCAGGAAACATACATTTGTATTGGTAGGCGACTTGACAAAAATGTATCGTCAAGTGTGGATAGATAAAGAAGAGCGAAATCTGCAACGCATACTGTGGCGAAGCTCTCAAAAGGAGAAGATTAAACACTTTCAGTTGAATACCGTAACGTACGGCACGGCTTCAGCTTCTTTCTTATCTACCCGTTGTTTAGTTCAAATAGCCATTGATAACCTTGAAAAATGGCCTGCTGAAAGTAATATAATTCGATCAGATTTCTATGTCGATGACCTTCTAACAGGCACAACAAACTTCGAAAATCTTTTGAAATTAAAGTCTAACATATGCCAAATATTATCGAATTATGGATTTGAGCTTCGAAAGCTTCAATCAAATGAACCGAAATTACTCGAGAACATCAATAATCAGTCTCATGAAAATTCAAAATATTTGATCTCAGACGATTCTACTATAAAAACTCTTGGTGTTTCTTGGATACCAAAGCTCGATAAATTTGAATATAATTCACAGACTATTTCCACAAAAAGCGAAACGATTTCTAAAAGATCAATATTGTCTTTCGTTGCCAAAATATTTGATCCTTTAGGAATCTTAGGCCCTTTGTCCGTCAGAGCTAAACTTATCATTCAAAAATTGTGGAAATTGGATATCGATTGGGACGATCAAGTTCCCAGCAATTTAATCTCAGAATGGACTAACTTGAAGAATGAAATATCTCAAGTAGGTTTAATGCAAGTTCCTAGGCACGTTTTAGTAAAAAACCCGAATACTATCGAAATTCACGGCTTCTGCGACGCGAGTGAACTAGCATACGCTTGTTGTATTTATTTACGATCAGCAGATGCTGATGGTCATATTGAAAGTCACTTGCTCTGTGCAAAGTCTAGAGTGAGCCCGTTGAAATGCCAAAGTTTACCACGGCTTGAATTGCTTGGTGCATTTATACTCAGCAAACTTATTGTCAAATGCAAAGAAGCATTAAAAATTGAAAATTTGAATACCTTTCTTTGGACAGATTCAACTATTGTCTTGTGTTGGATAGCTAGTGAACCCAAAACTTTAAAAACCTTCGTAGCGAATCGTGTTGCAAAAATACAAAATAACACTCGAACATCAGACTGGAATTATATTGTGTCTGAGCAAAATCCAGCAGATATTATTTCACGCGGTATGTTTTTAAGGGATTTGATCAATTCCGATTTATGGCTACATGGACCTAAATTTTTCATTGAACAACATAATTGGCCTCAAAATTCAAATATAAAGCATTTTGCTAAGCGGAAGCTCGATGAAATTCCTGAAATTCGTTCCTTTATGGTACAAGAAAAAGTAAGAAATTCTGAAACACAAAAGGAGAATAAAGATAAGGATAAAGACGAAATAACAAATTTTGAAAATGTATGCATTTTTGAAAGATATTCAAGTTTCACAAAATTAATACGTGTTGTAGCTTACTGCTTGAGATTCCTCCAAATTCCAAAGATAGCAACTCAGCAACGTCAGACAGGAAAATTAACAATTACGGAATTAGAAAATAGTGAATTGACTCTTGCAAGGTTAGCCCAAAGAGAACATTTTTCTGCGGAAATCCATAGATTAAAAAATAAAAAATGTGTTCATCATGAAAGCAAATTAAGATCATATTCGCCTTTTCTCGACGATCAAGGGATCATCAGATTAGGGGGTAGAATAAAAAATGCTAATTATAGTTTTGATGTCAAGCATCCAATAGTGTTACACCCTAAACACAATTATACAAACTTAGTTATAGATTTTCATCACAAACGTACGCTTCATTTAGGGACTCAAGGCACGCTATCTCACATTAGGCAGAAATACTGGCCAATTCACGGTAAACAGGCAGTAAGAAGTTATATTCACAAATGTATTAAATGTTTTAGAGCAAACCCCAATGAGACTAGTCATCCAAAAATGGGCGATTTGCCAAGGACGCGCTTAACACCATCACGTCCGTTTCTTTCGAGCGCAGTGGATTATGCAGGACCTTTTGAATTAAAACCTAGCAAGCTTCGAACAAATAAATTAATTAAGGGTTATATCTGCATATTTGTGTGCTTAGTGACCAAGGCGGTTCACATAGAATTGATTACAGATCTGACAAGTGATGGTTTTTTGAGTTTACTTAAAAGATTTGTATCGAGGCGAGGCTTTTGTACAGATGTCTACTCAGATAACGCATCTAATTTTGTAGGCAGCAATAATGAGCTCATTTCTATTCAAAATTTGATTGAACATGATGAATTTCAGAATTATTTGAGTCATTCAAAGATTAAATGGCACTTCATGCCAGCGCGATCGCCTCATTTCGGTGGTTTACACGAAGCTGCTGTTAAATCATGCAAACATCATCTCAAACGTGTATTAAATAATATCCATTTACATTACGAAGAATTTTACACTTTACTCACACAGATCGAGGCGATTTTAAATTCTCGACCATTAGTCCCGATTTCATCCGATCCTAATGACCTTGAACCGATAACACCTGCTCATTTCTTGATTGGCGAACAATTAACTGCAATACCAGAAAGGAATTTAGTGGAGTCCAAGATACCATTCACTAAACGTTATCAACATCTTCAGCAAATGGGACAACATTTCTGGAGCAGATGGCGACTAGAATATCTGGCTCAACTTCAGTCAAGGAACAAGTGGCAGTTTGACGTCAATGAAAATTTCCATGTTGGCTCAATGGTTCTTCTGAAGGAAGATAACGTGCCTCCAATGTGCTGGCCCTTGGGACGTGTCGTAGCTGTGCATCCAGGCAAGGATAATGTAATCCGAGTAGTAAGCATCAAAACTAAAGGTTCCATAGTGAAACGTGCGGTTAATCGAGTGGCGCTACTACCATTGGTTTAACCTTGTATGCAACATGGATAATTGTTAGTAGAAGAATTTTGGAAGCAGATATTTGGCTGATCGTAGTGTGGTTATTGTTGTTTTACCTGCATTGTTTGTTTCAATCGAATGCATACTCATAAACTAAGAACAATGGACTTTATTGAGAGTTACTTGTTATATGATTTATTCGAATCATTATATTCTGTTTAGTATTGTTATTGAAAGTCAAAGCCTAGCCTTTCAAGGGCGGCGATTATGTTCAGTTTTAGAATAAGTTTTCTTTAATCCCATGCTTTGAAATAAACTTGGCAACAGCGCTTTAGCTGAGCCCGAGCGACCGTCTTCGCAGGTAGAGGGTAGCTCGCTCTCTCGATACAACCAGCGATAAGAAAGTATGTCGCGCTCCAGTATTCTTGTGTTACCCATATGTTTTTTAAAATAAATACAGTCCACTACATGAAATTATACGTTCTTATTCTGACGAGCAGTCCTTAGACTCACCGAAGGAAGACGTCCCGAAACACCCTCTCCTCACAAAAAAATATTGAACGCAGTGAAAATATTTTTTGAAAATTCATCTACTGGTTGCTAGGTTGAGAAGTAATATCTCAGGATTGTGCGGCTGGTAGAATCACATCTAACACAACCTTAGACCATTAAAGGTGTAATTAAACTGGTAAACCAGTCAATCACCAGACCAGCTCATCTGTCGTTGCTGACCGACTCGCTAATCCTTGGTTTGAATGTCCGACATTCACGATAAGAAAAGTTTCCTGAATACATACGGTATCGGAATCAGATTTAAGCAATCCTAGGTGACGGTGATTCAAAAGCACACTTCAGCATAATTTTATCTGAATAAGACTATTAGCTGCTCAAAAATTAACCATATACCTTGATACTGATATATTGTAGAGACAATCTGATACAAAAAACTACTGATGGAATTCACGCTGTTACTTAAAGACTAGACGTTGAATAAGATTCATACAATACATTCATTCTACATTCGTTGCCACATTCATTCGATACACACACACACACTAATTCCGTCTATTCACCATCAGGTGGTGATTCCGGGCCAAAATAAGGCTTCAAGTCCTTAACATGGAACTTGCCTAAGTTTTTTCCATCAGAATCTATCAGTTCATAAACTAATTTTGAAATAACTCTACTGACAGTACAAAGAAGAAATTTTGGAGCTAGTTTTGAGGCGAAGTTCTCACTTTTATTCGAAAGAACAAAATTTCTTTTCCAGACACGATCACCTCTGTGATAAACATCACTGGGTCTTTTACGCAAGTTGTAAGTTCTGGAATTTTTTGAATAAGCTTCAGCTAGCTTTCGTCTAACATCGAGGTATAATTGAGGAAGTTTTTCAATCTCATCACCATAATTTACACGATTGATATCATTCAGATCAAAGTCTTTCAAAGATTCAATTTTCCCATAGTAATTTCCTTTTGCCGGAACATATCTACCAAAATTTAAAGTGGTTGGACTGACACCAGTTGCCTCATGAACGGCTGTCCTTAATGCGAAACCTATTTTGTGGATTTCCTTATCCCAATCACGATGATCATTATCTTTTATATAAGATCTAATAGCAGTCTCAAGTACCCTATTGACACGTTCAACAGCATTAACTTGTGCATGATATCGCGCATTATAATAAATTTTAATATCATAACTGTCCGCAAGTTGCTTAAAAATTTTGCTTGTGAACTGTACACCGTTATCGCAAGCTAAAACTTGTGGAGCACCGTAAATCAAAATTACTTGTTCCTCAATGAATTTGACAATTTGAGGCGTTGTTGCCTGACGCAAGGGATGAACTAGACAAAATTTTGAAAAGTAGTCAGATACTAATAGAACGTAAGAATATCCGTTTCTAGAACGAGGTAAAGGTCCGAGCAAATCTACTGACACATACTGCCATGGAAAGTTGACTTTCTTGGGCTGTCCCATAAATCCTGGGCGAGCAGAAGAGCTTACCTTTTGTTCGCTACATACGTGACAATGTCTCACATATTTTCTTACATCCTGTAACATGCGAGGCCAAAAATATAATTCACGGACTCTATTAACCGTTTTATAGACACCAAGGTGCGCGGCTTGAGCATCATCATGGCATTTCTTGAAAACTAACAGCCTTTGCTGCTTAGGAACAACTAATTTCCATTCGGGAAAATTCGTGGAAAAACCAAGTTCAAGTGGAACATGTTTGTATAAAACACCGCCACGAACATCAAAATCTGGGTATTTTTCCGGAGAATTCAAAACTTTTTCAATTAATGTGGAGTACCATACATCTGCCTCAACATCATTTTGTGAAATTGTTATAACGTTTACCTCTAGAGGTGCTCTAGAAAGTGCATCTGGAAGTATATTCAAAACTCCCTTTCTATGGATAATCTCCATATCAAACATGCTTAGGCGCATTGCCCAACGAGCAAGACGACCTGTAGGGTTTTTTAAATTACTTAACCACAACAGTGAACCGTGGTCGGTTATGACCTTGAAATGTACTCCATCTATATATGGACGAAATTTGTCTACAGCAAACAATATGCCCAAACACTCTTTTTCGGTAGTCGTGAACTTCTTTTCAGAATCAGATAAAGATCGAGATGCGAAAGCGATTAAAAACTCCTTTCCATCGATATTTTGAGTTAAAACACTGCCTACACCTACATTTGAAGCATCGCACTGCAAAGTGAATTCGCGAGAAAAATCTGGAGAGGCAAGAATTGGTGCTGATACCAAAGCTTCTTTAACCTGACAGAAAGCTGTGTTGGCTTCGTCAGTCCACTGAATTTTCTGTGACTTACGACGACCTTTAAGTAGAGCAGTAATAGGTGCTGTTAAAGATGAATGATCTTTCACAAATCGACGGTAATAACTAATTAGACCTATGAAACGTTTAACCTCCGTAGCTGTCTTGGGTACTGGATACTCTAACATTGATTTGATTTTATCGGGGTCAGTTCGTAATCCCTCACGATCTACCATAAATCCTAAATATTTTAAACTTGGACGACAGAAATTACATTTCTCCAAATTAATCGTCAACTTGGCACTCTTAAGTCTCTCGAATACAGAACTGAAAATTTCGATATGTTTCTCGAAAGTAGGCGTCGCAATAATGACGTCATCTAAATATACAAAGCAGAAAGGATCTAATTCAGGACCAAGAATTGTATCCATCAATTTCTGTTGCGTTTGCGCAGCATTGCAAAGTCCAAAGGGCATCACAACAAATTCAAAAAGTCCTCGACCGGGTACAACAAATGCCGTTTTTTCACATGAACTAGGTTCTAAAGGAACTTACCAAAAAGCAGATTTAAGGTCAATACTACTGAGATATTGTGAACCAGATAATTTCCTAAGAATGTGATCAACAATAGGTAATGGATAGGCACATTTCTTGGTGACAGAATTTAACTTCCTACCGTCGAAACAAAATCGAGGTTCTCCGTTTGTTTTTTCTACTATTAATACTGGACTTGACCATGGACTTCTAGAAGGACGTACTACTCCGAGTTCCAACATTTTATTTAACTCCTTATTAAGGATCTCTAGTTTATACGGACTCATCAAATGATGCCTTTGCTTGATTGGTTCTGCATTACCAGTATCAATTTTATGAACAATCTTGTCTGTTCTGCCTAATTTGGAAGATGATAAAATTTGAAATTTATGTATTACTTTCTCTAACTGTAATAACTGATTACTTTGTAATTCTGACTTAGATTGAATACGATTTATTACATTTATCTCACCAATATTCGGATTTTCTACTGTAAGTCGGTTCTGACCAATATAACAAGAATTACTATTAAAATCGAGAGTAACATTGAAGTTTCTACAGAAGTCTGACCCTAATATGAAGCTATGTGAAACAGAAGGTACAACCAAGATTTTCAGAAGTTTCACTGTATTATCAATTTCAATCGGCAAGTTGACATAACCTGAAATTGTTTGAGCAGCTCCATCAGCTGTGTTAATACTTGAGTCAGCACAATCTAGAATTTGTAAACCAAAAACTTCCAACAAGTCCATACCAGGTCCTCCTATGACGCTATGGCTTGCACCACTATCTACTAAACAAATAATCCGTTTGCCAAAAATATGTACAGCAACATAAGGTCTGTCATCATTTGCTTTATTTACAAAAACCGTATTTGTCTCTCTCAATTTCGAAGAATTACTATTTACAACTTTAGTTATGTACATTTGTCTAACAACATTCAACCATGATTTCCATTCATTGCTAGAAGGTGATTTTATTTTAGAAGCAACAAAAATTCTATTAGGATATGATCTGACATTTAATTGTGGAGTTTCAATACTACAACAATAGTAGGCCATTGAAGAATCATTGGGTGAGCACCGGCCTATCTTGCGCTTCCCCTTTGATCGTTTTTTGAACACAAAGGACAATTAGGACGTATGACACCAGGTTTACCGCAACCAAAACAATAGGGTGCCTTGCGCCGATTATTCTCTCTGGAATTACGATTATCCGGCTGAACATTATTTTCCTGTACAACAGCAACCTGTCTATTAGTATTATTACTTGAAAATTTTCTCTGAGAATTATTATTGTTAAAATTTCTATGTCCATAACTTCTACTATTACCACGGTAATTATTATTATTAGAATATCTCTCATTCCTAATCTGAATACAAGAATCAACATTTGAGCTGGTACTTGGATTATTATTATTAATATTACTAGAATTGCAACAACATTGATGACCAGAATTTCCTGAGGAATGATAAGCCAAACCTGGTTCAAGTGTAGAAATATTTCGTTTAGGTGGAGGTTGATATCTGGCTTGAACTACGTTTGCATCCTCTAAAGCTCTACATATTTCCAAAAGTTGACTTATGTTGTCGATCGACTGCAATGCCAAGTGTGACTGATAACGAGGTAAAATATTCTTCCTGATGATTTTCAATTTTTCTTTCTCAGGTGGGACATCTATCAAGCAACTAAACAAATTCTCCATCAGAGATAAATAAACTACAATCCGTTCATCATGACCTTGAGTTCTATGGCGAATTTCTTCCCAAAGTTGATCATCATAATTTGATGGCAAAAAGTCTCTCTTAAGAGCGTCTACTAATGAATCCCAAGAGTTAAAACGATTTTGTCGAGACTGAGATCTGAACCATTCTCGCGCAATACCATCAAATAAATCTGAAGATGATTGAAACAAATCCTGTTTTGTACAATTCCGTGCAGTACGTAACTCATCAACACGGTGTAAAAATGACCTAAGGGAACCATTCCTAAGAGTCCCATCAAAAGTAATACCCCATTTGTAAACTGGTACTGATCTACTAGCAACAGTGTTTACTGACAGTGCTTGAACCGAGTTGGGTTGGTTTACTATTTGTCCTTTCAAATATTGATCCCGAATTTCAGTTAAATCTTCCTCAAGAGTACTAACTAAGATAATATTATCTCCCCGAAAATTTACAACTTCAACATGACTTGAATCCTTAGGTATTCTACATAATCGACCTAGTACATGATTTATTCGACTCTTCACCCGCTTGAAAATTTCCTCATTAATACCATCAAAATTGTTAACTAATTCCGCAATAGATTCTATACTTTCTGAAATTTCTGAACTTTCATCTTGGAAATCAAAATCTGGTGTCACATACTGTACATCAGGTCTAGCTAAATCTTGTCTCAACTCTCTTCTCAAAAATTTCCTCTTCTGATCAGTGTCTGCCCTGTCTACCGCAACACCCCGTATACGTAATTCGTAATTTAATTCTCTAGTCCTCAGATGATTTGGATCTATATTGTAATTAGCCTTCATGATGAAGTTGAAAAATCTCTTCAAAATTTACAAGAATGTGCTGTCAAATCAGTCACCTAGGAGAACACCCTGTATGTAATCCAAGAGAAAAGGTACTAAATCTTGAAAGAGAATTTAGCAAAACTCAATGAAAAGGTATAACTAACAACACAGTAAATCAATCAATGCAGCTCACTTCGGAATACAACTCAGAATCACCCTGTACAATCAACACAGAAATTCTCAATAAATCACTTACCAAAAATTCATGAATTCAAGTACTTACTCAAAATACAAACTTCCTCATGTAAATGGATTATCGACCAGCATAAATTATTTGGTTCACCCTGTATATATACTCACCAGTGACCAAAAAGTATTGCTCTTAAAAGATTATGCAAAAATGTTGAGGAATAAATATATATATTTTCAGTGATCTGAAATTATATCCAACTATGTTCACCCTGTATGAATGAAATCGAATCAGACGTGAAAAAACCTGAAAACCTTGAATGGAATTCAATAAAGGAACTGCTGCTGTTTTTGTTTGGAAGGCGTTTGCAAATTAAAAGTAAATCTTTGCAAATAATATTATGCAGTAAACAAAAGGTTTGATTTTTGTTTTGTCCTAGGAATTTGGGAAGGTACAGAGATTTGTTTGCTTTTGCCTGGCTTTGAAAAACTCAATAGTACAAACAATTATTGCATAGTTGACATTTGCAAATTCAAAAATAGGCCCCACACGTTAAGGCGCCAATTTTATGTGGCGTAACTTCACAAAAAGAAATTAAAGCCTCAATGCACGGTGGCCTTTATAGTCGTAGAGCGGTCGTGGGATTTTGAGAAAATTATTTTCTATTTGTTTTTCTACAAGATGTTATCTGTAAAGCAAACTATGGGCGCCACTCAGAGTTAACTGAGAAGAATTAGGATAGGACAGAACAAAAATATCAAATTATACCTTTTGAAAACCATGCATATAATTACCTAAATGATGTTAATAGAAGTGCTTACACGCAGTGTGTAATAAGTCAATGTTTACTACAATTAATGTTAATATAATGACTAATTGTAATGATTAAATTGAAATTCAATAGATTACTTAAGGTTACAATGTTAGTGAAATTTGATCAATGAATAGGTGAGTGTTTCAACTCTATTCTAGGCAATGCCAAAAGATGTAATGTTAGTGAAATTAAATCTATGACAGCCTCACTGTGGCTAGCAAGTGATAATAATAAGTCACCAGGTGACTGGGAATAATGAATATGAAAAATACCTAGGTTTCCTATGAAAGGAAATAGCAGCTGTTATTTCGTTTCTCACAAATAGGAGAACACTTATTACAAGGAAAACAAAGTAAGACGCTAGTGAAGATATATGTCTTCAACTCCTCAATGGTAATCAAAAATTACATCACAAGTAGTACTCACTGAGGGTCATCCATCATTATACTCTTACTCAAAATTAACCATTAATTGTATGGGTGGCTTCCTCATACTCCATAAATTGCATCAGCAAATGGTATCCAATTAATTCATAATATACATGATATCCAAACATAAACAAAACAAGCAGCAAACTCCAACAGCTGACGAACACTTGTTATTGCCCCATTAGCAATAATATGGGTCGAAATTTGGGAGGCATCGAACCATAAGTCCCAATTGTGAAATATAATTCACATTATCTTTATTGTAACCAAAACATCAACAGGTTAGGACGGTTAGGTTATCATTAAATTGCCGCCATGACGACATGTCATGCGCGCAAGTGCATATCGCACATGCTACTGAAGTTAACAAAAATGGCTCCAGTGGAAATCAAAAAGGCCTGAAAAGAATATCACGTTGATCGATGTGTTTTCTTATACTTTTATAATTGTGTGAACATTATCAAATGGCTCAAAATTAACCTTATATCATATTTTACATACCTATAGGTTTTAATCGGCCTATTTCCAATATAATTGGCATTTCGAAAGACGGTAAAATAATTTACTTGTTGCTCTGCCAAGCGCCAGTCGAGAGAGAACGATCTCCGTCAATCTTGCTCGAATTTCGGCGGGGTCAAGATTACACCGTCGAACTTAGATACAGAACACTAAGAAACCAGAGCGCTGGGTCTAATTGAGTGCTATGTAAATTGGCCTTATCTAGTGACTTTGTATTTAACGTGACATCGATTGTCCACACTGTTTTAATAACACAGGTGAGGCAATCATATAGAAGTGAATTCTCTATATTGATATTTTAATTGTTATAAATAGAAGAAGAAGTCTTGAGTTTGTTGACAAAAATAAGAATAAGATAAACACATCCACAAGTGAAACTCTTAGCAGGGAAGCATATCAGCATCTTCACGTATGACTCGATCACAACCACAGGAAGAAGACGAAAGTTATATACAGGTTGTCCTGACAAATTAATGTTGAAATATTATTTCTCTGTTGAAAATACGATGCATACTGAGTGTTACTCCGAACTGATTGCACTGAAAAAAAAATGAATAGTAGAAGGGTCACTCAAGTTTATGTAAGGTTCAAGTGGACCGTTACAATCGTCAACAAGAAAATAATGTATTGAACAGTATACCTTTCTACTATTCTGTAGATTCACAAAATAATCGTGAGCAAAAACATTATCATAAGTTCCATATTATTATATAATGTTCCATACATATTGTATTGTTCTATACGAATCAGAATTAACAGTAGTATTTTCCATTTTTATAACAATATCATTTGTCTATTTTTACCATTTTCACATTTGCTTGTTGCAACGCTAAAAGCTGAATAATTTCAGCTTTTTGCGTCATTTCAATTACAGATTTTGCTCCACCAATCAGAATACGAAACGTAAAAAGCAAAATGTGAAAAGTTTGGTTGTGAACGCCTCTTCACGCAAAGGGTCACCCATCCCAACAACATATAATCTCCAGAAGTTAAAAAAAAATCCAATTCCTACCTCCTGTCCCTATCCTCCCTAGGAACGCACGATGTTTTTTGAGCATTATAGGGATTTCCTTTCGTGGGCTCCAAGCGATAAAAAAAATCCAAGTACTAACCGCACTCGAAGTTGCTTCACTTCAGATATCGCACGGCTAGTAGTAAATTCATTCATTGATCTTCGATGTTTCAACAAGTACAGCACATATTTCAATCACATTGATACAAGATATATATTTGGCATAGTTGAGAGTAGGCCTGAACGTTCCTCCACTGGCGCAGAGGTGGCTGGTGTTAGCCAAGGAATATGAGAGGATATGTGAGGTGTTCGTCGCAGTGACCTATCTCCTAGGGCTAGGCCCTTTATATAGGTAATCTCGCTGAAGGTACCCAAAGGGGTGGGGGAGTTGCTCGTGCGCGATCAGAGTGGAAAGGATTTCTTGGAGTTGGAGGAAAAATAAAATTGCAAAAATAAAAAACCTCCTTCTTGTTTGTCTCGGGCAGTTGTGCGCATGTGTTTCCACATGGGCACTTCTGCCCGAGTTCAGTGTCATTTATTGACACTCTGTTGTTTTCATGCTTGAGAGATAGTGCTGTCTAGACTCTCCTCGGTGGCTCAGACTTATCCGAGCATCCGGGGAGGTTCCCGACTAAAGATTATCAGGCTCCCTAAACACATCGGTTGATACATATATCAGCCGTCTTTTTTGTGTATGTTATGCTGAGTGTTGTGATGTTCCCGGTAGCGATTTTACTAAATATAAACTATTGCAGCACAAGACACGCCCCTTACTACGGCATTGCAAAATATAATCGAGCCCAGCACAATCCTGCAAAATCTAATCTTTGACAGCACAACGTAGCTGATTCATATAAATAAATCGATTGAAAAAGTAGCACATACCACGTTATATCTCATCTTCAAAGTACTTTACTTAGGCAAAACTCAGAGACTATTTATCCTCAACGAACTAACCTATCCCTGATTGCAATATTTTTGAAGAAGGAACACCGAATGGAGTGTAGAAACACATTGATTAATAATATATTTCAAAAGTTGAGTTCTTCAACAAAATTGGATAAAATGAGACTGTTTATCCTAAACGCACTAACCTATTTGACCTCAAATATTTTATGAAAAAGTAAAACCAGAATGAAGTAAAAAAACATTGGTGAAAAAAAAAAGTTGCAAAAAAAAGTTCGAGTTCACAAGAGATTGACAACGAGAAAGCTTCAGTTCTTGCGTTGGAGCACAGTATGAGATATGACGTATTATGGTGGGCGTGGTTTGTGCTAGCGTGCAGTATATTTAGGAAAATCGATTCCCGGTAAGGTCACTTCCAGCGATGTGGAACGGCTACCTTACCTGAGAAGCTAGGGCGATGCCCAGTATAAAGGATATGAATGTATTTCAACAAATGAGTTATTTCAAGATATACATTTTCGCCTCCGCTTACAATTCATAATAATTACAAACATATGAGGATCATTATGAAATGATTTCTCACCAAAACATTTTACTCCATATTTTTTTACTATAGTTAATCCAGGTATACATTAGTAGTTATTCATGTAACAAGGTCGTGAGGTATGTCATCATATATGTCGGCGTCAATAAGTGAAATCCGTCATTCCCTGAAATGCCTAGTCATTTCACGTATTGTCGGCAAACAGCGTAACAGCGTAACTTCTCCTTTCAGCCGTTACTCTGTTTGCCGGAGGATTGAGGAAGGAAAATATCCTTTCTGCATATTATGCAAAAGAACGGAGACTATGTTTCTTGGGAGAACAGAAGAGACTACTGCTTCTAAACTGACACTATTATCTTTAATGTTAGTTACTGTGATGAGATATGTTTTAGATGTAATGTCACTGTGATTGTCATTCTTGAAAATAAAGCCCAGTTCTATCCTATTCTATTCTATGCTATTCTATTCTATTCTGAACAACCTAAGCTGACTCGGCCTAAATGCCTAAATGAACCTTTCTTCCGTCATTACAGGGAATGCCTGAAACTATTAGGCAAACGGTGTACGAAATTTAGAGTTACGCTGTTTGCCGGCAATACGTGAAATGACTAGGCATTCCAGAGAATGACGGATTTCATTGTTTGATGCCGACGTATACACGCCGAAGGCTATGATACATACAAAATTGTATGCAAGGCCGGGCGTGAAGTGTCACTATCACTAGGAGGCCAGTATTTTCTTGGCACAGGTATTTCTGTAGCTGATACCTTATTGTTATTTAGTTCATCAATAAAGAGACAGGTTCACATAACCTAAGATTGCTTCTGATAGCAACAAACGAGTTAAAAATTATAGTTGCTTCTGGAGAAGTGTAGCCAACTCCAATTATTATGATCATTAGGTATATGAGGTTACGAGATACCAAACACATGCATTTAATAATGAAATTCGAAACACTAGGTAGGTAGCTTGATACTTACTCAATATTATCATAATTGAAGAATCCGTCTTCTATTATTATCAATTTAGAATACTCCTGCCATCATAAATAACCACCAGGGAAAGAGAGGACCACATTAATTCGACAACAAACCAGAAAAAAACGATACATACGCGATCATAAACAAACTAGTACGCGATCACCACTCACGACAGTCAGCCATCTTAGTCACATCTGATATCATATCGATCAGCTAATTGTTGATGTTGACGTTCCCAGAACATCCACCAGGGGGACGAGTAGCGAACAGGAAATTGGCCAGCAAAGGGCCAGATCTCGTTAGTATTCAATTAGTTCACCCAGACTAGCCTGCACTAGGCCGGACTTCTCCCGCTAGTTCAATGTTTGCTGGGATAACTATAAAAAAAAATCCTAAAGTTCAAAAATCTCGAATTTCAACACCCTACATCCCTGTAATCATTTCCGCTAGACACCAAGTGTGAAACATTGAGGAAAGCAACTTTTCAGGGAGAATCTAAAAATGCAATGAAATACAGAGTGCTCCATTTGAAAATCGAGAGTTGATGCCCGTGACGCTACGATATTTCATCTTTGGAATATGATAATTACAGAAAAATGTGTCCCCCACCAAATTGAAATCGACCTGTCCGAGCGATTTTCAATTTTTTCAACGACATCGGAGATTTGGGGGTGACAAGTTTTAACTGGGACAAACTCTATACCTGCACCCACCTCATAAACAAGCTGGCTTTAAACTCCAGGAAGCAAGGAAGCAATTTAATTATTCAATAGCGTTAGTGAAGTTGCGATTGCGGAATGGGATGGAGAAGAACATGTATCATATTCATAATCATAAAATCAGATGAAAGTTCAATATATCGGTAGTAGGTATTCCACGAATTGATATATTGATAATAATATAAGGAGTTTGAAAACAACGGCGGTCAAGTACCACTTTACGTTTGCGAAACCTAGCGATAAAAAGCACTCTACTGTCTGCGAGTGCATAAACATTTTTATGCAGGGTGAGTCAGTTTTTTGTACCAGCTCAAAGAATAGGATGCAATTTCTAGATGGAAAGCTCATGTAAAAATATATGCGTATAAGCTTATAGTCAATTATTAGGAAATGTCGAATATATATTAGATAGTGTTCGAAAATTAACAGTTTTATAACGAGTTAATTGTTTTCGACATTCATCTCTGAATTCATACAGTTTGCGAAAACCGTTATAGGTGAGCAAACAGTATCCAGAAATAGAAGAGAGAATCTAAATCAATGTCTCATTGGAAGTAGAGGCATCAGCACGGAAAAAAGTTCTAGAGGGTTGAATTAGGTACAACCCCCAAAAGTGTATCTCCCTGTAGGTTTCAGAAACACCCAATAACCCAAAAACTTCAGTTTTTCAAGAGTGATAGGTGTAACAAAGTTCGTTTCATTATTATGAAATTTGTCTTATCCTTTGGGCAACAACAAATAGTGTTTGAGGCCACTCATGAACAGGGAAATTGTCTTGATTATGTTTTCGTCAACACAAATTTTGAAATATGTGGTGGGGAGCCTCAGACCACAAAGTTCAACTGTGTATACGTGTCCAGCAGGGAGATTCTATTTCACGATCGTCGATTATCGTACGATACGATGATAAACTCGACATCGAATTTCTTTCCGATGCAATAATTCCACGATCAAATCGTGATCGTATATAACTTCGGAAATCGTCGGCTTCCTGTACATTTTTGGTGAAATGGGATGAAATTTTGATTCAATGAAATGACAATATTGACAATTGACTGTATTGACACCACTGAACTATTTTAATGTTATTAATTTTATTAATAAATATTACATTTTTTTGAGTTTTTTCACAATCAAACATTTATGTTACCTATTATCCGAGACCGTATTGTAGAAGCTGAAAATCGTCTATTGAATTTAAATTTAATTCGCCGAAGACAACAGCTGCGAAACATCAGTAATCCTTTTGCTCTTCCAGAAAATAGGTTTATAGAGTTATTCAGGTTGAACAAAAGGTTAGTTCGTCATTTGATAGAGTCATTGAGGCCTCATCTAGTTGAGAGATCGAATAGAAAGGGTATAACATTGGAAACCAAAGTATTTTGTGCACTGCGGTTCTATGCTACTGGTTCTTACCAACGTTGTGTTGGTGAAGAATACAATTGTGGTTTAAGTCAAACTAGTATTCATAGATGCATTTATGCAGTTACAAATGGACTCCTCAATCTTGTTGGTGAAAATATACGGCTTCCAGATACCATTCAAGAAAGAAATTCTATAAAACTAGAGTTTATGAATCAGTGGGGTTTTCCTGGTGTCATTGGTGTTATAGATGGAACCCATATTGCTATACTGAAGCCCAAGGCAGAAGAGCATAATTTCATAAATAGAAAAGGTTTTCACTCCATCAATTATACACAAATCATTTGTGACCACAAATTGAGAATTCGCAGTTTATTTGCCAATTTTGGAGGTTCTACTCATGACTCATACATATGGCGTGTTTCTCAAGCACATCAGTTCATGAGAACATTAGGAGAAAATCAAGATTCATGCTGGCTTCTTGGAGATAGTGGATATCCCGTGCAGCCCTACCTAATGACCTCATTTGTCAATCCACCTGATGGGGGTCCTGAAAGGGCTTACAATGCTGCACATATTGCTGCAAGGAATTGTGTAGAAAGGTGCATAGGTTTCCTAAAAATGCGGTTTAGGTGCCTCTTGAAACAACGATCTGCACGCTATAATCCAAGATTCATGTGTGATGTCATTCAAGTTTGTGCAGTGTTGCACAGTATGTGCATTGAAGAAAATATTCCTTTTGAAGATGCTATTTTCAATGAAGATTTTCCAGCTGCTGCAGTTCCCCAGAATATCCCTAATCCACAACGAGGAATTCAGGCTAGGAATATCATTGTCAATGTATATTTTAGATAGAATTCATGTTGTATTAGTAGTATTGAGTATTAGAGTTGAAATTGTTTAAACTCACTTAACATTAGAAGTTTGGTATTTTTGGAAATATAAATAAATTTCAAGAATTTCATTTTTTTTTCAGTATAATTACAAGTATCATAATCAGTCTTAAATTATTGAAAAACACAAACATAACATTGAGTTGGAAATATCCCTCTAAAATGAAAATCAAAAATATATTCTTTACCTACTAAACAGTTCCTTAAATATAATGTACTAGGTACCTCATTGGTATATCATAACAAATAATGACTTTTATTATCACAACCTTGAATAATCCTGCACATTTTGTTCAAACTACATTCAAACTACTTATTTGGCTTTAGTACAGCTTCTGTCAGCCTATCAATACTATCAGATATTTTACCTAGTCCTTGGTTCACTACATTTTTAATGTCTTTCAATACTGAGATTGTTTCCGCATGAAGCTTCATCTTGAAGGGTCTTCCGCTTTTTATTTGCTGGTTGCACAGAGTAATCATGATCAACACCAGAATATTCGTGAGGAGTCTTTAGGAGATGAGTTTCAATTGGTCTTGCCCAGGGTCCTGCACTTGTGGATGATTGGTCTAATGGCTCACCAACAATACTTTTTTCTCTCTGAACAATATTGCTCTAAAAAAATAATAATATAGGTACCATGAATGATGAAAGTGATTTGTAATGAAAGACAAAGGTGCTAGTTACATACTAACCACAGCCACTTCCGAACAACCTGTGCCTTTGTAAAAGCTTTCTCCCAAAATTTTCAAGGCCCTTTGTTCGAAATTACTCAGTGGTGAGGTATCTGATAGGCCTCCTCCTGTTTTAAATATATCCACTTGGATAGTGCCAGCTTTCTTTTTCAGTAAGTACTTGAAGTCAGTCCAACTCTGGAAAAAAAATTGATAAGTATACATAACACTTCACAGATCTAAAAAAAATTGTTCTAAAATTGTTCTATCCGTCATTCGGTTGCCCCCTTACGAGCAACCCTCAGAAGTCTTCGAGAGTCTTGTGCGAGCAAGGAATGACGGGGGCCTCACCTTTTAACGTGTGATCCCAAACACTTTCTTGGGCCATCAGAAAAATTTCTGCAGTCGACGGGACTTGAACCCACGACCGGCAAGCGAATGCGGATTAGAATATGGACACTCTGTCCGCACGGCTACCTGCTACCTTGCTATATCTTACTTTTTGCCATTTTTCTGGAGTTCTCTCTCCAAGTCCCAATGAATTCAACTCTTGGCTAAGTCTCAGCCATAATTTTTTATTCATTTCCCGACCATTAGGCCCAGAAAAACGTCCTGTGGCTATATTAGTATGCTCTTCTGAGAACTAAATCAGTATTTCCCAGTGGGCATCTTTGAGTTTGAAAGTCATCACTTATTTATTAATTTTATGATCACAAATAATAATGAATAAAAAAATAATTTTCAAGAAGCAAAGATATCCTAACCTGAAATTTTCAGATAGAAAGAAACGATAGATGAAAGATAAGGATAGATTGTCTAAACGCATCAACTCGACTCCTCTTGAGCTATCGAGTAGTCGTATCGAGTTAACACGATTCATTCGAGAAACAGAATACCAAATATCGAAGAAAGATGGCCGATTCGACTCGATTTGTGAAATAGAATCTCTCTGCAGTTTTCGATGCTTTTGCGGGATATCTCAGTTGTCTTTGGAGATAGAGAGTTGCGGTTGTCACGTTCCCTTCCTAATTTTTTGTGGAACCAACAATGCCACAAACGGAATTTCCATAGCACGTTTCGTTCTGAAATACAGGGCGAAATTGAAAATCTCCACTTTTTGAGCACCTCATGTATCTTGGTTACTTTCCAATTTATCGGTAGGATGAAAACGGAACTTTGTAAAACTTTCCACGCATAATTCAGTGGTGTACTCATTTGATTTCTTCAAAGTCTAATTCCATGAAAGTGAAGCCAACTTTTTTTTTTCAAATGGGACACCCTGTATATTTCTCCATATTTCGATTCAGATTTTTCTGAGCTCTCCAAAAAATATAATGGTTCACATTTCATTTCATAATTAATGCTTCAGTTCAAAATTTTACTATCAACATTTTCTATTCTATTTTAATTGTTATATAGATACTGTTCAAAATAATGACCGTTTTCTCTGATAGTAGTTTCATAAACTTTTGTAATTCTTCTGAGGGCATTTTGAATTAGAATTGATGAATCTGGTGATCGTGGCGGCCATCTTATAGGTCCATTAGTGGCTATCCATCGTTGAGGAAAATTATTTTGTGAAAATTGACGAATCATTTGGGAATTGTGGGCAGGCTCTCCGTCCTGTTGAAAATGTATATTATTTAACTGAGCTAGAGGGACACTGTCATGCACATGATATACATGCAATTCTGGAAAAAATAAAAAATAAAAAAACTGTAGACATCAATACCTGCTTCCAAGATGGATATTTTCTAACAAAATTAAAATGTGCAAAGGTTTATCCTGTATACAAAATCATGCCCACTGATCAACCTCATAGTTTCAGACAGATATTCTTAGAAATCTCACTTCATGATCAATTGCTGGATTACTTTCACGAAAACAACATCTTCATTATACATCAATATGAATTCCAAAAACATCTGTCAACAATTAGAGTCCTCAAAAGATTCAATCAAAAATTCCTTAAAAAAAATGAGAATTTCCTTGGAGTTTTCACTGATCTTAGTATAGCATTTGATTGTGTTGAACATGGGATATTAATTTAGAAATTAGACTATCACGGTATCAGCGGTGTAGACCTCGACTTGATCGTTCCATTCCTGGAAAATTGAAAAGAGAGAGTTATGATAGGAAATGAGCTAAGCAGACCCCAAAAAGATAATCAGAGGTGTTCCCCAAGGATCGGTGTTGGGCCCTCTGCTATTTTTAATATACATACATGATTTACCGAACGGTCTCCAGAATAAAAATCAAAAATAAGTGTACTTTTCTATATTATGCAGATGACGCCACTTTTGGTATTGATGTACAAAGAAGAGAGGACCCAACAAATATCCAGAAGGAAATCTCAGAATCTGCAAGATCATGTTTCGTCCCAAATCAATCATTTCTGGATGAGAGGAAAACTAAGAAACTAGTATTTGAATCAAGAATAACTAAAATTGATGATATCTGCAATGAAGATACTCACACAACATTTTCAGGGATAAATATTGATGTAAGGCTCATCTGGAGCACCGATGTGAATCATTGTGCAGCAGATTGAATTCTGTGATCTATGCTATAAAAAAAGTGAGACAATGTATAAGCAAGTCAGCTGCCACCACGACCTACTATTCTCTTTTCGAAAATACCCTCAGATATGGAATAAATATCTGGTGCTCAGCTTCCCAAATACATCTACATAAACTTTTCCTGGCACAAAAATCTGCCATAAGGAGTATACTAATTGTGAAAAGAGAAGTCTCCAGCAAACCACTGTTCATGGAACTGAAATTAATGACACTCTACTCTCTACTAATTGTATATTAGTAGGAGTAAAGAGCAGCTTAAATGATTATAAGGTACACTCTGATGTTCACTCAAACAAGATCTGGAAAAATAACCATCTGCTACTGCCCCTCACACCCTTGAAAAGATATGATGACATAGGTGTCAAGCTTTTTAATTCCTTGCCATCAGATTTTCGTGACTTGAGAATCAACATGTTCAAATCAAAGTTGATATTTTTTCTAACAGCAAATCCTCTTCAGAATGTTGGAGATTCCTTTATGCTTATGAAGGGCAGAGATGCCCTCCTCTGAAATGCATTATTTGTTTCTTCAGATACTTTTGTAATGAAGTGTTTTTGACCAGCTTCATTACTAGACTGGTTTTGATCAAAATTTAAGTACCTGAGCCTGATTCTAGTTGAATTTCACCTGTTCGAAAGCTCGAAACCTGAAAACCTGAGAGAGCTGAGTAATGCATTGATTCCTGACTTCCCACAGCTTTTCCTGATAGTAAACTCTAATGAACATCATTACAACCCTAAAGACTTCAATATTTGTCAACCCTTCGCTTATGATATGAAATTTGATTGAATTATCTATCTGTTGAAATGCTTGATGTTTGACTGCTCATAACTTTGTTGTTATTGAATATTTTCCAGCCAAATTCATTCAGTAGCATGAGCAAAGGTAGTAGATCCTGTTCCTGTGCCCATTTAGGGTTGAATATTATTTTTTCCGCGTTTTGTGTTGGAGGTGCACATGTGCTTTTCAAGGACAGATTTTTTGGCCATGGCCATGAGCCATGACAAGGTGGGAGTTTTGACCAATGAGATTCCAGATTTACTTGTCCTTGTGTCAAGGCCAAAGTAGTGCATAAATACTGAAGACAGCCAAGGATTCGGGTCTCTCTCTCTACTCTTCTCCACAAGTCTGCACTACCTGCTCGACCTGCTCTTCAAGCTCTTGATTCTCTTGCTGATTTCTTAGTGCTCTCATATTTCATTCAAAACCAGTGTATAAGTATTATTGTATAGTGATTTCGTGTTACACATGTAAGTTTGTATATTTTTCACCTTTGTTATTCATCCTGTGCATAGATTCATTTCATTCCTGTTGTTTTGCATACCGATACTCACCCGACCTGTGTAAAGAATCCAGAACTTTGAATTTGCGAATAAACGGTTTTTGTGATTGCATATTTCAGATTTCTTTCTCTGTTGTCATTGTTTTCAGTTCCGAATAGTTCCAATAATTTATTTACTGATTTTCAATATTTTCATTTGTCAAAATTGCAGATTATTATTATTGACTGACGACTGACACTGACGAGCCAGTTGTAAATTCTTCTTCTTCTTTTCCTCGAGAAATCCTGTCCTGTGCATCCGGGTCTCTGTGCTTTGTGTCCCGTCAGGCAGTGATCTGTGTTTCATGAAATTTTGACATGAATGCATGAATGGAAAAGGTAATTAACCTCACTAAAATTCCGATATTAGAAAATTAGGAAATCGAAAGAAAACGAAATATAAATAGGAATTGAAGCTGTTTGATTCGTTTGGAACTGTGTTTCCGATTCTCCAGGTAGAAATGATGAAATAGTTTGAATAAATAATTTTTCCGACCTAACCTCAAAATACAAGAGAGTCCCGAAAGATATTTGTTTTGATTCCTGTAATTATCCAGACCAGAAATAGCAACCAGTATTCCAGGCTGAACCCACAGTTTGTAATTAAAGCCTACACTTCCTTGGCTTCTTATTGATTCCAGGTCGATTCAATACCATTGACCCCTGGTTTATACTGTAGGTACCGAGGTGGGTATACCTCCTGTACCTTTCTCCACTGTTGCTACTTTGGGCCTCTATACCAAAAATATTTGGTGCAGAGCAGGTAGAGTAAACTACCTCAAAAACAATCTGGCGCTCGAGAATCCCCCCTGTCAAATACCAGAGAAGACTCCTGTCCTGAACAGAGCGCCAAAGTAAGGGTAACAGAATAAAGACCTCTTACACTTTTCATGTCTCTACTCATCAATTGTATTCAAATTTTTTGTAGTTTCCATTCATTCATCAATCACCATTTATATTTATTCATTCAAGATTATTCATTGTAATTTATAAATTGCATTCTTTGCTCTTATTATATTTCATTTTATTTCATCGCATTGATATAACGAACCCAACACAGTGTGCTTGCTGTTTTTATCGGGAAATGAAGTGAATTTGAATTCGAAAACTTCAAAAAGATTGACTAAATCACAAACTTTGACTCCCTCTTTAGCGGAAACTAAGCTCCCATGCATAAATGATCACATGAACAATTCCTCTTGGAAATATGTGAACGTCAAGCTGTTAAAGTCCTGCTACAAAAAACTAACTCACCCCTCCGTATACGAATCAAACGAGTAAAGACGGAATCAACTATCATCTGTCACTCAAAAATTCGAAATCAGCAAAGTCTTTCCCAATTTTGAAGACGCCATCTTGTTGAATGTCTTGTGACTGATTGTGATAAAATTACAATTGAAATGCAGTTTTTACCTGGCCATACTGAGTATATTTGAACGTTGTGAGAATATTCATAGAATATTCTGTGCTGTCTGGGTAAGTAGTTGAATGAAATCGGAAAATGAAATATATATCGATTATTTGAAGTAACATGTTTTGTTATTGAGTCGAGATCTCGAGTGTTTTCATTGTCGAAACTCTACTTTCCTTATCAAACGAGCGAATACTTTGATTTACATTATCTCACACTCTGTATTAGTGACGATTGGACGAGACTTATAGAGATTCAGAATCTAGCCATAATTAGTCACATAAAACTTCCGTGATGAAATCATGATAAATGAATATTATATCCATCAATCTGCAGTGTAGAAGAATCCTAAGCAGCACTGGAAGAACTGTCATTTAATGGGAAAAATAAGCCGTACGTTGCTTGTTGTTTGTGCTGGTGAGTTCTTTTGTTTTCATTGTATCAGTTATTTTAATCCCAACTAGCAAAACAGAACTCTTAAGAAAGTCAATATACAGTATGTCCCAGCTAAAACTTATTTGTTACCCCCAAATCTCCGATGTCGTTAAAAAAGGTGAAAATCGCAAGAAAAGGTCGATTTCGAATTGGTGGTGGAAACATTTTGAAGCGTAACGGGTACCAACTCTCGATTTTCAAATGGAGCACACTGTATTTCATTATAATAATAATAATAATATTTATTTACCATAAATCACAATAATTACATTAAAATACTTATACATTTTGATAAATTTTGATAAATAAATATAGAAATCCCACAGAAGGATGAACCTGTGCGTGGGATAAAAATATTAATGGAAATGTTAAAAATAAACAAATTGTAATGAAGTATTCACAGACATTTATATTATATATATAATATATGAAAGCCATGAATTCACAAATTTTATATAAATGTATAAAAATATATACGTGTACGCGAAAAATATAATGGACAGATTTTGAAGTCACAATCAATTGGGGAGTATATATGAAAAATGGTAATATGTTTATTCACTTATTTTTATTTGTGTTGAAGCACAAACAGTCTTTTTTAGTTTTTTTCGGTTTCTGCATAGTAACATATATTTTTCATATCCACATATTGGTGTATCTGCAGTCTTGGTAGGCCAATATCCAGTATTTAACTTTTTTTTTGAATAGGTTGATGCTGTTTGATTTTATGTCCGCCGGAATAAGATTGTACAGCCGAGGTGATAAGTATGAATAGGATCTCTGGAGTGTGTTGTTCTGTGATTTCATGACATAGGAGGCATTCATTTTGTGACGAGTTGCATATTGATGCTCGATTTTTTTAAGTTCATGTTTATTAATATGTTGTCTAATTGTAGTTTTGTGAAAGTAGAGTTGTCTGATGTCTAGAATAGATGTTTCTTTATATAATGTCTCCGAGGGGTAGGTCCTTTTTTTGTGATGAATTATTTTCAGAGCAAGTTTTTGTATCTGTTCTATATTTTTTATGTGAGTGGTACTTGCAGTGCCCCATACAACTATACCATATGTAAGGTGTGATTCAAATAGGGCATAGTACAGCATGCGCATCTGTGAAACCTGTAGGTAAGGCCTGACATATTTTAGTCTGTATGTAACAATGCGTAATTTTTTCATCAGATACTCAAAATGCGCATTCCATTTCAGATCAGATGGGAATCTATAATAACACCAAGGTATTTTATTTTGTTTACTTGAGTGATGGTGAAGTTATCGTCATTGTATTTCATCGATAGTGAAATGAAATTTGGTTGATTTTGCCTTTTTAGATGTTTCCTGAAGAGCTGCTTTCATCAATGCATCAAACTTGGTGTCTAGCGGGAATAATTACAGGGATATAGGGTGTTCAAAATCGATATATTCTTATTCCTACTTCAGGATATTTTGTGTCGAAACTATGCATTATTGGTCAGGACGACTCATATGCCCCCATCTTAACTTTTGAATCACTATCTACTGATATTTAATTCAGACGAATATAGGGTAGTTCAAAATTCAGAATTATGAACCACCCTGTGATTGCCGTTTTGACCGATAATGAATAGTTTCGACACGAAAAAATCGTAAAGTTAAAAAATCTCGATTTTGAACACCCTATATCTCTGTAATAATTCCCGCTAGACTCCAAGTATGATACATTGATGAAGGCAGCTCTTCAGGAAGAATCTAAAAATGCAATGGAATACAGGGTGCTCCATTTGAAAATCGAGAGTTGATGCCCTCACACTGTATACGTAAACTGCGATCCCTGGAAAAGGGCTAAATTCTCGGTATTTTACTTCGCGTTGGAGATACCGAAAAAAATTACTTGAAAAAGTTGCTAAGGAATGGATTTTATCCCCACATAACGAATTCTAACACAAAATTCATAACTCGTGAGATCTCGTCTGACCCCCAATCTCGCGAGATTCGATTCCCTAATCGCAGTAGACTTGGTTTAATTGAGGCTGTCATTTGAGCAGAGTATTGCGAAAAGTGCAGCCCATGAAGGCCTACGTCTGTACCAAAAATTAAATAAATGCTTCGAAAAATGACTGGAATACAGGGGTGTCTTCATCTTGAGTGTGTCACATTATAGAGCAATTCCCAGTTATGAAAAAAATTTTTTTCTGCAACCGACACAAAAGTCGTCCATTTTGATACCAAAATTAGCTCTTAAATTGACGTTTCTATTACTGACACAAAAATAGGTAGCTTGCTAGGCAACATATTTAGTTCCTAGAAGCTAAAGTTGAATTTTAGTTCCTAGGAGCTAAAGTTGAACTTTAGCTCCTAGGAACTAAAAAGGAAGTACTGGACGTCATCAAGAATGAACAACATTGTGACGATTGGTTATTGGGGTTGGGACGCATACCTGATTTGTTTCCGATTTCAGCAGATTTGGAATTTCATATCAATGCTGGAGATTCAAATACTTGCTTGATCTGTACTACATTCGTTATTCTCGGGATGGATAACTTGTTTTTGAATAATCACGGCAAGCAATAGTTTTTCGTCTCAAACAACGATATTGTTTAGCTTCATTTGATCATTAAGTGAAAAACATTGTATCATAGAGAGGAGTAAATAATCGCCATTATCATTGTTGATATGCTCATTAACCTAACATTTTCCACGTCTTGTTCCTTTAGCTGGCGCGGTATTTGCTATTAGAGCACCTGGACCATACACAAATATGTCACTATTTGATTGTACTTATATTGAAACTACAATTCGAACATCCTTGAAAATTGAATGAACCTGCTTTTGATGCAGGTAGAATGTTCTCACTACACGGATTATTTGTCAATATTTGTTGCATTGCATACATATGGCACGGCATTGGTGGTAACTTCACATATTTATTTGAGTTAATTGTTTCGGTTGCAGAAAAAATAGCATGTTTCATTCGGATCAAAAGTGACACTTTGTTCGACTCGCAAATTTTGCTTTCGCTCGGCTTCGCTAAACGCTCCGCCTCGCAAATGCAAAATTCGCTTGTCAAACAAAGTGTCACTTTTGATCCTAATAAAACAATCTACTATTCTATAATATTGTTGTATAACAGTTCTCACAACTCACATTATAGGACAGAATTGTTCCGTTTACTCACAAGTATTATATCACACTTGTAAACACCGTATGATGTCACATTCAGTTACAATTACAAGCATTATACAGGGTGTCTGTAAAAGGTTGGGACATGGCTCGGCTGTGGACTCCTGGGATAAAAACAAGTTGATTTATACCAACTTACCTATATCCAAAATCGTCTCGTTAAGTCGGTACAAAGCGTTGAAGTTTTCTTGGAAAACAATAATTTGGCTCATAAAAAGAGTAGGCTGAGATCGATTTTCATAATTTTTGGCATGTCATGTTCTGTGACTGTCAGTCACGTTTTGAAATCTTTTTGAGTGACCTGCACGTGTTTCAAACAACCATATTGCCGTTCAAATTTGGTGATAACTTTTCAGAGGTCGGACTGGCAACTTCCAGTTTTTTTTTGCAGAAAGATATTCCCTTCAGAAATATTTTTTGTATCGTGTTAATTTTTTATGAGTCTTGAGGTTCATTTGCAAATGAATAATTTCTGATCTGAGGCATCTTATGCATTTTTTAGAAAAATAATCTGGTTGGGACATGACTTGACTGTAGACTCCTGGAATAAAAATAAGTTGATTTAAGCCAACTTACCTATATCCAAAATCGTTTCGTTGAGTTGGTACAAGGCGTTAAAGTGCTCACCCTAGGTGCAGGATCGCTAAATTTGTAACGCAAGAGTTCTTGTATAGCCCGCGAGGACCAGCAACATATCAGTTTGTTAACAATAAGAATGCATTGTAGCCATGATCGATACACAGTCCGACTAATTAGATTAATTTTCAAAAATGCGTAGGATGCATCATATCAGAAATTATTTATTCGCAAAAGAACCTCGGGACTCATCAGAAATTAACACGATACAAATTATATTTCTGAAGGGAATATCTTTCTGAAAGAAAAAAATTGGAAGTTTCCAGTCTGACCTCTGAAAAGTTAGCAGATTCGTACGGCGACACGGATGTTTGAAACACTTGCAGGTCACTGATGATGATCAAACACAGCTCAAAACGTGACTTACAGCCACAGAACATGCTATGCCAAGAATTATGTGAATCGATCCCAGCCTTCACTTTTTATGAGCAAAATTATTTTTTTCCAAAAAAACTTCAACGCCTTGTACCAACTCAACGAGACGATTTTGGATATAGGTAAGTTGGCCTAAATCAACTTGTTTTTATTTCAGGAGTCCACAGCCAAGCCATGTCCCAACCTTTTACAGACACCCTGTATACATAATATGTATATGTATATTTCATATGAAACTTGTATGGTATAATAATTCTTATAATTTTGAATTTTGGCGCTGAGATATGGTTCCGTAATGGTCATAGGTATAATAATAGTTTTTCCCAATAATAGTACTATTCTATGAGGATCAGTGGAAATGTTAAACATAGAGTAGGCCCTGGTTAAACACAATTATACATAGGTATCTTATAATGCAGATATAAACACCGTTATCGAACTTTATTTACAGTGCGCTTTCGTAAAGTACTGAATAAATTCATTTTTAGCCAAACTGCATTTCTGAGAAATCTCCTTTTTTTATACTCAATTTGCCATTTATATAACTGAAATTCTGATATACAGGGTAATCCACGTTCAAGTTTAGACGTCCACGACATTTTTTTCAAATGGAACACCGTATGACTGATTCACGTGGAAGGAACATTAGACGTTTCTGGTGAACGTAATTTGGGATTATTCTGAAAATTTGGTGCCTTGAATGTGCTCTATCGACCTGAAATATTCTCAGCGCTGCGACAATGCCGCTTATATTGAAAAGTTCCAACAACTATGATTTGTTAAATGGGACACCCTGTATATTATTCCATGTTCAGATTTTCCCTGAAGAGCTGATTTCATTGATCCATAACACTAGGAGTCGAGCAGTGACAATTACAGAGATATAGGGTGTGAAAAATCGAGATTTCTCAACTTCAATATTTTTTTGTGTCGAAACTACTCATAATAATTGGTCAAAACGGTTCCCATGTCCCTATCTCAACTTGTTATTAACTATCAATTGATATTTGATTGAAATAGGTACAAGGTGGTTCAGAATTGAGATTTTTAATCACCCTGTATCTATTTCAATTAAATATCAATTGATAGTACATGAAAAGTTGAGATAGGGACATGAAAACAGTTTTGACTAATTATGAATAGTTTTAACACAAGAAGTTGCACACCCTATATCTCATATATAATTACCACTAGACCTCAAGTGTGATAGATCGATGAAATCAGCTCTTTAGGAATAATCTGAAAATGGAATAACATATAGGGTGTCCCATTCAAGAAATCGAAGATATTGCCTCTTCTCAATATAAGCGGCAATGTCGCAGTGTAGAGAATATTGTAATGATATTTCCCTCAGAGGGGCTCTAGAAACATCATCAGGAAGACAGGAGTAAAACGATCATCTTGTAACACGCATCCCAGATTGTTCTCCAACCTCCCAATGATTCCTACATGCACCAGCAAATTTCCGAACACTCAATATATGCCGCGGTGACAAATAACGTGACAGAAGATTCTGGAATGTTTTGGAAACAATCGATGGAACAATAATTAGAGAGAAAGGTATTGATCTAAGAAGCTTCTAGAACAAAAAGAAGGGTAAAGGAGATCATTCGAGAACGTTCGAGAAGCAAAGCATATCAAGGGATCTCATATATAAACGGCCGGACAACTGCCGTCGGTCTGTCAAGCAGCGAGTGTCAGAGAGGCAGTCATATACCGCGTGATATAAATTGTTTTACATAAATAGTACTTATGAGTTCGATATATATTAGTGTTTCTCCAGTTCAAATAAATCAGTTCGAAAATAAATAGTGTCGTGTTCGCTCCTGCACCCGAACACCCGAATATGTTATGTTGATAATTTCATCTCAGATTATTAATTTCCAATATTTTCACCCAATCAAGGGGTTCGCACTTGAACGATGGAAAGTTATTATTTTTATAGACCTCTTCAAAATAATGATACAAATTAGAATATTTTTTCACAACGAAATTATGAAATTTTCAAATGATGAAATTGTTGACTGATTTATATCGAATCAAGATCACGATAATACTTGATAACCAAAACAATATTCATTACCAGCAAGATTACAAAATTCTCAATTGGGGTTTATATTCTTGAATGATGCAATAAATTAACAGGAATCATGATATTCATTTGGGAACAACGATATTCTCTCTATCTTAGGATTTTTATTCAGAATTACCAAACATGAACTTATACAGGGGCTCGGAACAAAAGATCTACAACCTATATTTCATTGCATTTCCAGATTTCTCATGAAAAGCTGATTCCATCAATATTCATCACCCTTGGGGTCTAGCGGGAAAGATTACAGAGATATAGGGTGTTGAAAATCAAGGTTCTCCAATTCCAGGATTTTTTCGTGTCCAAACTATTCATTATTGTTCAAAACGACTCACATGTCATATCTTAACTTCTGATTCACTATCTACTGACATTATATTGGAACAATACAGGGTGATTCAAGAATCAGAATTTTGATCACCCTGTATCTGTTCTAATAATTAGATGTCAGTAGATAGTGAATCAAAAGTTGAGATGGGGACATGGCAACAGTTTTGAACAAAAATGAATAGTTTCGAAACAAAGTTGAAAAATCTCGATTTTTATTACCCTATATACCTCTGCAATCATTCCTGTTAGACCCCAAGTGTAATGTATTGGTTCAGGGACAATCTGAACATGCAATGATGTACAGGGTGTTCGATTCGAAAAAATCAACGAGTACCCTGTAGATCGTTTGTTCCGAGCACTATGTATTTTCTGATGTAGTGGAAAAGAAAGTGATCGAAAATCAATTCGAATGATTCTTCAGATTTTGGGATCGGTTGAAAAATAACTGAACTAGAGTGGGGGGACATTTATGGTGAATCACCCCGTACACGAAATTAATCGTTGATGACCGCTATTCACGATCAATTTATCGATCGATCATCGTAATATAGGAAACCAAACATATGCCGCGTCGTTTTACTGTTGGAATGGGCGAGTGGACTTGACTGAATTATTATTCATTCAATTACTACACTGTGTCGTTAAGGACCTAAATTGATTTTTGCAACATTTCCCACACTTTTTGATGTAAATAATGAGTGTATGCGTTGTTCGAAATTGTTGAATTTCGGAGCTCATTTCAAACGTACCGTCATCGCCACTTTTTGGCGATACGTCGAATGAATGGTGACGTCAGCTTTTATGCTGTTTCTCTATTGGTCAGATAATCTTTCATTTCCACTCATGAAGCATGGTTGTCAAGTCACCAATTATAATCAAGTTATCAAAAAGATGTGAGAGTCCTGTCGTTGAATAAAACATAATAGGAGGAACCTATGATATTATAGTTCATTCTTGACTCTTTCGCGCAACCAGCATGTCCAAATATGTGTAATACTTCATAACAAAATTTCATGTAAATGTTGGAGACTTGGCAACATTGTGCAGAATGCTGAGAGGGGTGTGAATTAATATAATTACTATTCACACAAATGTATTATAAGTAATAAGCCACAAATCATAAGGGAACATTTTGAGACAATTGATTTTGTATTGCCAAATAGGAATATTACCAATTGAAAATTTATTGATGTTTGAATAACTAATATTTCTGAAGTTCCCAATCGTTTTACAACACATGGCAACTGTGATATGGTCTTCCCCTACTTATGAAATCGTGCCATCAGTGTTTACTCGCGGTAGATTTCTATCCGTTTGAAAGTTACGTGGCATTATTGATGATTTTACCACCTGAAAATCGACCGAAAATTAATTCTGAAAAAATATGAAATCGGAAGGTATATGAGTGATGATTCTATTCGAGAAATGAAAAAAATTAGTCCACACTCGCCTATTATAATTCCCGAACCATCTCGATTCGATTTCGATTTCATCGAAGATATTGACGACTCTGAATCAGTTTTGATTCCCTTTTCAATTCACAAAGAATTTATTTTCCATTAATTTCCCAAGCTGTCAAACATCAGTGGTGAGATTACTTCCACGACACTGGGTGATTTTTAGTATTTTCCGAATGATGATGATTTTCGTCCTCACCATAGTGCGTTGGGTTGGTTCAAAAAAGTATAAGAATATTGCTATTCTGGCTACCAGCATGAAATTTGGCATACATGATGATAAATATATAGGAAACAAAAAACCATCGAGACACAAGCTGTGTCTGGAATATTTCGTCCGCCATTTTCTGAAATGGCGGCCTAAAACTAGATTTTTGCTGATATCTCAAGAACGGTGCAAAATTTTGAAAGATGTCAAACCTATGAAATAAAGAACATTACAAGGCGGACATTTTTTGTCCGAAACATTTTTTTGTGAGGCTGATATTAAAGTCAATAAATTGAATATATTCAGTGGAAAATCCTCGTTTTCTCAAAAAATCATTTAAAATACCAACAATTACCACGTTACCAAGTATCCCTACCTATTCCTGAAAATCCTCCTTACACACGTGTTCATCTAGAAATATAGAAGATCTTTTTTAACTCTAGAATATATCGGGTGGGGCATTTATCTTGAGGCAAAATTATATCTCGCTTGTATTCGATTATTTCGAAAAAAAAAAATCTGAGAAATATTGTACTAGACCGGAAGTGGGGCCTTTAGAGCGAATGTCGATTTTTTTAATAGAAACACCCATTGTTCAGCACAGATTTGGATTGGAAATCATTGGCCTTACATTATTTGTCTGAAATGTCTTTCGAAATAATCGAGTCGAACCGAGATATAATTTTGTCTCAATATAAATGCCTTACCCGGTATACTCACTTTGATCTCTCACTCAATTTTTCACACCCTGGAATTGCAACCATATATTCCAAATGCAACTAACTGGGGATGGAAGTCGTCAAATCTGGAATGTCAAGATGAAACGATTGAACCACTTTGGACAGTTTTGCCACAAGCATCTGATGAATGTTCAGAATTAATGCAGATGCAAAACAATGTGTATTAAGAACTGCAAATGCAATAGATTTGATTTGCAGTGTGATGGACAGTGTACTCAATAAACATTATTTGTAATACTGTTGTATTAGTTAGTTCACCAAGATTCTTACTGATCTAATCGAACCTAATTAAACATCAAGCCTATAACATGATTGATATATGATTTTATTTAGATTAAAATAATTGACCGCCATTTTACGTAATGGTACCTTTGAATCCTCAAAAAAGAGTTCATCATACAGATAACTCATGATCATGATTTCTGTGGCTAATCTTAGCCTGAATGTTTCCATTTGAACCTTGAACCTTGAAAAATTGAATTTTAATATTCCGGTTATTGAATTTTTGATTCGTCTGACAAAAAAATGTTTCGAACAAAAAATGTCCGCCTTACTATCGTCTATATTTCATCAGCCTGAACTTTCCCGATATTTTCCACCATTCTGGAGATATTGGCAAAAATCCAGCTTTCGGTCGCCATTTTGAAAAATGGCGGCTGAAATATTCCAGATACAGCGAGTGTCCCGATGATTTTTTGTTTTCTATATATTCATCAACATGTGTACCGAATTTCATGCTGGTAGCCAAAATAGCAATATTCTTGTGCTAACATAACGCACTACCAGGAGAAATATAGTCGACAGAAACTTTTATAACCAACTCGTATATCAAATTGACGATTGAAATACTATAGTTAGTTGAATTATGTGTGTTATTTCTGTATATCCAGGGCCGGATTAATCACAGGGCACTAGAGGCAACTGCTCCAGGGGCGAATTCAGAATTTGGAGCGAAAATTTTGCCACTGAGTATATCATGAGCAAAAAAATAGTTATTCAATATACAAGGGAAAACAGTAGTAGATTTCAGCTCCAGGTGGTGAGCTTAAATCTAATATATTTCCCGTGTATTATACACATTTTTTTCTGTGACAGGAAAAAAAATGTGACACTCGAATTGCAGGCATGACACTTGAATTGCAGGCATCTCTTTGCAGGCATCTTCATCATTCTTCTGGAATTATCAAATATCTGTCAGTCGGATTCTGTGATTTGATTCCAAAAAATTGCGAATTTAGTGGTTATTGGCTATGTTTTCGGAACTATAGCACAACGGGAACCATAAATAGTTTATATATATGTGATATATATCATAATAATTGGGAGTTTGATTCTTCTTTCTGACTATAAATAACTATAAGTGTTGTCTTCTTCCTCTGAAAATATTTCTTCTGATGCGTCCTCTGACATTCTCATTTTATGAAGGGAATCAGATCCAGATCTTTTTTTTACGGTTTTCCCTTTGTGATCTTGTGTCTTGAGTTCGGTGGTTCACAGGTTTGAGATGATTTTTTCCATATATTGACCGATCGAATAACACGATTTGAAAATTTTTAAAATAGATTGTTGACGTTGGGGTAGATTTTCGCGATTGTTGAACTAACAACATTCTCTTACTCCTTGAAAAGCCTTTGCTTCATTACCAGAGTTTAGATCGATTTTACCTCAATCCGCTTCTAGTTACTTATTGCTCTTTTGCTCCTTGTTGACGATTTTTTCCTTCAAGTAGTTCTTGGATTTCTTTGTCTCGCCTTCGCTAGACACTGTCGACCCATGCGCGTGATTGAGAAATCTGATACAACAGTACCTACCTCCAGAAGCAAAAGATGTAGAAGCCATACTGATACCAAATTACTTGAAATAAGACTTGAAACCACCTAATGAACACACTTCTTAGCACTTTTATTGTCTTGCAAACAATGCAAATTATTCGTTTCCTCACTAAGAAGACGTGAAGTAATACTAGCCTATCGCATTCACTCATCCACCAAAATATTGAAATGAATAAATGCATATATTGCTGCCCTCTTGTTACAATGAAACAAATATTTAGCCATTGTTGCATGGGAGTTTATCTTGTGAGGAATTTTTTCAGAAAGAAAACAGATTATCTGAAATTTTTTTCTTAGGCCGTTGTTGCGCTGATAGCCTCATTTCAAAACCACTTTTACTTTCAGTCGACTTATTGGCCACCACAGGCGACATATCCTTCTCATGGACCTCGCCCATCTACCCGAAGCTGTACTCCAACGACTCCACCATCAACCCACTGGGCAGGCCCATAACCCCTGATGAAGACACCTGGCTGGGCTCCCTCCTCAACTTCGGCGCCATCATAGGCTCCCCGTTCTTCGGCTACATCTCGGCGGCCTTCGGCAGGAAACCAGCCCTGCTGTGCATAGCCTTGCCTCACGTGATCTCCTACGTCACCATGGCCTTCGCCAGGAACATCAACTTGTTCCTTCTGGCGCGATTCGTCAGTGGCATAGCCGTGGGCGGAGGTTACACCATGTTGGCGACGTACATTGGCGAGATAGCTGAGGATTCCAGCAGGGGAGGCATGTCCCTGACCTTGAACGTGTTCTGGGCCATAGGGAACTTCATACCGTACGCTATCGGACCGTTCCTCTCTGTCTTCATGTTCAATTCGATCCTCGCCTTGATTCCGATAGTGTTCTTGGTGATCTTCACGTTATTTTGCCCCGAAACACCTTATTACTTGGTGGGAGTAAAAAAGTTCAGAGAAGCTGAGAAGGCACTGATGTTGCTAAGGTCGGCTGACGCAGATGCGGTTGAAGAAGAGCTGACACGGATAAAGATATACATGAAATCGAACGAGGACGGCCATTTCCTTGACATTGTGAAAAGTGCAACCTTGAGGAAGTGTTTCATGATCTGCTTCGTACTGATCGCAACGCAAGAACTGTCTGGGTTCTCAGTGATCACGTACCATTTGCAGTCTATATTTGCTGCTACAGATAGCGCAGTCCAGCCACACATTTCAGCTCTGATTGTGGGGTTCGTGATGCTGGTGTCGAGTTTCATCGCACCGTTTTTAGTGGACAGATCTGGAAGAAGGAACCTTGTTATCTGGTCATGTATCGGCACGTGCTTGTCACTTACTACTCTGGGCACGTTTTTCTACATACAGGATGTTTTGAAGGCGGAGCCCATTTTCTGGATACCAATCGTGAGTCTCATCAGCTATATTGTGTCCTTCAATCTCGGTATTTGTACGGTGCCTTGGACTTTGACTGCCGAATTATTTCCGAGTAATGTGAAGCAGGTGGCTGCTTCTTCGATCTCCATTTGCTCCTGGATGGTTTCTTTCGTTACTACGAATACTTTCAACGATATGACTGAGACGCTGGGAAGATCTGGGACCTTCTGGTGTTTTGCAATATTATCGTTTTGTTCCACTATTTTTGCTTTCGTTTTCGTTCCTGAAACGAAGGGAAAAAGTTTCATGGAGATCCAGGAGAAATTGTTGCCAGGTGTGCGGGAGACGGTTGATGATAAGAACAGTGAACTACTAGTGAAAGGTGGCCAGAATGGCGGTGGTATTTTCGAAAATGGCACTGACGTTGAGAAACTGAGTAGCAGCATAATTTGATGTGAGAATATGAATGACCGATCTTAATGTGAATATTTATTGGTGTCATAGACAACTTTTGAATTGGAGTGTTTGAGTAAATATCGAGGATCATTTATCTAAACTACCTACTACTAGTCCTCGTCAACTGAATATCAGCACGTTCTGATGAAAGTCGGATATAAGATAATATAAGGATGAATGGACAATACAAAACGAACTCGTATCCTTAGCACACTAGATTATCAAAAAAATTTGATTCGACTTCCTATGTTCTTATTATATTAGTACAGGGTGATTTCCATAGGCCACACATCAGAGGTTCTCAAACTTGCAGTTCGATGGAAAACTTGAGAATTGATGTGCTGTTATCATCAATTCATTTCGATACACCTGATATATTTCCAGTCTCTCAGCCATACAGGATATGCCAGAAGTAGAAACCAATCAATTCATTTCAAATGGAAACCTAGATTTCTTCCACACGGTTTGATAAGCCTTTCAATTCTGAGCTCAGACAATTTTAGATAATTTGGGTCAACTATCTATCACAAGTTGAAGAACATCTATAATGTGTGACCTTAATCACCCTGCATATGTTGACGTGTCAAATCATTAGACAATGTTCGCCATAAAAGATAGTTAGGAGCAATTGATATGTAGAAAACATAATCGACTGAAGAACAAATTTATATTAGGTGATATTATTTTATGAATAAAGAGGACATTTTTTCGTTAATATAATCTTTTGTTGATGATGAGGCATGTAATCATAAAATGCATAGCAGTTTATTTTCTCGTTCAGTAATTTCACATCTGATTTCAGTGAAGAGAAGCCTCAAACAGATCCGAAAGGAAATAACAGATATGAAAAGTTAGTGAGGATAGGGCAAACGATATGGAGTATGTGCTGCAAGAAAATGGAACAGTAGTATAGTTGGATAATGGATTATCCATTTCGTATATATGTAATAGTTTGTACTGGTCGACTAAGTACAATATCCTACTGGCTATTTTTTTAATCGACTCGGCCGTTACTTGATGGAAATCCATGGCGAATGTTAAAACTTCACAAACGATAAGATTTCCACAAAATTCTCAAACACAATGAATTAAACCAACGTTGGCTTGCTTAACTTTTATATATTCTACTTTCCCAACTTGAAGGATCAATTACCTGTGGACAAGATCGATAAACCTCCATTTTCGTAAATTAGGCACAATATCTACATTAAATTACGGTATACCGGATTAACTTGAAAGGGTTGATATCAAACACATATTATTACTTACTAAGAAAACAAATTCAACAGTGGTGAACTATTGAGGTCTAATTGATCGTTAAGTAAAATGTCAAAATTTATGAATTTGTTGATTTCTAATCCCCTAATCCACTCACATTTGTCATTTGAGTTATGGAATTATTCTTTGGGGTAATGCTACAAATTATTATTATTTATTATTCTTTGGGGTGATGCTACAAATGCTATAAAGATTTTCCGATTGCAGAAATGGGCAATAAGAGTCATTGCTGGTGCGAGCACCTGTCAGCACTGCCAACCGCAATTCATTAAATATTCCATAATGCCTTTGCCATCGCTATTTATTTACTATTCGTTACTGGAAATCCATAAAGACAAAAATAAATTTCAGGTTCGGGGTGATCATCATGAATACAATACTAGGTCTGCTAATCTACTGCAAATTCCAAGATACCGACTTGCAAAATCACAAAAAAATTACATAAATTTGAAGCTCTATAATGTTCTTCCAACTAAACTGACCAATACTGATTACCTTCACTTTAAAAATCTCCTGAGAACATTCATTGTGAAGCACTGTTTTTATACAACTGAGGAATTCTTACGAACACCATTCGAAACTTGATATGAAATTGAATTTGACGTCCATATTTACATGCTGATTTGTTGATCTTCGTGTTAGGTTCATAGTACAATAAGTATAATAGCTATTCAATTTTAACATTTTTGTTTGTGTTTGACAAAACTCTGTTTTTCTGTTTTTTTGTGTGTGCTTTATTGATTTGTTACCATTTATATGCACTCATGTTCATAACCCTACATTACTTACTAGAAATATTCTTGCAAATATTAGTGGGATGCAGTCTGGACCAATGAATTAATTAGATTTCTTCGTTATTTGTCGAGCTTTCGAAAATTTTTATTTTCTTTATCAAGACTAAAAACATGAAATTCTATATAAAATTAGCACACCTATGTTTCCTTTTTGTGCTAATTTTATATAGAATTTCATGTTTTTAGTCTTGATAAAGAAAATAAAAATTTTCGAAAGCTCGACAAATAACGAAGAAATCTAATTAATTCATTGGTCCAGACTGCATCCCACTTATATTTGCAAGAATATTATTATAGAACAGTCACGAAAGCTTCCCCTTACTTACTAGATGTAATGTTCATGACCTGCAACAAATGTATTTTTTTGTTCATAACGTTGTTGAATAAACTAAAGTAAAGTAAAGTAATGATTCAAAATGATTGAGTTCCATTCCCTTATTTTCTACATGTAGAATTTCGAAATTTTCATCAAAACTATGGTTTTCTTCTAATATATGGTTGGCGTATGTTGAACTTGTTTTCTTCTTCAAAAAATTCATCCTATGTTCATGAATGCGCTGATTGAACGTACGTATCGGTCAGACAGGTGGTACGAAAAACAAAACAAACTCATCAAACGCCAACCATATATTAGAAGGAAACCATAGTTTTGATGATGATTTCGAAAATCTTCACGTAGAAAATACAGGACTGAGACTCAATCATTTTAAATCATTAGAAATCAACAAACTCAAAAATTTTGACATTCTACTTAATGATCAATTAGACCTCAATAGTTCACCATTGTTGAATTTGTTTTCTTAGTAGGTAATGATATTTATTTGCTATCAACCCTTTCAAGTTGATCCGGTATACCGCGTAATTCGATGTAGATATTGTGCCTAAGTTCCGAAAATGGAGGTTTATCGATCCTGTCCATAGGTAATTAATCCTTCAAGTTGGGAAACTAGGATATATAAAAGTTGAGCAAGCCAACGTTGGTTTAGTTCATTGTACCAGTATGTCACCGGACGAAGCTACTGTGTTAGCGAAACATGTTGTGTGTTTAAGAATTTTGTGGAAATCTTATCGCTTGTGAAGTTTTTACATTTATCATACTGGGTCGAGACTGATACTGATTGAGAAAGGCAAACCTAATTAGAGAAATAAGTCATATAGGCCAACATGTGTACTTAACGCCCTTGGTGAACTCCTCGAACAACTTATCCTGGCGAGGCTGCAGAACAATATGGGTTTCGCGCAACAAGGTCCACAACTGACGCGCTAGAAAGAGTTCAAGGAATTTGCCGACGAAGCAAACCAGAGAATCGGTAGGAACAGATGCGTGATGAGAACGCATTCAATTCGGCACCATGGGTAGGAATCCTGAAGGAAATCAAGAACAAAGAGATAGCCCCATACCTATATAACATGATTTCTAGTTCTAGCTATCTGGAAGACAGACTACTAATCGTCGAAGCGGCTAGAGATATGCAGATCACATGTGGAGTCCCACAAGGCTCTGTGATCGGCCCTACACTATGAAATCTATACTACTAAGCTTTGCGAGGAGTCCGTGGTGCCAGACTCGATCGAATGCCTTGGAGATATCAAGTGCAACGGCTAAGGTTTCACTATATTTTTCAATACATTGCTGTTATATATGTGACACGTAAGCGAGCAGGTCACCAGTTGATCTCTGATGACGAAATCCATATTGCCTATCGTTGATAATACCTGAATGTTCCAGGTATTTCATGCTGACAGCTTTCTCCATGATCTTTGAAATAATTGATAGCAGTGTGATAGGTCTGCAGTTGCTAGGTAGGGTCTTCTTGCCTTATTCAGGAACTGGTTGTACTCTTGCAATCCTCCAGTTGGACGGAAATATTCCCAATTCGTAAGTGTAGTTGCTTGCAGAGAACAGGTGTCAGTTCAGGAACACATTTCTTGAAGACAATAGGTGGGATTCCGTGGAGCCACAAACTTTGTTGGCGTTGAGACCCAATAAAATATTCCTTATAGTACGTCGACGAGAGGTGATCTCGGGCATATGACTGTCAATTGGCGTCATGTTTGGAGGTTGTTTTCCCGATGAATCCAGAGTGCAATTTCCAGCAAATGAATGCGCAAGAATCTCGGCTTTTTCCTAGGCAGTTGGTGACTAGTGTTCCATCTTCCTTGGTTTAAGAAGGAAACGAGCTGGAAGTGAAGTTTCTTCCTACAGCTTTGGCGATGGACCGAAATGAACGGGATCCGTTAGGACATTCAACAAGTTTTGATCATATTTTGGCATTATGAGGATCTTTTGTTGATCGAATTGTCTCATTGCATATGCCTCTAGCCTCGACATATTCTGCTTAAGTCTCAGGGCCTGGATTTTTTTGCCATCGATGGAATGTTGCCTGTTTGGAAACGACAGCTCTAGAGCAGTTTCTCTTGAACCAGACCTTATTGGAAGATGTTCTCCTTACATTGTTCGGTATGTAGGTTAACATCCCCAACACGATGATTTCAGTAATTGTCTCAGCACATCGTGTTGGATCTGCTGAGAAGAAAACAAACTCTTTTCCATGAAAACGCTGAAAAAACATACGGCCAAATTGTAATGCCACATGAGACGGGTAGGAATTGTCGTGCTGGTTGGTACATGGAAAGAGCATATTGTGGAGATAAGGGTGTGGTCAGAGTTTCCAAGTAGGGCACAACCTTCTATTCTATATGGATCAGAATTGCTGGTGAGAAAAAGATCTAGTAATAATAATAATAATAATAATAATAATAATAATAATAATAATGTTTATTCTGCAAATATTTCCACATAGAAGACATTTTTATAGTGTAATAGTTTCTTACAAACAAACATAGAGAATCCCACTAAAACCGAAGTTGTGCGTGGGTGTATTTTTGTTGCTGAAACGTTAAAAAAAAATACAAATAAATGAATAATAAAAATATAACTAATTAAGATACAAATCTAATCTAATGAATAATAAAAATATAACTAATTAAGATACAATGTATACAGTGTATTGGCAGACTGGTTGTTGTCATCTGGAATGCGGGTTGGTAGTTCGACTGAATTTTCTAGACCATGAGTGATGGCGGAGGCCTCATTTTGACGACTTGCATCATCTGTTTTGTTAGAGAATTTGAGCCAGGCAGCGTTGTGTACATTGAAGTCTCCCATGATTATGATTTCAGCTGTTGGATGGTTCTCCTGAATGAACTCAAGTTTAAGTGATAAAAACTCAAAGAGGTTGTTATATTCATTATCATTAGGCGATAGGAGAAGGTGATAGCAATAGGAGCAGAAGAACCTGAAATCACCTCGAATCGAGTCCTAGAAAAAATAACCAGGTGGCTGGTGACCAGAGAGCTCGAACTAGCGCCATAATACTAGCAGCAGGAAGGAAAATTAAGAACATCAAGGTGAAAGTCGAGGATGCCACTATCAGCAGCAAGGAGAGCATCAAATACCTGGGAATCTATCTATATGAACAAGAACATGAGGATGGGAGAACATGTGAAGAAAACCGCCGAGAAAGCCACCAAGGTTCTTGGTAATATAAGCAGAATTATGCCTAATATTGAAGGACCTCGCGGAACCAACAAGAGGATATTATGCTCTATGATCCAGTCCCATCCACCATACGGTGCAAACATCTGGCAAAGAGCCATAAATAAAATTGAATATAGGAATATGTTTACTAGCGTTCAGAGAAAAGTGGCCATAAAAATAGCTAGTGTGTACAGAACAACCTCAACAAAAGCTTAGCTCGTGGTTGCTAGAACATCGCCAATAAATCTACTCGCAGAAGAATGATACAAAGTAACATCATTAAACAGGCACGATGAAGGTACAGCGAACTCGACGAGAAGACTAATCCTGGACATATGACCATGGGTCAACAGAGAGTGGTGTGAGGTTAATTTCTTCCTCAGATCCTGACAGGGCATGGGGGCTTCCAGTCGTACCTCCACCGATTCAAGCTGAGTGACACAGACGAATGTCAATACTGCATAATGTGCGACACAGCCGAGCATACCTTCTTCGACTGCTGTAGGCGGGATGAGCAGAGGAACAAGACTGAGGAAGAACGCGGAAGACTGACGCCAGAGAGCCTGATAGACAAAATGCTGGAAAACAAAAAGAACTGGAAAACGGTAAACGAAATGGCCATGATAATCACATCCACAAATAGAAAAGGAGTAGTAAGAAATAAAGAGGAAATATGACTGTGAGATAAAAAAAGGGGAAGAGCCCATAACAACAACAACAACAGAACGACCATCTTAGAAGTAACACCGAGGGCATTCCCGAACAGGCTTTCCTATGTTCACGAGTGTTTTTTTAGTCAGTAAAAATCTGACACTGTCTGGTCGATGGGCGACCATTCGTCTTTCTGAAGATTCTCCACTCTTAAAAAAAAACGTCTTGCTGTATAGATTTATTCTGATGGCTGATAACACTATTTTTGTGAACCATATACATATAAGCATATATGATGGGATATATCTCGAGGGGACAGTTGAGTAAGTAGGAAGAGGTTATTGGATATAGCCATCACAAGGAGATAACCGTATACATGTGTTTCGGGCTTTCGGCCCTCATCAGTACGGAGAAAGAAAGTGCAAGGGATAGGCAGCACTTGGTAGAAGACGAAACAACAAGTAAACCACAAATATGCGGCTGGCTTCTGTTTGCTGGCTCCGTTTATTTGTTGTTTTGTGCTTTACTAAGTGCTGCCTATCTTTTGCACTTTCTCTCACCGTACTGATGCGGCCGAAAGCCCTAAACACGTGTATAAGGTTATCTTTTTGTGAGGGCTATGTCCAATAATTTTTATCTAGCTGTAAGCATTAATGCATATAAGCGTGCCAGACCCCCTTGGCCCCTTTCTGTGGGTACCCATGGTCATTATCGTCGTGTCATAACATGAGTTAGATCAGATTCACTTACGATAAAACTCTAATCGTCTTTCAAATCATAACAAATTTAATATTACCCCATCGATAGTATATCAATACAATGCACGAAAAAATATGCGATGCTATCGATGAAATGTTCTCATGCAACCACTTTGGTAGAGTTGACATCACGTAGGTACTTTCTACTTATGAATTACCGTTTTTAGTTATGTTCGCAGATTGCTGTTTAATTCAACTTTGACAACACGTTGAAAATATACACTGGTGAAGATGTGTTGTCATTTTCGAAATTCTTTTTCATTTTTGAAAATATGTCCAAAACTCATCAGCATTTTTGTGATTCTTTCACAATAATATGACTTCCGAATAGCTGTCAATGATTTTATTTGTCAGTTTGCATCTTCTATGGATGAAACAACTGGATGACCTTCTGGAAATAGCAATAAATACGTTGACAATTATAGTATATTGCTAGAAATTTACCAATATGTATAGTACTAACAAACATACGATATTGCGATATTAGTTATTGTGGGTCAATCAGCACAATATAACTGGAAACCCAATAATTTCATGTAGATTCAACAAGATGATATAGCTTATACATCATGCGGATAATACTCAGACACTAAGTGACTAACCTATTGAAAATATACCTGGTGGTATCAGCTATCAACTTTATTGAGAGAATGTTGATGAGCCAAAAGAAGGGTATAATGAAATTATCAAGTTCACTATAAATGCTTTCCATAATAATTCAACTATGGAATTGTTGTGAGTAGACCTCCTGTGATGACTATAAATTCTTGTTGGATCATCTACATCTTTTAAACTGATATTGGAGAATACCTCACTGTATCTAATTCAACAATATTATCGGAATAGGTCAAAATATCACCAGTACTTCATATTATACCTTCCTCTCATTCCTGAAGTCTTCCATTGCTAAAAGTTACGGTAGCTAGAAGTTACAAAATATTGAAAGTTTGCCTATGATTTTTCAAATTTTGAAGTGACTCAGCCGTTACTTAATGGAAATCCATAGCAAATGTGAAAACTTCACGAATGATGAGATTTCTACAGAATTCTTAATCACACGACATGTTTCGCTAACACATAACATGAAATTATTTCATTGCACCAGTATATCACCTGATAAAGCTACTGTGTGAGCGAAACATGTTGTGTGATTATGAATTTTGTAGAAATCTTATCGATTGTGAAGTTCTTACATCTGATTTTTCAAGTGAATATTTCAGCATCACATTTTTAATTATCACTTATAATTACACGAGAGTTTTTTTTTGTCGAAGTAAATTTGACATGTATCAATAAGAATTTTGTTGCCTGGCAATTTGACGAAAAAAACTGCCTCTGAAAAAATTACGAGTCCGTAGGACGAGTAATTTTTTCTGGCAGTTTTTTGAGTTGAATTACCTAATGGCAACAAAATTCGAATTATAAATTATAAATTACTTCGACTAACAAAAAAAAGCTAGAGTGTAATTCGGTAGGACAATCTAATTCATCAAACATTATTTGTTTATGGCTGGTTGTTATGCTTTCGAAAGTTATAGGTTCCGTGTTCCGTTATTGTCGCTGGAAAAGTTAGGGCATGACAGATAATTTTAAGGGACTTTTCATCCAGGTATTCACAAAGTATACGAATGCTGTGGAATCCCAATTTTGTATTCTTTTATGTGTGACTTAGTGATTTTACCTCCATGCATAATTTTCGATCTAATAGGTATGACTCGAACCATTTGAATGCATTGCCACGAATTCCATATTTCTCAAGTTTTGAGAGCAAACAATTGTGGTTCAAGCAGTCATAGGCTTTAGAGAAGTCTAAGAAAATTCCTAGCAAAATCTCATTTTTTTCAAAAAAATTCTATTATTTTTTTCTGTAAATTGAATAATAGCAGTTTGTACAGATCTTCCTTTGATATAACCATGCTGATGCAAGTTTATTAGGTTAGGTACAGTGATTCATAAAGTTCATTAGTCTAGTGCACATAGCCGTCTCAAATACCGGGTGTCAACGAATCTATTAGACAAGTCATAACTTCTAGACCATTAGGTGTATCAAAATGAAATTCGGTGAAGATGAATGGTATGTGAAGAGGAGAGTTTGTTAAATATTTTCCACTTTCCGGTCACTTCCGGTTTTACCGGAAATGGATCCGGTACTAAATTTGTAAATGGAACACCCTGTATATTGTAACGTTTTTGGATTTCTGAGACAATTCTAGATCAAAATGTGACATTTTCGAAAGTTTTTATGCCTACTTGATTTTTTCGGAGACAATTTTGAAATTACATCTAAGTGGCCATGATCGGAAGTAAACTAATCTAAGGACCTCAGGTGATATCAGAAAATTGCAATCGCGAAGTTTTAGTGGCACGTATGATAGATATGAGTAGGACAAGTTGGCAAAATTACATTTTCGTGTCTAACTATTATTTTTCAAATGGCGACCATTTTTTGACAAGCACTTTCCGACAAAAGGGTATTATGACGAATCTAACTATACTAATTCATATGTGATTGGATTACAGATAAGAACATGAATTAAATATTAAATATGTGTCTTGAACAAGGAGAAATGCACTTTGAAAATTTACTATAGTGAAAATTTTAAGAAATTAGGAAATTGAAAAAAATGTAAGTGCTTCGCTGAAGTTATTGTTGATTTTGTTAAATTTGTTGATCCAATCGCAAATAAATTAGTATCGTTTGATTCGTCAAAATATTCTTTTATCGGGAAGTGCTTATACAAGAAAATGAATCATCATCCATGGCACACTTGACAAAAGTAAATAAATTATTATGAAGTATTTTCGTCAGTAATATTTAATTTATGTTCTTATTTGTAATCCAATCGCAAATACATGAGTATCGTTAGATTCCTCAAAATATCCCTTTTTCGGAAAGTGCTTGTCAAAAAATGGTTGCCATTTGAAAAATAATAGTAAGACACGAAAATGTAATTTCGCCAACTTGTCTTATTCATATCTATCATACTTCTCACTAAAACTTCGCGATTGTAATTCTCTGATATCACCTGAGGTCCTTAGATTAGTTTACTTCCGATCATGGCCACCTAGATGTAATTCCAAAAGTGACTCCGAAAAAATCAAATGGGCATAAAAACTTCCGGAAATGTCACGTTCTGATCTAGAATTGTCTCAGAAATCCAAAAATGTTACAATATACAGGGTGTTCCATTCGAAAATTTAGAACCGAAGCCATTTCCGGTGAAACCGGAAGTGACCGGGAAGTAAAAAATATGTAAAAACTCTGCTCTTCACATACCATTTACCTATACCAAATCTCATTTCGATACACCTAAAGGTCTAGAAGGTATGACTTGTCTAAAAGATTCGTTGACACCCGGTATAGTAGGATAGAAGGAAGAAGCAAGCCAAGGTTGGTTTAGTTCATTGTACCATATATCACCTGACGAAGCTACTGTATTAGCGGACCATGTTGTGTGTCTAGGAATTTTGTGGAAATTTAATCGTTTGTTAAAGTTTTTACATTCTAGAGATCGAAAAAAAAATAGAAACTTCAAAATTCCGACTTATAACTCGGGTAGGGTAGGAGGAAATTAATTCAAGAAAATAGCGGTAAATATGAATTCACTAAACCCTATTGCTAACAGCAGACGAGCGTGACAAGTTTTATCAAAATCAGCGAAGAGTATTTAGTTAGTACATGGTATGTTCATGGGAAACAAAAATTATTATTCTCTTTCTCTGAGTATCTAAATATTGCTATGAACATACCATCATGCATAAAATATAATGTAAATTCTAGGAACGTTCCTAGCATATTTGGATGCAATATTCTATGAACATACTCGCAAAACATTCTTGGAACATTCAGAACATCCTCATCATATTCTTTGAATGTTCTTCGGATTATTCTAAAGGCGGTATAATGTAAACGTTGTGAGAACATTCATAGAATATTCTGTGCTGTCTGGGTTGGTAGGTTCAAAAACTAGTAGTGAAAAAAATAATTTCTTTGATTCAAGTGTCAAAAGTTCATCATTTCATTTGATGAAATACGTTCATCTTCGAGTTTCTTGATGTAAGTTTTGATATACTCAGTCTATCTCTTCATGAAATGTTGTCTCAGAAAATATCAAGGACATCAATAATTTCTATGCTGATTTCCCAAATTTATCGACATTTTGATAAAATACTAATTAGTATGGTGGATATTCGGTATGAATCAATATGCATAAATATGGTATAGGAATATTATTTACTTCGATGAACTGACTAGACGATGTGGACATATTTTCCTTCGAATCTTCAGTGGAATTGATAACAAAAAATATTGACATCTTGTTTTTTGAATAAGTGAATTTCACACTGATCATAATCCTAAAATATTGTTCAATCACATGTGTACCCATATTTTTCACTCAGTTCTTTTTTCTTGTTGGTATCTTCCAGCTTCATGTCATTATCCTTCACTCCATCAGACTTCTCATTTGTCAGCAACATTTGCTGAATTTCACTAAAACTCTTTCCTTTCGTCTCAGGGACATAAACAACACTGAAAATTGCACCGCAAAAACACGATGCAGCGAAAAACCAAAAAGTACCTGGCCTCCCAATGAAATCATTCATGTCGTTATAAGTATTCGTTGTAATGAAAGAAGTGATCCACGCGATACTTGTTATCGTTGAAGCTGCAACCTCCTTCAAATTATTCGGAAACATCTCCGATGTCAGAGTCCATGGCACAGAGCAGATGCCAAGATTGAAAAAGATTATGTAGAATATGAGACTGAAGATAGGCACCCAGAATATGGACGTCGTACTACCATCCGCGATATCTTGAATATAAAAGAAACCTCCTAAGAGTATCAACGCTACGAACATTCCTAGGCAAGACCATATGATTAGCAATCTTCGACCTACTCTATCAACCAAAAAAGGCGATATGAAGCTGGAAACGAAGTGAACCAACCCAACAACAAGAGCTGATAGTTCAGGCTTCCATTCAGAACCAGCTGCAATGAATATAATCTGTAAGTGATATGTGATGGCGCAAAATCCACCTAACTCCTGGAGCATAACTGTAATTGTACATATCATGAATGCTGTCCTCAGGTACTTGTGTCGAAAGAAGTCTAAAATATTTCCATTTTCTGATTGCTCAATGTAAGTTTTGATATGGTCTATCTCCTCTTGAACCTCTGCTTTAGAAGATGATCTCAGGAACATCAGTGTCTCTGTGGCTTCACCAATCCTATCTGTCCTCACCAAGAAGTATGGAGATTCTGTTCCCAAGAAAACGAATAAAACTAGGAATACTATGGGAAGAGCTGACAGCACTATGTTGAAGGAATAAATGGACATGAACGGCCCTATAGCGTAAGGAATAAAATTCCCTAGGGCCCAGAATATATTCAGAGTCAATGACATGGCTCCTCGGTTGTGGTCTTGTGATATTTCTGCGATGTATAAAGGAAGGAGGACATAACCACCCCCAACAGATAATCCTCCTACAAATCTCGCAATGTAGAATAGATAAACATTTTTCGCTAATGCCATGGTAATGAATGATATGATGTGGGGTATCGCCACAGCGAGTAGTCCAACTTTGCGGCCATATCTGCTAGATATTAATCCGAATGGTATCGTGCCCAAAATGGCTCCCACGTTGAGGAGAGATCCGATCCACGCATCTTGGTCTGGTGTTATCGGTGTGCCGAAGGGGTTGATGTTGCTATCGTTGGAGTAGAGCTTGGGGTATATTGGAGAAGTCCATGATAAAGTAACGTCGCCTGTTGTTGCGAGAAGATTAACTGAAAAAAAAGAAGAGTTTACTACAAGGTACTGATTGGGATTTGAATTAGTTAATGAAAAAAGGAGGCAGTAATGTTTGATGATGTATTTTCTTATTATGTGATTCCATATCGAAGAGATTGGAAAATGTTTTGTGTCAAATACTGCCGATATTTTCATAATATTTTGTTAATATTGGAGGTGGCTTATACCCCAAAAATATCCATAAAAATTCCATATTCAAGTCGACAATCATCTTGAACCCAATTTTTCAGGAAAACTTCAAAATTGGTATGCTACCTACCTGAAATATTTATTTAGTCCCCCAGGGTGTGCCTTATTCAAAATAGAAATCTGAATTTTTTTCACACGGTTCGATTGGCCTTTCAATTCTGAATTTATTTAAACAACCAGATTGATACGAGAGCGCTAAACGAACATGATGATTTTTTTCATAATAATTGCCAGTTTGAACTGCAATTTAGCTATAATTGCCAGTTTATACTGACAATAATCCACAATTGCCATAATATTTCCTTACCCTTATAACTAACTATATAATGCAAGAATAAATAAAATTTATGGGGAAACAGCTGACACGTGGGTAAATCTCAAAAATGAATACAATAAATACAAGGAGTGGTCAATCGGACGGCTGCCCAATCAGGTTCCGCTGACTATCTCTCCCTATTGTGACGTCAGTAGACATGTCATGGCTTCTCTTTGTTTATGTTTTGATTCTTTCTATTGATTCATGCCAATTTTCAATCTCTCTTCACAGTATTAATTTTCTCAGACTATGCTCAATACTGTCTCAGAAGTATTATACACCTACTGGCAGACTCTTACCTTCAGCAGTGAATTTTCTATTTGCCAAAAAAGTGTTCAGGACACAGGTAGGTTGAAAAATATCCTAGTAAAAATCATATTCTATGTTTTTTCAGTTTTTCACCTATCTGCATTTTTGAATTCTGGAAGATAATAGAACAGAATGACGACTCCTTCGAATACCTACCTACAATCAGATGTATAACATCCAGATATAATAAATAATTGATAAATTAACTTGCCTGACAAATACAGAATTCTGACTGAAACTGAAATTTCTACACCACCCTGTATTTGTTTCAATTGAATATGAGTAAATAGTAAATCAAAAGTTGAGATCTGGACATGTATTCCGTTTTGACCAATAATGAATAGTTTCGACACAAAAAATTCCCAGAAATGAAGAATCTCGATTTTCCACACCCTATATCTCGGAAATCATTCCCGCTAGACCCCAAGTGTGCTAGGTCGTTGAACTCAGCTCATCAAGGAGAATATAAAAATGCAATGAAAGACAGGGTGTTCCATTTGAAAAAATTGATGTTCGATTTTGTGAGCCTTTCTTGCGCCCCTCGTATAAAATATAGTCATTCCTGAAGTTAGCACTCATAATGCGATATGATGTGGAATCATAATATTTTGAAAATTCCTATTGGTTCAGGAGATATTCAACTGTCCCACTGGTCTAGGGACACCCTGTATATGTGATATATATCTAGGAAAACATTACTCAGTTTTTTTTCAATGGGAAAAAAGTAATTCATGAAGAGTGACATTTCATTACCTGTCAGCAGAGATGGAATTTCAAAAATTTTTTCCCGTCACAAAAAGAAATATAATATTCAATAAACCTTATACAGGGTGTACGGATTGATCATCGAGATCCCCATGCTGTGCAATTCAATCTTGGTCACACTAAATTCAACAGATTTATGTGTGATATATTTTCCAATTCAGCTTCTCATAGGGATTCAAAAAATTGAATAATATATGGGGTGTCGTTTCAGTTGAAAAGATTGTCATGTTGACGTCACTACTCGAACGTAGATCACCCTGTATATCAAATTTTCCTGTACAATCATGGCAAATTGATATTGAGAATCGGCCAGCTTCAGGAGATTCCTCAGGAATGGATAGTTCGACTAGAAATAAATTAATTCAATACCTTACGAAGGCACTGTATACAAGGTGTATCTAAATAACACCAAAAAACTTCAAGGGGTGATTCCAGGTGATATTTCAGGCAAAAAAAGGTTATATGAACTTGTGTTTTTTATTCATTACTCAATTGTCTTTTCATCAATTTTGATAAAACGTTGTGGTTTCGTTGATAGTGATATGGAGCTTCTTCTGTTGCAATTAGATTCGAAATAATATCCCCAGTGGCGTCACAGTGGGTTATTTTATCGATATTTATGGTGAATGTCATTGTACCCCACGGATTTTTCAGAGTTTCATATCTTTATTAGATTGAACTATTGAAATAACAACCCTCTGTATGATTCAAGTATCAAGCTTAGTTTTTGAAGAAACTATAAAAATTCGATTTGACTCCAAATTTTAATGTAGGTATTTTCAAGACTTCCATTGAGATTACCCCAATTACAATCATTTCGAAATTTTAGGGTTTCCTCAGTCTCCAACCATACTGAATTTTGGCACCATGAAAGCTTATACAGGGGGATAATAAATAAAAACAATTCATAATCGAAAAAGCAGTCTATAACCAATTAGTAGAGTATATAGAAAATAATAAAATGTTAAGTAAGTATCAATCAGGGTTTAGAAATAAACATAGTTGTGAAACAGCAGTTCAATGTGTACTTGATGATTGGAAAATTAGCCTAGAAAAAAATGAGACTACTGTTGCAGTATTTTTGGATCTCCAGAGGGCTTTCGAGACAATACACAGAAATAGATTGTTAACAAAATTAGCAGCAGTAGGAATAGATGGAATGATATTAAAATGGTTGAGAAGTTTTTTAGATAACAGGAAGCAAAAGCTCAAGATAAATAATAAAGTATCAAATGAAATAGAATGTAATCAAGGAGTACCACAGGGAAGTGTACTGGACCCCCTATGATTTTTGTTATATATCAATGATTTGCCAGAGGTAGTAGGTGAGAGCTCCGTTCATTTATTTGCAGATGATACACTGATTTATTTCTCATGTAATGATCACATAAAGCTCATGGAAACCATAAATAGAACTTTAAAATCAATTTACAGTTGGTGTTGCGCTAATTATTTGAAGATTAATGTTGAGAAGACCAAGTACCCCAGTTAACACAGATTGATCCCAGAGATATTAGAGGGCATCACATTCATGCCACACATCACATCCGTGACTCGAATTGAGAGTCCTACTGAAATCACAATGACTGCTATTCCGGACCCTTTTGGTCATTTTATGATTCACATTTAGATGCCGAATGGGACTCAAAGTTAGCTGAATGTGACTCTAGATTTCACGTTTGAATTAGACTCACATTGAGGTTACATTATAATCAAAATGTGAGGTTTGGTAAACCATCGACCATTTCTAAATGTGAGGTTCTTTTCGATTATTATACTGATATAATAGCGGCCCTGAGAAAATTATATTGTGCTTCTCAAAAATGCCACATACATATTTAGTTTTGATTCTCTAGTGAAATCACATGTAGATTGATGAAGGTATTCAATGAGAGGACTGATAGGTGTCGAATCTCTGGTCAAATAGATAACTCAAACGTTTCACAAGGCTACTCGATTTTATTGAAAATTAATCTCATTTCACATCAAAATATGTACGTACATGTAATATTGAGCAAAACTATAGCTACATCTAACAATGATTAAAATTTTAGAATCAGCGTTAGCCTGGACATTGTTGAAATGATTATTATACAGGGAATATCTTCACGAGTTAAGGCGATATCTATACCGGGATTACCAGGTGACACATACTCATGGTCTACCCCTCTTTCTCCTTTGTTTTTCTAGCTATATTACTGAAATTTAGAACATCGAATATGCTGACTATATACAGGGCACTATCTCACATTTTATGACTTTCTTTATCTTCCAGTTATTCTGGAATTGACATCAACTTTCGATTTTTGAATGGAATACCCCATATTTTATTCTTCAATTGGTTAGAGACTATAATAACAAATACAATACCGGGTTCGATTGGGTTATTTCAAACGATCACGAAGATATTTACGTTTGAAGTATCCATATTATGATCAATGGTTGTGACGGCGCAATATCGAAACTTCGAACGCAAATATCTTCGTGATCGTTTGAAATAACCCAATCAAACCCGGTATCGTTGAATTCGTTATAATAATCTCCAACCAATCATGAAATAAAGTACAGGGTGTTCCGTTTGAAAATCGAAAGTTGAAGTCATTTCCAGGAAAACGGAAAGGTGGAAAAAATCCTAAAATGTGAGAAAGTGCCCTCTAGTGAGCATATTCGATGTTTCAACTTCTAGAAATATAGCTAGAAGAAAAAAATTAGAAGAGGGGCGTATACCATGAGTCTGTGTCACCCGGTATATGGAGAACTAAAAGTGGCACAATTCTGGACATTCGTAATGACGGTGAAGGAAACATGAAGCATCCAACTAAGATATTTTTGTTATCGTCAAGCTTCCGTTTTTTCCAGAAGTGAGGGCATCTTTTTTTTTTCAATATAAATTACACCCTGAATTTTTTTACATTTCTGTATTCCTCTATACTATTGAAGCTCCGGACAGTAATTTTCCTCAAAATATGGCCTCTTCAAGTCATGATTTTGATTCAAAATTATGTATCATACCCTAATTTAAATTTTTAGTGCTATGCATTGATTAAATCGTGAATATTGATTGATCTGGAACATTGAAAATCTCATTTTTTTTCAAATGAAAACCATATTTTTTCCCATCATAATTCAATTCTATAATAAAAATGAGCCCTAGTTCGAAGTGACTTCCCTATACCCAGAACCAAAAATTTTGGAGATATTCCATAAATAGTTTTTAATCCTGCATACTTTTACTTAAGTATATATATATACCTAAAATGAAGCGTGCTTGACTTATTCGTGTTTTTCTGGAAAAAGTATGCAGGATTAAAAACTATTTTTGGAATATCTCCAAAATTTTTGGTTCTGGGTATAGGGAAGTCACTTCGAACTAGGGCTCATTTTTATTATAGAATTGAATTATGATGGAAAAAAATATGGTTTTCATTCGAAAAAAATTGAGATTTTCAATGTTCCAGATCAATCAATATTCACGATTTGATCAATATGCATATCACTTAAAATTTAAATTCCCATAAAAATTTTCTATGTTCAAAAGGCTGCAGTGAATGACAAATTTTGTCGAACTTTTTCAAGAAAAACTCGAATAACTCAAGAACGCTCCATTTTGGGTATGAGGTATGATGCATTAATTTGAATCAAAATTATGAGAGGAATTCAAAAATGTTGAATAATACAGGGTGTTCCATTGGAAATAACAAAGATGAAGTCACTTTCGGAAAAATCAGAAGCTTCACAATAACGAAAATATTTTAGAAGGATTTCCCATAATTCCTTCATCGTCCCTACAAATTTTAAGAATCGTGCTACTTTTAGTTCTCCATATATAGATCGCGTTAACTGTTGAAGATATACCCTGTATAATAGTGAAGAAATTAACTTGAATGAGATCAATGGATCAATCCAACTATGCGAACACATCATGTAGCCAAGAACATCCAATATCTGCTCCTCATCGCTCCTTCCGTTGTAGCATATGGAAACCAATCCCTGCTCAATATTTAAAATTATTCCAAGGTAATGGTCCAGATGTCTTTTGTGATTTGGCATCTGGAAATCAATATAAGAACAATCAATTGATTTCTCTTTGCCCATTTCCTGTTGATCATCTATACAACTATAATAGGGTAAGTATAGATAAGAAATACTATCTTATAGAGTGAGTAGAGAATAACCATAATGAGAATATTGAAAAGTGTTTGAGTCACTTCATATCTACATACCTACTATTTCATACCGGGTGACAACGGAGATAGAGAATAGCTGCGGCGCATTTTTTCGTTCCATTCATGTTGCTAAAATTTTGTTCTTAATCAGACTTTGGGCCCACCTTAGGTCCCACCACTTATAGTTCAACCGTGAGTAGCACCAATTCTTATATATATGTAGGTACAATCAGAATGTGCACGTTCACTCACACCCTGATCTCAAAATGATATCTTCAAAGCTAACATTGTAAGTATCATCATCGTCTTGAAATTGCGACGTGTCGTCTACCCTTTCCTCATTGTCAACCAGTATTGTATCAAGTTATGAACGTTGTAGGTAATCGTACTTACCCTGTAACTTAGATGAGAAGCACATAGCATCTTTAGTCAATCATAATTTACTATTAGGAAAACATGCTTCAGTATGTGAGCAATAACGTCAAACCCGAACTGCATACTAACACCGAATGAACTGGAACATCGAAATGGACGATACGAAAGCATGCCACTGCTGAAGAATTTACGGACACGTGTACATTAGTCAGACCGACACCGACCGAGTGTGTACGAATCTTATCATAAGTCACATTGTGCGCTACATTCATGAGTATGAGAGTAGACCGATAATTCCAAGTATTGTTCGATATTAAATGAATTTCCTTGAGATGTGAGAGAGATTCACAAATTGACGCATATTTTTGTTTTATCATTCTGCACAATGTGAAGCAGTTTGTCAATTAAGATACATCGAATTACGACTCTCAACTACTGAAATTTTAGATTCCAAAATTATAGTCTCTGTTATGTCAAGGAGCTTCTTCGATATTATATCCATAATGGTCTCAGATCCTACAGAATGTGATGGAATTTGCGAACTATCTGTCACACGAGGAATTCCGTGTAGATATCAGCGATGTAATATTGTGATTCGCTTTTATGACATCAACTGCCATGAATGCGACATCTCATAGATGTTTGTGTTAACTGGGACATGGTAATGAGTACAGAAAAAAGATACAGAAACTTTTGCAACAAAAATTTTGAGGTAATATTAGGTCCTGATAAGGTGGAACTAGTTAATCAATTCAAATATCTTGGGGTTCATGTGGATAGGGGGTTACATTTTAAAGAACATGCCAACTTCATTATAAAGACGATAGCATTTAAATTACATTATTTATCTCGTTGTGCCCCATATTTGACAAGGTGGACGAAACTTTTACTGTACAATTCATTAGTGCTCCCTCATTTCACATACTGTTCTACAATTCTATTCCTACTGAAACAAAATGAATCAGCTCGTTTACAGAAACTACAAAATAGAGCCATGCGCATAATTTTAAATTGCAAAAGACGTACACCGATAAGAGACATGTTGAAGGAACTTGAATGGTTACCAATTGATTCCTTTCTCCTACCAAACATCAATCCTAATTTTCAAAATAAGAAATAAAATTTCCCCAACATATCTGCAAGAAAAAGTTAGGTACAATAACCAAATCCACGGATACAATACAAGATTCAGAACTGACTTCCATATTCACCGAGTAACATTAACACATACCCAAAATTCAGTTTTTTTCAAGGGACTTGATAGCTATAATAATCTGCCAGAAGAGATCAAACGTTTAATATCATTAACATCCTTCAAGGCACAGTTGAAATCATATTTTCTTCATCAATGAAATACCTAGCGGCCACTTCCTCATTTTGTTTGTTTCGATTTAGTATAAAGTATGATAGGTTTACAAATGTTTTAGAATGTGTAGTGTTTTTTGTGTTTTCATTAAATATGTATTAGAATGTGATGTAAGGACGTAAAGATGTATAGTGAGTGAGTATAGAAGTTTATGTATTGTATATAGGCATGAAAATATGTTTACACATATAACATTCTCATTGTAATTATTGCAATGAGGTGAAAATGTAAATTAGCCAAATGGACTAAATAAAGGATTCATGTATATACTTCCAACTTCAACATCCTGTATATCAAAAACGGAGCAAGTTAGGACACATGTTTATATGAACTTTATTTGCTAGAATATCACAAGGAATGACCCCTTGAATTTGTTCGGTGTTATTTAGATACACCCTGTATATGGCGCCTAATTCAAAATCATGGCAACTAATGATTGAATTACACTTTTCTCAGGACTTAATGCATGAAATAATACGATAAATGAATCAGTTTAAAATGGTCTATAGTACAGTATGGTTCATTGGTTCAGTTTGGTATGAAACAATAACACTTTTTTGTTCATGTATCACCCGACGCGAATTTTTTCGAGATGTTCCACCGTTTCCAAACATTTCGGGCACCCTGTACCATTAAGCAAAATCATTGTTAGGTTAATTTATTGTACCAGTATTTCACTTGAAGAAGCTATACTGTGTTAGCGAAACAAGTCATGTTTTCAAAATTTTGTATAAACCTTATCGTTGGTGAAGTTTTTATAATTCTCACATTTAATCTATGATTCTCCGTTGAAGATTAGAAAGATCACGACCCTATTTTTAATCGCGGATTTATGAATCGAGCAGATTTCACACTCACCTATGAAAATAACAATCAATACATAAACGGAAGATGTCATCACCTAACTATTGGCACTTAAATATAGTATTTGGCAGATGATGGCAGGCTAACCTAATCACTGAGTTTATGTTGAGTAACTGTTTTAATCAAGAAGGTTCATCGTCAAAACAAGAGCGACGCGATAAGAAACATGGACAGAAGCGACTGAGGTCGTAAATAAGAATTTTGTAGACTTGAACATAACATTTTCTTGTATTTTCAAGCGGTATCTATTTTTGATGACGTTACAAACATATTGAGGATCTGGTAAATTCGTGGTAGATCATGTATTGTATTTTCTTCATGATAACATATTCAGATGAACGACAGATAGATTGGTATACAGGGTGTTCCAAAAGTAAAGGGAAACATTTCAATGGTAGCCGCCAAGGTGAAATACCATATTTGATGAGTCTTATACAGTCTTTATAACAAAGATACAGGATGATTTATCGATTTAGAATAATTATCCACTATTCCATAACCATCCAGTATATTTCCCTTATTTTTTATGGACGTTGAATTCATTGACCTATCGGGCGAAATAGAAATCCAGGTTCGGCTTCAGGAAAAACTTACATTCATTCGAGATATAAATACACTCTGTTCAGAATAATCCACAAAGTTCATCAAGAGGATCGTGATTCACTGAATTGAATCTGATACTTCTTGTTTTCCCGCCATCAATTCTGATGGTAGCACTCATAAACAGAAATAGTTGAGTGTATAATAATTTGAAGGTTATTAAAATTATGAGACCAGTTTTAGTTATACAGGGTGTTTCAAAAAAAACCTAACCCCTTTGCTAGGGTAGGTATAGAACATTGCAAAATAAGTTGGGTTTGCTCAGTGAACAAAAAATCGTAACGGCAGAATCCGTTTTCAAGATTCAAGGTGTTGAAAAAATATTTTTTTCACACATTTTCTACGATTCAACTACCGTCAACATTGTGATGAAATTTTGTATGGATGTGTTCTGAAAGCTGACACACCGCATGAATTTGTTTTTATATCTGACACTCATAGAGGGCGCTGGTTACAGGGTTCGTACCGAGTACTTTTGAACATAACTTTTTTGAGGTTAGATTTTTTTGTTCAAATTCAGTGTGAACTTGAACACCATTCAATTTTACACCGAAATTATGCTTTTTGTAAAACTCGATACTGTGTACAGTTCTCGAAATATTTCGATTTGAAAATGCTGAAGCAATAACTCTGATTGTGGTATTAGAATAAGTATTATAAAAAACAATTATCTATCTATTATGTAGTTATAGTAAGTGTCCAAAATGTCCTCCGTTCTCACGAATACACAATTCGATCCTTTTTTCTGAAGAATGCATCAATCTTCTCAACGGTTGAGGAACAGCTATGAGATTATCGAAGTAATATTCAATTCTTTCTTGCAGCTCTTGACGTGGTTATCAATGAAATAGGTAACAGTATTTTATGATATTTACTTTCAACTAGCATCGGTGTTATACTTCAGCATTTTCAAATCGAAATATCCCGAAAACGGTACGCAGTATCAAGTTGTACCAATCTCATCTCATCATCGCATCTCTTTAGTGTAAAATTGAATGATGTTCAAGTTCACATTGAATTTGTAGTGAAAAATCTAACCTCAAAAAAGTTATGTTTAAAAGTACTCGGTACGAACCGTGTAACTAGCGCCCTCTATGAGTGTCAGCTTTCAAAACACATCCATATAAAATTTCATCACAACGTTGTCAGTAGTTTCAACATAATCGTAAAAAATGTGTAAAAAAAATATTTTTTCAACACCTTCTAGAGAGAGTTGGACTCCATATAAAACCAGCAAGCTTTGTGGAGAGCATTTCCTGCCAACTGATTATTTATTTAGACATACCAGGTACTGCTAGGTTATTGAAACCAGATGCTGTACCCAGTATATTTCCATTTCCTAAGCATTTGTTACCAAAAAATACTGATCCTTGAAGGAAAAGAAAGAAAACTCATGGGTACCTAGTTGATTGATAATGGAAAAATAAGTATGTTTGCACCTCTTTGAAATAAAAAACTAGCTAGTAATTTATTTTCAGGATGCATCTGTTTAAGTTCATAACATTGGGTCCAAAGGAAGATGTTTCTCATATTATGGACTTCACCTATGACTTCCAGCTCCCAAGTTTCAAAGTTCATCCATAAAGAAACCCAAACTGTTCCTCTGAAGAAGGATATTGTATTGAGAATTGTGTTTTTTCAATTTCTAATAGGGATATATATGTTTATAGGCAGTGACCTTATGGTAAAATAGGAACCTATGGAAATTATGCTGAAAATGGACCTTATAGGTAGTCAATACCATTCAAGAACCTCTTTTCAAATTTTTCATATGGTTTTTCTTTTTCTTCTGATAGTTCTTGCAGACATTGTGCTTCGCTCGCCCTGTACAATATATTGTGACATTTGAATGAAAATATATAATTTCAATTTCGTATTCATTTGACTTCCTAATCCTGTAAGAATAAAAATGAAATTTCATTTTTAAGTCAATAGAAAAATCAATAATAATATCTCAATGATAAAAAAAATTTAATAAATTGAAAAAATGGATTGGAAACACACCTAGAGAAGAGATACACATACTTGTTGACTCAAAATATCATGACTGATCATATCTACCTAGCAAAAGCTCAACTATCCACCACTCTATTTTCTTTATATTATTATCATTATTATTATTATTACTATTGTTATTTCACATAATGATGCTTTTATTATAACTATAGGAATATTTATATTTAAATTATATCATGTTAATGAATTTTTGTTTTAACCGAGCTGTAATGTAACCAAACATACCACGTACAGGGTGGCCAACTAAGACTCCAGAGTTCGATTTCTCTGTTGTCATGAGAGATACAAAAAAAATTCATGGATCAAAATTGAAGTAATAACCGAGCTTCACATTTCAAAATTTCTTTGAAATACACAGGGTGTTCCGTAAGGTCACAGCACATCAAAGCTATGTTTTTTTTTCATCGGAACACCCTATATTTCATTTCATTTTTGAATTCTCCCTGGAGATCTGATTTCAACGACCCATCATACTTAGGGTCTTGCAGTGAAAGTATCTGACAAATAGGGTGTGCAAAATCGAGATTTTTCAAGTTCAGCATTTTTTTCTGTCGAAACTGTTCATTATTTTTCAAAACGGTTTACATGTCCCTATCTCAACTTTTCACTCACTATCAATTGGTGTTCAATTGAAATTGATACAAGGTGGTCAAAAAATCCTAATTTATAATTTGTTCCAATTAAATGTCAATTGAACACCAATTGATAGTGAGTGAAAAGTTGAGATAGGGACATGTAAACCGTTTTGACGAATAATGAACAGTTTCGACAGAAAAAAATCCTGAACTTGGAAAATCTCGATTTTGCACACCCTATATGTCAGTAACTTTCACTGCTAGACCCTAAGTATGATACGTCGTTGAAATCAGATCTTCAGGGAGAATTCAAAAATGAAATAAAATATAGGGTGTTCCTATGAAAAAAACATAGCTTTGATGTGCTGTGACCTTACGGAACACCCTGTGTATTTCAAAGAAATTTCGAAATGTGAAGCTGGATTATTAATTCAATTTTGATACATGACTTTTTTTTGTATCTCTCAAGACAACAGAGAAATCGAACTCTGGAGTCTTAGTTGGCCACCCTGTACATAAGCTTGCGTCACTGGTTCATGTTTGTTTATATGCTTATATACATATATCTAAAAAAAAATACTACTATCAATATCACTAATGTATATATTCATTGAATAAACTTTATTATTATTATTAATTGATTGCAACATTTTCCTTTTTTTCTATATGAATATTTTTATTTAATCACGTTTACTCTAAAATAAAAGCAGAAAACGAGAAAATATTTCAAATAATGCGAGCGCTTCCCAATTCCCATTAGCGAACATGTAATAGAGAGAGGTAGGTATCCGTGAACACTGCGGGTTGCCTGAACAATATTTTTGCCCCACTGGTCGTTCACAGAGGGTCCCTTCCAGTTGTTTATATTGGGTTCATTGGCTCCTACTTACGAAATCGTGGCGTAAGTTTCTACTGGCGGTAACTTTTTAGCAGTTTGAAAATTACCGTGGCATTACCGATGATTTTAGCACCTAAAAATCGACCAACAAATTCTTCAAAAATATGGAAATGTAAGGTATTCGAGTGATGATTCTGTTTGAGAAATAAAAAAAAATGCCAACTCGCCTGTTTATGTTCGGTGACTCGCCTTTTGCCGAATGTACTGAAGAATGCTCACAAGACACATTTCCACAAATGTGTGGAGTTGACTAAGTGTGTTTGAAGTAGCAATAATTGTGAAAATTTTATTAAACAATGTTTTCTATCCACATGAAGAATATCTTGAATTCTCGATTTCAAGTCATATATTGTAATTTTCGACATTTTGAATATACATATTATTCTGAAATACAATCATGAGAAATCAAATTTTGTAAAACTGATTATTTCGGAAGGCAAGTACTTTTTGTCCGCTGTAGATCTCATGATTTGCATATTAATCTACCTACTGATCTACTGAAAAATATTTTGACACCTATTCATCATTATAATAACCTACTTATATTATTATTAATCTCAAGCTAATCACATACACTGCTCATGAATTGCATGCGATATTTTGGCAAATAAATGTACATATAGGTACTAATGACATGATTGTATAAACCTAAAAAGGACAATACTCTATCTGATTCAGATCAAATTCAATTTTTATATACCTCTGTTATAGCAGTTTGTTTCTTATGTTTTTCCTCGTTTTGTATTTTGTTGTTCATTTTTACTATTCGTTTCTGGTTTTTTTATACTCGTATCATGTATAAGTACCTATGTAACTGTATTTTGTGATATTTATGAATGTTTTTGAATTGAGAATTAGGAATATGATTATTTATGTATGAGAATGTGTTTTGTTTGTTTCTATTCTGTTGGAAGTGAGTTACTTCGTCATAGATTTATTTCATTATTCTTTCATCATCTTAAACAGGTCTATTGAAATCTGCTGAATTTTTGACAAGGTATATTTACTGATAAATAAATAAATGAAAATCGAACTGGTAACCTTCGACAACAACTGTCATTTGCTGTTGTCAAATTAATTATTCACGAAATCCGATTGATTTCACGTGTGAATGGATCCCTGATGTGCATAATATATAAGTGTTTGAGGTCGACGAAAAAATGTGATATGCACCTCGGCGAAAAATTGTTTATTGTCTCGACTATATTTAGACAGTGTTTCGTCCTTGGTATATGAATAACTATTATCTGATGGGTATATTCTACATTTCAGAACATGCAAAATTTTTATGACGAATAACCATCAATTGCAGAAGCAGATCTAAGAAAATTACAAATTTGGCTGGATAATAACCTACTCACCCTCAATGTCATCAAAACTAAATTCATACCTTTTACACCTACAGTTAATACGCAACCCCCCACAGATTATCTTATAAACTTACACAAATCTAGTTGCACTGGAACTAATACATGTACCTGCCCAGTAATAGATCAAGTATCATCTATAAAATACCTAGGAGTGACCCTGGATCAGCACATTCGCTGGACCGAGCACATCTCGAATGTTAATAAACGACTAAGAGCATTACTGCACAGATTTTACACACTAAGAGATATCCTCTCACGCAAAAACCTGCTAATGCTTTATACTTGCCTAGTAGAATCGATTTTAAGATACAGTATTATAATATGGGGAGGAGCCTTTGTTAACAACTTACGTCCTCTACATATCACACAAAATTCCATCATAAAAATCATATTCAGAAAAAAGAAACAGTATTCCACAACATTACTGTATGAAGAAACAAAAATACTTCCAATCAGTCTATTGTATGCTCATCAATGTATAATTCGAGTATACACAACTAAAAACTCACTTCGAAGCAGATCTGTTCAACCAACTAGACAAACTAGAAATGAAGAATTAGCAATACATACATTTAAAAAAACTATAACCCAGAGAACATTTCTATTCTTCGGTCCTAAATTTTACAATTCAATACCGGTACATTTAAAAAAAATTAACACACTAAATAAGTTCAAAACTGAAATAAAGAACTATATCCTGAGAAACAAGGAAATATTCTATAAAATACAACGATAGTTACTACAAAAAAAAAAAAAAAAAAAAAAAAAAAACAAGCTCATCCCACCATTGCTGCTATCCCTGCCCTCTACCAACCGTCAAATCAAATATCAACAAAATTTTGGTTAAAATTAATGTACACATATTGAATACACATGCGTGTGAAGTCTCTATACTTATTTTTTTTTTCTTTCTTCTTTTAAATCTTTGCCCGCCTAAATTTCTAGCATTAGTTCATGTACAGTTACAAATAGTTTTTAGAGAAGCCCTGGATACAACCCACACACAGGCTATTATGCCTAGGTATGTTGTACTCAGAGAGCAACTCTAACCCCATTTTTGTAAAAAAAAAAATAAAATGTAATATTTTTGTACATGGAATACTTGAATAAACTTGAAAACCCCGTTCCTGAATAATAACAAAGTGGTTTTCCATATCGTTCCATTTTAGTCAGACATACTGTGTATAAATATTTTTCTTCAAACTGTGATTGTATTGTATTTTTCTATACACGACAACCTTAAATGTAATTCACACATAGCTGGGGCTAATAAATTATCATTATTTTCTAGTCACTACTCTGCGGCCTTCGACGCCACGCAGAGTCCGAGAGCAGCGTATGTCGTGTGCCTCCTAGGAAGCCGATTATCAGGATGACCATTTCCACCAAATGGTCCGTATAGAGCCTGCGGAGATATTACGTCCTTTTTTTCTTCTCTTTCAAAACGTTGGTCGATTCGGCTGGCGCCGAAAACTCAATAACGCACATAGCTTCGGTTTGATAGTGGAGGAGGATTACATCAGGCTTGTTAGCCTGTATCTGCCTGAGGGTAGGAAATGAGTGGTTCCAATAAATTCGGCACCTCTCATTCTCCACAATGAAATATCCCCTGGAGATGGCTGGAGCATAGGGCAGCACTATGGTCTCGTCTATTTCGTATGAGTGCCTCAAATGATAGTATGGATATGGATCGAGACTGCATACAGTGAGCAAGAAGACAGTAGGTGCATTAGTGTTTCGGGCGCCCTGCGGGATCTTTGTACTTATGATGCGGCTACGGTAGACGAGGGTGTGGAAGACTCCATCCTGGCATGCCATGATTCCGACTCAAGCCCGCCTGACTTCAGGAATGCAAAAATCTGTTCTTTGGTTAGGCCCTGGTCTTCAATAGTCTTGAAGTAGACCGAATGCATGGACTTATCCATGTGAAGCTGCAGGAGCTTTTTCACTCCTGCAGCTTTGATGCAAGCCTTTCTCCAAGCAGGCTTCAGCTTACTTACTGAGTCCTGAGCCTCACGCCCAGACTCGAAGATCAGAAACAATTCATCGGCTGCTCGACGTGCTGCCCTGAAGAGAAAAGCTCCTACTCCTGCCCATCTGCAGGAGGGGATCCAAACTCCTGATAACTTTCCAGGCGCCATTTAGAACCATTCTATTATGGATATATTCCAAGCTCAAGAGTCCACGTCCACCCTGGTCTCCAGGTATTTATAACCGTGGAACGGATGCAAACTGGAGATGCATCTTGTGAGTACTTGTTGTGTTGTTTATAATCGTTTTGGAACCATGTAAGTACCATTATCTAGCTATCATATGATTGGACCATCAGGACTTCGACGCACTATTGTCACAGCATGTTTATGAAATAGAATTATTTATATCACATCGGTCAATCACTGGCTATTTCAACTTTCAATGTCCACAAAATGTTAACCGTTGATGAACATAGCCAAATTTTTGCATCGACATTGCTGTATTATTGGGATGTCACTGAATAAGAAAATCTCGACAACTCATTCCGAAGGCAGATCTTCATATCCTGATGATGAGTTAATCATCCCTAGAAATCTCAAGAACTCTCATTACCATTCTATGTTCATGTAGTTCTTTTTCAAATCAAGTCAAAACCGAGTACTCATCACATTTCTTACTTCTTTTTTAGCTCTTGCTTCACTTCTGAAATAAATAATACTGTCCGACTGCAACATATCTTGAATCTCTGCGAAACTCTTCCCCTTAGTTTCAGGTAAGAATATCAAGCTCACGATTCCGGATATGAGGCAGTACCCTGCGAAGAACCAGAAACTTCCAGCTCTCCCCAGGCTATCATTCATGTCGTTATAAAAACGGGTTAATACTGCTGAAGCTAACCAGCTGGATGCCGATATCGTGGTGGAAACGACTTGCTTCAGGTTATTCGGGAACATCTCGGAGGTGAGAGTCCATGGTACAGCACCCAGTCCGAAATTGAAGGCGAATATGAAGAATATCAGGCTGAAAATTGGCAACCAGGTTATCGGATCTGTACTCAGATCAGTCGATGTCTTGATGTAGAAGAAAGCTCCTACCAGAGTCAAAGATATGAACATGCCGAAACAGGACATAACTATAAGTATCTTCCTGCCTGCCTTATCAATGAAAAATGGGTTTATGAAGCTCGAAGTTATGATGACCACAGACATGATCAGAGAGCATTTATCCGAAGATAGTCCAATACCAGCTGCTTCGAAAATAGGCTGCATATACATCAGGAAAACCGAGAACCCGCAAAGTTCCTGAGTGAATACCAAGAACGTACAGATGATGAATGCTCTTCTCACTGGTGGATTCGAAAACACCTCGGATATACCTCCTTTCTTGTCTTTCTCCAAGAACTCCTTGATAGATGCCATCTCTTCCTCTACTACCTTCTCGTCATTCATCCTGAGCTTAGTCAGAGTTTGCTTGGCACCTTCTATATCGCCCTTCGATACCAGATAGTACGGGCTTTCTGGAGCCCAAAGCAAGAACACCACGAAGAAAGCTGTAGGTATACAGCCGATTACTATATTGAAGACCATGTACGGCAAAAACGGACCCACAGCGCAGGATATGAAGTTGCCAAAGGACCAGAATATATTCAGTGCCTGAGACACCATTCCTCTGTTAGAGTCCTCTGCTATTTCAGACAGGTAAACCGGTAACAGCGCGTATCCAGCCCCCATGCTGAATCCAGCAATCAACCTGGCGAAGTATATGACGTAAACGCTAGACGAGAAAAACGCCAGGATGAAGGAGGATGCTATCAGTGGTGTGGACGTGAGCAGAAGGCCTATCTTCCTTCCTAGCCTGTCGGATAGGTATCCGAACAAGAATGGGCCTATGACGGCTCCAAGTGGCACCAAAGACACTATCCAGGCGTCTTCGGTTTGGGTGATGGGCCTATCCAGTGGGTTGACGGATGCGTTCGTGGAGTAGAGGCTGAGGAACATCGGGGAAGTCCAGGATATCGGTATGTCGACTGATGTTATCAGAGGACCAACTGGAAAAACAAAGAAGTTCATATAGTGTGTAGTTTGATCGAGAAAGGTGGTATAATGCGCAGCTAATTTGTTTTTTTCATCAATAATCAATTATTATAAACATATCAGGTATTTCAACCGTTAAGAGGGGTAGGAAGGGGTAGTTTCGTTGGGTAGATCCCATATACTATTGAGGTCTAACGATCAATAGACCTCAATAATAGTTCACCACTGTTGAATTTGTTCTCTTAGTAGGTAATAATTCAACCCTCTCAAGTTAATCCGGTACCCCGTATTTTGATGTGGATATTGTGCCTAATTTCTAACTAATCCTTCAGGTTGGGAGAGTAGGATATATAAAAGTTGAGAAAGCCAAGGTTGGTTTACTTGATTGTACCAGTATATCACCTGACGAAGCAACTTTGTTAGCGAAACATGTCGTGTGTTTGAGAATTTTGTGGTAATATTATCGTTTGAGGAGTTTTTGCATTTTCCATGGATTTCCATCAACTAACGGCCGAGTCAATTCAAAATATTCACTGTGAAACAGCAGAGACAATTTTCCCAAGTTACGGCCACAGATGGAGGATACAATTTGTTTTTAATGATCAATTGAATAACATCGAACAAATGAGGATTATTCGAAGCCTTACTGGTCTCGAATTACTCATATGCAACACTAATTTGCTTATAATAATGAATAAAAATCAAAAAACAAATGAAAATCAACTGAAGTAATGTAAAGTAAAAGTACAACTTATGAGAAGAAGAATGAGCTTTACCGCATTGAAATTGACCTCTTCTTCCTTGTAACAGTCAAAATACCTAATTCGTTAAAAAACTTTTTTTTTCATCTCTTGGAGCGCACGAAAGTAAATTCCTATAATGTTCGTGGAAGATATAGACTCTGATGTAACGTGTGACACGTCAGAAAGTATCACCCCCTATAACTCTGTTATTTTGACAAAAAAAAATCGGCCTACAGGGGAAGTTTTTTCCTTCTTGAATCAACAGATACATTTTCACTTTCTGGAAAATCATACAGGAAGAAGCGATACGTGAGTGAATTTTAATTAAAACACCCTATATATCTCATCACCATTGGAAGAAACTTTTGAAGAGCTCTCTAAAAATACCGCACTCAATATATATATTCAAAAAATTTGATTATATCGAATTGTTACATCATCTCACAATTTTAGTTGCGTACTTATAGTAATAGGATACTTTCGATTCAAAAGTATTATACAGGGTGGCCCTTTGAAACCGAAACAGAGGCTCTGTAGGTCGCCAAAACCGGATTATGAAAAAAATCCGGAACACTACCTTGCCGAGGGGGACATCGTCCTAAAATATTTTCAGCCCGCGGCGTTGCCGCTTCTGAGGAAAAGAAGCAACAACTTTGTTGCATTTTTAGATTCTCCCCGAAGAGCTGATTTCATCAATGGATCTTACTTGGGGTCTAGCTGAAATGATTTCAGGGATATATGGTGTTCAAAATCGAGATTTTTCAACATTAGTCAAAACAGCTTTCATTTCCCCATCTCAACTTCTGATTAACTATCTACTGACATTTAATTGGAACAGATACAGGGTGATCAGACTTCTGAATCTTGAACCACCCTGTATTTGTTTCAAATAAATGTCAGTAGATAGTGAATCAAAAGTTGGGATAGGGTTATAGAAGCCGCTTTGACCAATGATGAATGGTTTTGACACAAAAAAATCCTAAGTAGAATAATATCGATTTTGAACACCCTATAGCTCTGTAATCATTGCCGCTAGATCTCAAGTGTGATGCATTGATGAAATCAGCTCTTCGGGGGAATCTAGAAATGCAATGAAATATAAAGTGTTCCATTTGGAATAACAAAGTTGTTGCTTCTTTCCGTTGGAAGCGGCAACGCCGAGGGCTGAAAGTATTTTGGAACGATTTCCCCTTCGAAAATGTAGTTGGCGGTTTTGTTGACCTACAGTGCCTCTGTGTCGTTTTCAAAGGGCCACCCTGTATATATTTTTGTTACTGAGGCAGGCCTAATAAAATCGCATGTGTTTTCTGTTGGGCAGCCAAAATTCTGAATAAATACTTGAATACATAGATGAAGCGGATTAAGGATGTTTTTTTATCAAATGATCTTGAAATAATCATCAAAATACTCAGATTTCAGAAGTGTTTACATGAAATCATAGAAAAATAAGATAACGATGAAATTAAAATCGAAGAATCTGATTGCATTCTTCTGAAAGGAGATAATAACATTGGTTTGTGTTCAAAGTAGGTGTGACATGTTGATGCCATCTGATTTTTTCTGACAACAAGTGTATTGATGTAATAATTAATATATTCATTTATCGAGACGAGGAGAGAAAATCTAAAAAATTGAGAGAGATTATTATTGATCATCATAAACAAACACAGATGTATACGATAAACCATAATTGTCATTTATTTCATAACGAGATTCAGTCTCCTGATAAAATAGTCGGTGTTGAGTACCACTTTCGTTATTTCCCTCAAAATCTACAGGGTGGGTCAAATTGGGCACTTTCAATGGGAAAGTCCTATTCCCGTACGAGATAGGAAAAAACTGATGTCGGTGCCTGTTGATCAATTCATTTGAAATATCCAAAGGTGAAAACCGCATATCGATATCTATCTTTATTTCAGTTACAACTCTTTCTGTTGTCAAAAATTCTTCGTTTTCATGAAAACATTCCCAAAACATTGTGTTTGTCATGAAAATTGATCTTCAGGCACTGAAATCAGTCACCGTATACCTAGTTGCAAAATAGAACTTTTCTTCCAAGAAGAATAAGTTATATTCTTGAACTATGCTTTGCAGTTATTTCCATAGGAACAGACAATGTTTGCCAAAAAATCATCTGTAGCCACTTTTCCAAAAATTCCCATTTTCTAAAAACACCTTGTAACTCCAAAACGAAGAAAAATATCGATATGCAGATTTCACCGACATCAGTATTTTTCCATCTGGTTCGAGGATAGGCCTTTTTCTTCAAAATTGTCCAATTTGGCACACCCTGTACAGTGTATTCCATTTTGGTTGAGACTGCCAGATGTTATTGTTATATCGGTTGTTATTGAATATACCCACTAGATACGAAACTTTCCAGAAACATTTCAATTATACCCTATTGAGGACTGTTTGAAACGTTACTTGAAACATAAACCAGACGTTTCATCCAGGTTTCCAGAATATTTTTTAGCTGCAAGAACGTTTCAACGAAACCAGAATGAAATGTTCCAAGAAAAATGCACCCATGTAAAAATGCTGCTTCTACTGATGTTTCATGTTTTTCGTTGTGTTGCTTATACCTATTCTACATCATAATAAATACCTATCACTATGGAAAATCCCAAAGCAAAAATCAGCTGCTGATACTATAACACGCCACCAATGTTGAACTGAACTCATAATCATATTCTACTTCAACGCTTATTAAATTTTCAATATTGTTCATGCCTAAACTTTAGTATTCCGCCTTACAATATCGCATTTTTTTCAAATATCTACTTCTTTGATGAGTGTCCTTTATATTTGAATGGATTTGTCAATAAACATAATTGCACACTACACTGTTTTACCACTAAGATTAAAACTTTTTTAATCTTCTCCTGAAGATGCTAACATAGTTAGCGAAACACGTGTCGAGGCGTTAAAAAATCGGTTTGGTTAGTGGTAAAACAGTGTAGTGTATTATCGTGCCAAAGGTTCCAGTCTTCGATATAACATAATTGCAGATATTGGAACAATGAAAATGACTTAGTGATTCACACGAGACCAACGAGACGAGACTTTCATAAAGTCTCGTCTCGTCTCGCCGATGATTGGCGATGAAATATGAAGTCTTGTCTCGAGTCTCGTCTCGCAGCCACGAGTCTCGTCTTGTCTCGCGTCTCGTACGAGAGTCTCGCAAATGTATCGCAATTTCGTCATGCATAATCTTGTTCCAGTCTAGTACGGGATATTTACCTTTACCTACTTTTTAGGTAGAATGTAGAAGTAGGAACAGAAAATTACAACAAGAATAACAATAGTTATTGAAAAGCAAATACCGAATAGGTAGATATATTCGAAAGTTATAAAAATAAGATGAAAAGTAGCACGTATATACATATAAACAAATAAAAAAACAAAAACTTCAATCCAACATTATTTTACTTATTTAAGAAATAGGTATTTAAGCCTTCACTATCGCAAATGTTTTTGTTTCTCTTCCAGTCGTTAAGACATGAAGTTATTCTTTATCTTAGACTATTTAGCACAGAATGACTTAATTATTGATTCTCAGGTACTCAGGTAGTCATTCAATTTGCGATCTGTCGTTATTGCAGAATTCCTTTATATTCCGCCGCCGTACGAATAGTCCGTTTTCGTTTCACGCATTACGTCGTTTTACAACAATCATGCATTGTATTTTCAAAGTATTTATGATTGAAATGTTTTGTCTATCTGTGCCAAATAGTATGAATTATTCCTGAATATGTTGTATTATGAATGGAATTCTCAAGTCTGCAGTCGCCACGCAGAAATATTTACCTGCGAGACTCTCGCACGAGACACGAGAAGTCTTGCACGAGACTCGAGACGAGACCAATAAAAGTCTCGTCTCGTCTTGTCCGAGTCTTGTCCCGAGTCTTGTCTCGAAAACGAGACAAGACCATGCGAGACTTTCGAAAACGAGACTCTCGCGGGCACCACTAAAAATGACGATGTGTTTGTCGAACGGCATACCCAATATCCCCAAAAACTAAATATATGGGCCGATATACTAGGAAATCAAGAAATTGGTCCATTTTTCATCAATGGGAATCTGAATGGTGAGGTGTACTTGAATATGCTAAAAAATACTATCAATCCACTAATTACTGAAGCACTTGAAAATCAACTAGATAGAAATAGAAACACCTTTCTTGATTAAAACCAGTTACATTTCTAACAAGATGGAGCTCCCTTTCATTATGTGCTTCCGGTCCGTCAATGGTTACAAAATGTATCTCCCAGTAGATGGATAGGGCGAAGAGGACCTATAGAGTGGCCAGCCATGTCACCGGATTTAGCACCATGTGATTTCTTCCTATGGTGACATTTGAAATCGGTGGTTTACACACGCCCGCTGCCAGATTCACAAGAGCTCCAACAAAGGATCACTGCGTGATCACTGCACAATGTTAAGCACTTCGAAATGTTTGAAAATGTGCGCCACGCATTTGAACAGCGGTTATACCATTGCTTGGGCAATAATAGACAGAATTTTGAGCAATTACTGAAGTGACAGTAGTGTAAAATATTGATATTTGGGTTTCCAGTAAAAGAAATGAGGGTAAACAGTTACAGTTTTTATTTCAATGGTATACTCATCAGAAAACTGATTTTCCTAAATATCTCGATAACGGATCGATCAATCTTGAAAAACGAAACACTGACGTGTAGATATTACAAAGACCTTCAAAATGAGGTATGATTCGATACCCCTTCACATTCGAGATTTTGCAGTTGATAGCTCCTCTTTGCAGGGGATGAAAGGGGGCGCGTTCATCTCCTGATGGAAACTTGTCCCCTTCGATACATTTGTTGACGTATCTCGGGATACTTCAAAAAAATACACACATTTCTAGAAAATTTAGGGTGGGAAATCCTGAAATGAACACCCTCTATACAGTCATGGGTTGAAACAGAAACCGGACGAGTCGTGAGTATCAAGAAAATGTTTATACCCTCGAACTACTGTTGAAATTGAGAAAGTTGTTGGCGAATCTTGAACATAATCTGATGAAATAACATTTAGCTAATAATGTATTAACAATTATCATGTGAAGGTATATCAGACTCAATATATTGTAATTATCGCAATTTGTTAATTTAACTTTCTACTGTTGTTTATTGTCATTTTGACGATTCCAAGAAATGTTTATCGATATAGAAACTATGTGTTCCTGATAAAAATACAAAAGGAAAATTGAAAGACATCTTGTCATTTCAGATAGCTTTGTTACTGCTATTCTAGAGAGGCTTTCCAGTTGTTTCATTGATTCTATTGCAAATTGACAACTGATACCCTTGGCAACATGATCGAAAGTTATAGTTGTAGAAGTATCATAAAAATGTTAATAAATTCAGCAAACTGTTTTCGACAATACAGGAAGTTGTTGAAAGTGGCAACTCATTTCCAACAGTGTAGGCGTGTTAACTCACCACACACTACGGTCCATAAAAGCCTATTTTACGACCTTGATACATAAATAACTATTTTCCACAAACAATTATTTCACTCTTCTACACTACAATTGTTAATTCGAATGCTCACCATTGAAATTTCTATAGAAACCAGCATTTTTAATTACTGAAATATCATCAGGCTGTATGCATGAAAAGGACCCACTGTATATTTCATAGGAGAAAATGCTTATTTCCTCCCATGTGCGTTCAATGTCCTCTGCTAGCTGAGCATCAGGCATGAAACTTCATAGGCAGGAGGAAATGCTCCCTTGATATACCGGGTGTTCCAGATCTTTCCATACAGCCAATATCTCTTTTATGCTGCTTGGAAAAAAAACTAAAATTTACAGTCTTGTTCAACCCAAATGACTTAATAGACATTGCGTCAGAGTCAACTTTTGTTAAACTACCCGCAACTCCAATAATATATTCGAATTACACCCTATATATTTTCTGTTGATTTGAGGAGTGCAATCAATTCTGAGTTCAACGATGTATTACTGTTGATGATTTGACTGATGCCCAATTGACAGAATAAGGGGATGTAACAATAAAATTGAATATACGAACTGACTCATAGACGCGTGCACAAATAACTGTCAAAAAAACAATGACAAAAGATTTGATACATTAAACACCTGATACTGTTTCCTTCGAGTTTCATAATTTTGGTAAGATTATCTACATTCGTCAAAATATCAAGTGTGATACATCGTTGAAGTTGGAATGCCAACCTAAAAACCTCTACCTCTGTAGAAGCAATATTATGAAATTTTGATTACCTACTATAGGCGTCTACTCAGTTTTCTAATGGAAGTTATTCAGAAGAAAAATTAGTTTTCAATCAATCAATCAATCAATTTATTGGTATCAAAATACATACATATAGTATTTATATAAGTCAATAATAAGAGTACAGTACATTCAATATTTTCAACATATATATGTCAATAAAATAGATTACATTCAAGAATGTTGATAGAGGAGAACCCTCCAACATCATGTCAACCAAATTTTCCACTAACCAGTCCTACCAAATGCTATCGCCTTTGAGCCAAGTCAAAATTCAGGAATTCTTGTTAACTATAGAAAGCATGATCAATCAGGACTTTTTTTACATGCGATTTGAATGTTTTTATCGGTAAATCTCTAACCTCAGTAGAAAGGTGATTGAAAAACTTAACAGCCCAGTGATTTGTGCCATTTTGGCATTTCGTGAGTCTATGATAGGGAATTAAAAGATCAGCTCCATTTCTAGTTGAGTAATGATGAATATCACAATTTCTAGTATATAAAGTTAAATTTGTCCTAATATGCAGTAAGTTTTGTAAAATATATATACAGGGAAGTGTCAAGATTTCCATTGAACTAAAAACATGGCGACAGTATCTCTATATCGAAGCCCAGCTACTATTCTTATAGCTTTTCGTTGTGTGACAAATAATCTATTGATGTCTGCATGACCCAAGATAATGTTAGCATAGCTAAGATGTACATGAAAAGTAGCGTGATAGGCAGTCTTGAGTGAGGTGAAAGATACAATATTTGGTAAATTTCGAAGATAAAAAATCGAGCCATTAAGTTTCTTGGACATTATTTGTATATGATTTTGCCAGCTCAGTCTTGAATCTGAATGAATACCTAGAAACTTGACACTTTCCAGGTACTCATTTTCATTATTCCTACACAGAGTTAATAAGAATTTTTTTGTTTTGTTTTCATTTAAAAAAAGGTCATTTGCAGCGAACCATCATCACTCCTGGCTTCCACATCTGTAGAAAGTTTACCACGGAATGAAATAGTTGTATCATCAGCAAACAGAACGAATTTTTCTAGATTTGCAGAACTTGGCAAGTTGTTAATGTAAATCAAGAACAACAGTGGTCCCAGAATAGATCCTTGTGGGACCCCGACACTCAACTCCCGCTCTGCTGAGATTTTATCTCCAAGTTTGACTCCTTGCTTCCTGTCTGACATATATGATTTTATTAAAGTTAAACTATTATCATCGAAATCGTAACATTTCAGCTTTTGTAGGAGCTTGGAGTGAGAGACACGATCGAAGGCTTTCGATAGATCACAGGAAATTGAACAAACCGACTCTTTACTTTCAAAACCTTCATTTATAAAACCAACTAGATCCATCATAGCTGTAACTGTGCTATGGTTTTGTCAAAACCCATACTGGCAGTTTGTGATTATCTTATATTTTTCAAAAAATCTTGTGATTTGTAGTGCGATGGCCTTCTCAAATATTTTAGAAAATACAGGAAGTATAGATATGGGCCTATGATTTGTGACATCATTTATATCTCCTTTATTCTTGAAAATTGGAATTACTAATGCTCCTTTGAGGATTTCTGGAAAAACACTTGCATTGATACATTGATTTATAATGTCAGTAAGAGGATTTTCGTGAACTCCACATCTGACTGGTTTAGAATTGCGTTGGTGCATCTGCGATACGTCAATACTGAAATGTCTATACTTTCAATAATCAGTAGGTCGCGAGTAAAAAATGGTATATCATGTGATGTTCGAATCACGTTCGAACTTGTGAGTAATGATAAAGAAAATCTCTTGAGAAACGTGCGAAGCTATAATAAACTGATTATTCCAGGTATTTTGTGATTTTCTTTCCTCGTTTCAATAAAATAAAATATGAATATTATTTCAATATACCTACGTGTAGTAAGGACATCAGATGATTTACCCCAAAATGTCACTGCATTTAAAGAATTCTCCTATCAGAGAGCCTAAAAGAAAAATTCACCAGCTTGTCAGTGATAATTTGTATCGAAAAAAGTTTGTAGAAGAGGAATTGAGGTATATAGGAGAAATATCAAATTTTTACTCAGCTTTGGACGTTCTGGGAACGAATCTGCTCTCGTTTTCAACATAAAAAATGGATTCAAATTCGTATTTGTTCTGACACTTTTCAGTTCTCAGTGACAATTGGTGACGTTGGGAATCAAATCATTTACAGGATGTTTTCATTAATTAATCTTGAATTTACCATTTTCATATTTCAGAATAAGAGCAGGTGCATCAACATAATCTTCAACTAATCAGAACTGGATTCCACAAAAATCAATTTTTCTTCTGAATAACTTCTATTCGTGAGCGGAGACTACTACAATCAGATTTCATCGAAATGAATAAGCTATTTGACAAAACGTCCATAATGTTGCTTCTACATTGGTAGAGGTTTTTAGGTTGGCAACTTGGAGCGAAGTCCCACATACGAAAAATGAATAGGGTGTAATTTAAATAATTGAAGTTGTCGGTGCATGGTTTTCAGGGGTAGTTTGACAGAATTAGACTTTGACACAACAGCTCCCAAGTCATATAGATTAGTCCAAAGTGCGTAGTTTTTTTTCTTTCTTTAAGCAGATTAACTGAGATATCGGATGTACGAGAAGATCCGGGACACCCGGTATAAGTAGCTATTTCCTTCTGTTTTCTGAAACGAGTGTATAGGCGTTTTCGGAAACTTACTCTGGGTTGTTGACTCGATCTGAACGGGTCACGTGATGGATCAGTCGGATCACTTATCCTAATATTATTGTTTACGAACTTATCAGGTTACTATTTTATTGAGTTAGCTTTATACCTCTTGGAATAGAACTTCTTGATTTCTCACGTATGCAATTTTTTCAGTTTGCTATGAGATATCAATATTTTCGGATCAATTTCTCCATATCTTTAAAAACATACCACTGAACTCTTAAAAGATACACGTTGTTATTGTTCTAGAAATGATGAATATTGCTTCTGCTCATGATGTTGGTGTATTTTCATCATCAAACTAATGCTATTCAACATAATTCACTTCTTGTTCAATTGATGAAATCAAATAATATCTGAAGTGACCTTAGAAATACATGAATCGTGAGTAATTCTGTGGTAGTGAGTGTATGATCTAAGGTAGTAACTCTGGCTGACCCTGCTTTGGAGCAGGGTTGCGAAACATGAACCCGAGTTAGTGATCGAGTAAGTAACACCGAAGTTTCCGAACATGGGTATGTTACTCGGGTTAGGTAAACGAACGTGCAGGTTAGTGATCGAGTCAACCCGAGTAGGTTTCCGAAAACGCCTTATGACTACATTCGATTCAGTGATTAGATAAAACTCAAAAACAAAACACTCACCCATAAAAACGACTAGTAAAGTAAAACTGCAAAATTTCACCATCATTCCTCAGTTTTTCATTCACTTTCTGTATCATATCCCTCAACATCTGGATACTTCGTTGACTTTGTACAGAAAAATGACGAATCAATCTCGGCAAACCAAATGTGACCCGTTGAAGAATGATAACAAATAATACAAGTACTGACTGATAAGAACATTGATTATTCAGAAAAATATAAATCTTTCGTAATGATGTTACAGTATGTCCACAGATCAGTTGCCCTTCAAGTACATACAAAAAGATGAAAGCTATTTCAGAGTTTACAGTAAGGGCACTGCGAGTACTGAGGAGAGACAAATATAGGTGGTTATTTTTTGAAATTAGGTAGTTACTCTCCTGAAACGAATTTGCAACAAACAGATAAGATTTCTTTGAAAAAATTCAGAATTGTGATACCAACTCAACTGTTATACAAAGTGTTTCAACATTTAGTATCAAGATTTGTTAGACCTATTTTTCAGCTCTAAATAGGTGTTTTTTCATAAACGTATACAGTATGGTGCGAATAATAATAATAATTTATTCACCAATTCGAATTGAATTATAAAGGCATTAGGCGGATTGGCAAATAAGTTGAGATATATATTGAAGAGACGAGGTCCGAGAACAGTTCCCTGGGGAACTCCGTACGCCATTGATCTACTTGAACTTAGTAGTAGTAGTAGTAGTAGTAGTAGTTTTATTGATCCATTAAAACGAGCTTACAAAAGCCATTGGACAAGTCAGAATACATGAAATATACAAATAAACATTTAATAATTCACAATGAAGTAAAATGACTAAAATAAGATAAAAATATTACATACAAAAATCATCAGTTCTGCAAAAATGTAAAAAACTCATCAACTGTATATGGGCTAATTTCAAAGAGGAGATTTTTCAATTTATATTTAAACACTTTCTCATTACTTGAACATTTTATATTTTCTGGAATAGCATTATATGCCCTGAGTCCCAGAGATTCGAAAGAATTGAGACACAGAGACAATCGTGTCGTAGGCAAATGGAATTTGTTTTGGTTCCTGGTATTGTAATTGTGGATATGATTATTTTTTATGAAATTATCTCTATTATTGTGTACAAAAACTAGAATTTCCATGATATAAGGTAATATTTTGAACTTCTTGAACAGATTTCGGCATGACTCTAGAGGTGATACTTTCGCAATTATCCTGATAATTCGTTTTTGTGTTGAAAAAACACATCGTGCCGATGGGGAATTTCCCCAGATGATAAGTCCATAGCTGAGTCTGGATTGAATTTCTCCAAAATAATATAGAAGTAAACCTGAATTATCGATAATACTTCTAAGGTTTCGTAACAAATAGCAAATTTTGTTGAGATTTCTGTTAAGTTGAGTGCAATGTGCACGAAAATTGAGATCGCTATCCAGAAAAAGACCTAGGAATTTCACACTGTCACCTTTTTCTGACACAACATCCGATATTCTAATACTTGGATTAACATAATTAGAATTTTGAGCAGTATGGAAGATAACAGCTTTTGTTTTAGGAGTATTCAGATACAAAGAGTTTTCACAAAACCAGTTTTGAAGATTATTCAAATCCGAATCAATGTTCTCTTGCAGCCCAACTCGATCAGTTGATCCAAATAAAAGAGAGGAATCATCAGCATATAAGCACTTACTTCATCATTCACCTGAAACTTATTTTCTCTAAAGTGTACAGCAGTTTTTGGTGGCACACAGTATCGAAGGCTTTGGCCAAGTCAACGAATACGAATGTTTTTTATAGAAATGGAAAGAATGAATTCATATCTAGCCAAATTGACTATATTTGAGCAACCTAGATCATACGTCGATCATACGTTTGAGTTCTGACGTCCGCGACAATTTCATCAATATACAGTTCTCAACACACTAAATGGACCACTAATAATTTGACTATGTTCCGAAGACCTGTATTTCTTGGAAAAATGTACCGATCTTCATGCGGTTTTCGATATCAGATGTGATATTTCATCGGCTTCAAAAAGAGCTAGAACACTCTGAAAAAGTCCTCAGAACAAAACTTACACAGGGTGTAAAGTGGAATCATTACACTATATGGTCTACATTTTCAATGCTGCCAGAACTCGAGAATTTTTTTTCTGATCAAAAATCAGTCATATTATTATGATACACCGGGACATCATCTCGGGACGTTTTCGTGATTTCTTCTTAATGGGGGAGACCACTGATTTTTTGAAACGACTTTATCGTGAACTCTATACTGAAAAACTACCAGTGAATTAATTTTGAATTTTTTCATTCATGCTAACACGATGAAAATAATAAATTAGAATATGTCCATTTTTAAACACACAATTCCTGTGCCATTTGAAAATTTGTCAATTCATTGGTGAGACTGGTGCGACTTCTTAGTCCCAACACGCCTATTGTCCTTGAACTCACCAATCACACTGCAACACTGCAGAATGTCGAGGTATCAGAGAGAGATAGCTACAGTGCGGGACTAATACGTCACAGCTCCACCATCATATTTGGCTTTTCAAAATAACGAATGAAATATGCTGATTTCAAAACGATATAGATTCGATTCCCTTCAACTTCAACTCATAATATTGATTGAAGATCAAACGTAAATCATGATTCGTCGATTGAAAGAGGTTTGCACGGATTTCTTCCCTCAGTGGTCTTCCCCATTGGCCATTGGAACAAAAATTCGATTTTTTTCGAAAGTCTTGCATTTCTTGAAATTTTTCTCTAGAACTCCACTTGAGCTGACTATTGGAAAGGACTGTTCTCATGTTTTTGACAAATTCTTTGGAATTCAGAATTACAACATCATTGGAACATTGAATTTCTAGCTGGTTAAAATCTGGAAGATGAGAGGAGTAGCAACCAAAAGGTAAGAACCATGTTTTATCGAAATTTATTGTTAGTTTTTTCTGATTGAAATAGTCGATTACTTTTCTCATATCATTTTCAACTTTCTCTTTCAGGTGTTTTTCTGATAAAAGTTTATTCTGGTTAAGGTAACTTACTATTCTGGTTTTTAAAGCTTTTTCAAATATTTTCGCGATGTTACTAATCAAACTTATTGGCCGATAATTAATAATTTCATCAGTTCTTCCACTTCTGAATAGTGGTTTTATAATTCCAAGTTTGAGCGCTTTGGGGCCATGTTCCATCCCCGATAATTTTATTGATTAGAAATGTAAGAGAATCGGACAATTCATTGCTAATTTTTTTGAGTAGTTCTGCCCTATCCCGTCAAATCCAGGAGCTTCATTATCTTTCAACTCATGTATTATTCTGACTCATTCTTCTTTCATTACAGGTGACAAAAACATCGATGACTTAACTCGAGGTCCTTTCAAAGGTTGAATTGGAACAGTATTTATCATGTCTGCGAGCTTCTTACCTAATGATGTGTAATGTTCATTGCTGAATGAATGTATTTGCTATTTCAAATTGATCAGTAATTGTTTTATTCTCATGTTGTATCTGGTTTATTGTTTCATGTTTTTTTTTTTATGATATAACTCCAAATTAATTTGCTGTCTCCTTTACTACTCCCGATATTATTTTTATAGTACGCAATTTTTGCATTTTTTATCAGTGTATTGACTAAATTTCTGTATGTCAAGTAATCATTCTCCATGATCTCGTCGTTGTTATTCTTTTTATATCGGTTAAAAAGTTCACTTCTGTGATTAATACTTTTAACTAATCCATTAGTTATCCAATTCTTCCATTCCACATTAGTATGTTTAATTTTATATGATTTTGAACAATTTTCTATGGTATGTTGTAAAAGAGATATAATATAATCTGTACACGCATCTACTCCTTGTAACGAATAAAATAGAGTCCAATCGTGATTTTTTATCACATACGTCAGGTCTTTATAGTTGATTACAGTAATTTTATTCTTTATTTCATTATCTTCACCTGATTGTTTCATCGGTATCTCCAACAGGGTAGCAGAGTGATTTGTGACATCTATTTCTAATACTGCAGACGACAAGGCAATCTCATTTTTCGAATGTTTATACAATATATGATCCAAACATGTATTACTCTGTAGTCTGGTGGGACAATTTATCAAAGAGTGAAAATTGAATTCGTACATTTTGTGTTTAAATATTCAAAAACAATATCGTCTTCTACCATGAGATTGAGATTGATATCTCCAGCAATGATGTTATGGTTTGTATTATGTTTTTGATTGATTTCCAAGTATTTTCTTAGTCCTGTAATGAATTGCCTTGAATCAGAGTTTGGACTGGCAAACATCTCGTTGTTTGTAAACAAACCGATGAAAATGCATGACCTACGTCTCAGTAGCTTCCCTCCTCTCCTGTATCAAGATTCAACCACGTAAGTCTGAGATCAGTATAAATTGACACATATTCCTATGCCTATGTTTTGGTCAGAAATTTGATATAAAAGAAACATAGGATCGCGCGTTCTAGTCGTATGATATGCAGGTTATGAGTTCTGTGCGTTGAATATGATAGGAACAAAAGTTTCCTTTTTTTCCTCGGATGCAGGACCTTTCACCGGCTACACCTCAGCCTCCTGGGCTTTTTTGTGCAATCCACTTTATTTTACAGCACCCATTCCGTAGTACTTATTTCCTGCACCAGTCTGTACAGGTTCTTCATCGGTTGGCTAGGCTGCCCGAATATTTCTTGTCTTTTGCGATCCAATGCCTCGCATTCTATTAATAAGTGTTTGTCCGTTTTTGTCCCTTTACCGCATTGTCTGCAGAAAAGTTCTCCATTGTACAGTCCCATTTTATTCAGGTGTCCTTTCGTTGGGCTGTGACCAGTGAGAAGTCCCGTTATAGTTCTGACTTGGTTTCTACTAATCTCGAGTAGTTTTTCAGATTTATTTCTCGACGGTTCTTCAATGAATACTTTCCTGTGGTGCATGTGACGGGCTTCAGTCAATCGCTCCCGGCTCTAAGTCATTCTACTCTTTGGGAGAAGATCGAGAAGAAGATAGGATGATGAAAAAACTTGACGTCTTCGATCCTGAAATAGATAAATAGATAATTTCTATGCATCAGTGGTATTTGATGAAAACTGGTATCTGGGACTGGTAATGAGAAAAAACGATGACAGATTTGGGATAAGGTTTTTAGAAAACATTCCAACAAGTGGCCAGAAAAATCAGTAATTGAAAATTCTATACCAAAAGAATGTATTTTTTTATTTTATTTTGTTTCTCCTGAAAAGAGCGGATAAAGTGAACATTTCCAATCTTTATTTGGAGTCGAAAAAAAATGTATATCCAGTGTGATATGCTTTAACAAAATATATATTCAAGTTCAAGCTGTTTTTGGTTCAAGAAAATCTTAACTATGTTTCAATTTCAAGAAAGAATCCAGAGTTTGCGTTTTTTTGAAAAAATGTTCAATTTTAGTCGAGATTTTAGAACTGATACCTATAATATCTGGACTTATATGCCCAGTGTTCCTGTTACCAAACTATGATCTCTGAATTATTGTGATACTGTCTAAAGAAGTAACTCCAGGAATAACTACTTAATTATCAAGTATAGGAGAAAAAAATGTCCATCTTATAGTCCTCAGTTGTTTTTGCGAAAAGGCGTGTGTTTCTATGTTTGTTCCATGTTCGAAAGCTTGTTATTTGTGGTTTCTTAATAAGATATGTATAATTATTCATTATTCCTCGTCCCATCAGATGATTAATTCACTAAGACATTGAAATGAATTTTTACTATGTAGAAGACATAAGTAAGTCAGTTTTCACATTTCAATATAGTCTGTCTCTCTTCAACACATGGAATGAAAAGAGATAGTTATATAGTGCACTAGGGGCATTATTGAGCATTGGAGGGCATTGTTGGGCATTGGAGGGCATTGTTGGGCATTGCGGGGGCAATGTTGGGCATTGGAGGGCAATGTTGGGCAATGCGGGGTAATGTTGACTGAAAAATGGGCATTGCAAGGTAATTTCGGTGAATTGAGGCATTCATTACCCCCTGGTGTACAAAAAATGGCTAAGTACTTACCCCTCGATCGCTCCTCATGATTTCTCTTGATCCAGTTCCGTATATACAGTATGTCCCACTTACCATGCTCACCATGGGTATCTTTTCAACGGTGTGAGATACGAGGTCGGTTAAATGACACCAAATGTGGAGTTTGTCAAGGCCAACTATAATGTGAAAAAATATTTCGATAAAATCTATTGTTTTATTCGCAAAAAACAGATTTTGATCATTTTCATGTCTCCTCCGTAACTTCTTTATTTATGAAAATATTCAAATAGGAATTTCACATTCTCATGGCAGTTTTTCAAAGTGATTTCGAGAAAAATATGAAATTTATACCGACTCTTCTAGAATTTGAGATATCAGCACCAACTTTAATTTTTCAAATGTAGGTCATAGCTCACCATGACTTAGTTACAAATAACTTTTTTTTCTCTTACAGATGATATGTCGCAGTAATAGCTTTGTGTTCATGACAACGGAGTTATCGTCATTTATACAAAAACAAAAAACTATTTGGCAGCCGCCATCTTGAATTCATGAATTTTAACAAAAAAATCATGATCTTCGATCTCAAAAACTCCCACTCACCAATTTTGAATGGAATCGGACCAAATCTTGTCCGCCATCTTGGAACAGCCATTTTTTTAATTGATGGCGGACAAGATTTGGTCCGATTCCATTCAAAATTGGTGAGTGGGGGTTTTTGAGGTAGGAGATCATGTTTTTTTTGTTAAAATTTATAAGTTCAAGGTGGCGGCTTCCAAATAATTTTTTGTTTTTGTATAAATGACGATAACTCCGTTGTTATCAACACAAAACTATTACTGCGACACATCATCTGAAAGAGAAAAAGAAGTTATTTGTAACTAAGTCATAGTGAGCTATGACCTACATTTGAAAAACTAAAGTTGGTGATGATATCTCAAATTCTAGAAGAGTTGGTATAAATTTCATATTTTTTTCGAAATCACTTCGAAAAACTGCCATGAGAATGTGAAATTCCTATTTGAATATTTTCATAAATGAAGAAGTTACGGAGGAGACATGAAAATGATCAAAATCTGTTTTTTGCGTATAAAACAGAAACGAATAGATTGTATCGAAATATTTTCTCACATTATAGTTGGCCTTGACAAATTCCACATTCGGTGTCATTTAATCGACCTTGTCTCACCGTTAAAAAGATACCCATGGTGAGCATGGTAAGTGGGACACACTGTACAGCCTCGGGTAGCTGTTTCTGTAACCCCAGAACCCGTAGTTCTGGGCCAATGTATGGAGTTGATGAGCCGGTTCTTGGTACTTCATCAGCTTGTTCGTTCCCTTCGATGCCGCAATGTCCTGGAACCCATAACAATGTAATTTGCCTTGATGTAAATTGACGTGATTCGCAAAATTTTCACAGTGTCATCAGCTGAAGAATATCGAGTGCTGGTTGTTTTCAAATTGTCGCCCTGTATCTTACTCGAACTGACTCGTTTGACATGTTGTATGACGTTTGTTATCATATTGACTTTGTTATTGTGGTAGTTACTGATGGACTAAGTTTTTCAGTTATCCAAATTCTAGTGATAAAATGGGGGACGAAACAGGTGAGAATATAGGTTTACCTATTTATGGAGGAAACTTCACTGTCTGTCGATATTTCTGTTTTCATTTCCATAAGAATGTAGAATTCAAATATCCCAAGTATTGAAAAGGAATATCCTCAGATCATAGATCAACACATGAATACAAAAAATGGGGATAAAGAAATCCATTGAGAATTCGCATTCTCTATATTGCAACAATTTTATAAACCTTGCCAAAATGCCTCAGAATCTCTCGTGACTCCTCAAAATTGATTCCTCTTTCTGTAATCCAAAAGATGAAAAAATCCAATTACATTCCACTTATTTCGAGCTTGAGAGGTAAATGCGAGAGTAAAAGCTCATGTTCTCACTTGAATTTTGTTCTGGCGAGGAATGAATTAAACGAGAGCAACAAAATTAGCTGAATTTGAGGGGATATGAAGTGAAAAACGTTTTCAAACTTAGAAAACTGTGCAGGGTGTTCCTAAAAAACGTGATCTCCATAGGTCACACTGTAAAATGAATTGGGTTCGCTCAGTAGATAAGATAAATGTCGTGAGGACATCAGTTCTCAAGATACGAAGTGTTGGAAAACAGATTTTTTTTACATATTTTCCACGATGAAGTCACTTGCACTTGTTCTGGGAGCTGACACATTGCATGATTTCTTTTTATCTGACTCTCATAGAGGACGTTAGTTACACGGTTCGTATACCGAGTATTTTTGAGCATAACTATTTCGAGGTAAGATTTTTTAGTCCGAATTCATTGTGAACCTCAACATCATTCAATTCAACACCAAGAAGGTATAGATATTGAATTTGAATAGAATATGCTACCCAATCATAACCAGATTGATTTATAGATATGATATGTGATTCATTGCATAAATGATGAAATAATCAATGTACAGAATGTATGTATGTATGTAATAAGATACTTCAGGCTACAGGCTTGCATTTTATTATATCGAATAATTTCCTTCTTCTCTTGATCGGTAGCGGTGATGAATTCAACATGATCTGGGTATACATGAATAGCATAGCAACTAAAGTGCTCAAAGAAACAAGTGGACCACTGAAATATTTAACAATTTTCAAACTGCTATATCTCTAAAGAAAATGAATAAATTTTCAATTGGAATGCAGTGCTTGGAAGATGAGATCTTTCTGTTCAAGATTTCTCGTTCAAAACTCGCCGGGAGTTTTTCTGTCATTATACACTAAGTGTTCGAAAAAAGTATTACAAAAAAAGAAAAGAATTCAAACGCTTCCGTATTCCTGGGAACTTTTGTTATCTCGATTTGATTTCGTGATTTTTCAGATAAGGCAATCCGAGGGGGCGCAAGGACCCTTCTGGATTTTTCTGACCAATTCATACAATAACGATGGTACAATGGTTTTAAGATATTCCTGAGCTGACATGAAGTCAAGAAACCTATTTATCATTAGGTTTGTCATCGCGTAATCGAAAATCAATGAAAAAAGTCGATTTCTTGTAATCCCCTTAACCCTCGATGGATTTCAAAAATATTTGCTTTGTTGTGTGGACAATTCAATTCTGAAACTTTTCTTTGTCTAGTAGTTTCTCGAAAAACCTCATCATTTTCATCAAAAACTCGAATAAGTGAAAACGCGTGCTCTAGGTGTGTTATTTAAAACCATCGAAAATTCAAAAGTTGGCTATGAAAATAAACGTCAAACTTGACAATGAAGAAAGTAAGTTGTTTAAATAAGTATTTTATCGATGAACAATGAACAACATGAACAACAATTGTTTGTTCTGGTTGTTGTTTAAGTTTTTGTGTTTATTTTGGTTAGTTGTTAATCCCAGTTTTTCACATTTCAGTATCTAAATAATAATTTGCCAGCCAATTTCTACTGGTCACGATAAATGACCTACTTTCTTGTTGTACGTTTATTTTTATAGCCAACTTTTGAATTTTCGATCATTTCAAATAACACATCTAGAGCGCGCGATTTCAGTTATTCGAGTTTTGATGAAAATGATGAGGTTTCTCGAAAAATTACTGGACTAAAAAAAGTTTCAGAATTGAATTGTCCACACAACAAAGCAAATATTTTTGAAATCCATCGAGGGTTAACAAAATTCTGTTGAATATGAATGGTGCGCCACCCGGTATAGCCCCTTTACAAATTTCAATTTAGCTCTAGTTACTGTCAAGTAACGCCCTAAATACATCCACAAAGTGAACCAACTTTGGTTGCTTCAAGTTCAAGAATAACGGAGATATTGATTTTTTTCAAAATTTATAACCTCACTTTCAAAGCCTATAACTCCTTAGGGAAGCAACTTGGTATAGAGGTAAATTGCGTTAAATTGCCATATTTTGGGACCTCCTACATGCCCCTGCTCTATGTAGGTTCTTATGTGAATCATCCTGTATATTTCATATACAGCAAAAAACCGACAAAAAACGAAAAAAATAAACTTTAACGCCCTGTATCTCTTTTCACAGCAATATTTTATTGAGGCATGTTTGGTCCAATCGCCATATTTTGGTCCAAACAATCCGCCCTTAGCCTATGTCCCAATAGTTATGACTCACCCTGTATCTGGAATATTCCAGGAATATTGCAATATTCATCAGGAAATAGGATGTAGTAGGCATATCGTCGTCGTCGTCGTCTGGGTTTTGAGTTCAATTACCTATTTATTCAAATTCGAGAACTATACCAATATTCTTGTGCTGTTAGTGATCAAATAAAGAATCACAGGTGAAAAATTTAGAAAAATCAGGAGTGCATTGTTTTCCTAAATACTTGAACATCAGCCAGTACGTCATTTGAAGTGATGTTCAAGTTTATTTCAATGTTATTCTTCAATCAATAAGTTCAGCATTAGGAATATACTGTTGTCTTCGGTTCTCAATGAATAGGTGATAATTTTTCTGAACAAAAAAATCTAACCTCAAAAATTTATTGTTTCAAACTAGCGCGCTCTTCAAGAGTGAGATATTGAAAACACATCCATACAGAATGTCATCACAATGTAGCCAGTAGTTTCGACATATGGAAAATGTGTGAAGCAATATTTTTTTAACACCTTTATATCTTGATAACGGATGATGTTACATTTTTTATACGGGCCAAACCCAATTATTTCGCACTGTTGAACCTACCCTAGCAAGGTGGTCAGCTCTGTTTGAAACGCCCTGTATATGGATTCAATTTTGAAATTGAAGATGAAATATTCTGTTGATTAGAAGACAAGCAGCGAAATGTTTTCAATACATGGTGAATCATAATGAATTGTACATAGAGCAATGAAAAAATCCTGACATATCTCTTTGAAATATTCACAGTCCACACTCCATTAATGAATATGGAATAACATTCACAGATGTATCCGCAGTGAAATGCAGTACAAACGAATGAGGACTTCTTGCAAATATGGGTTCGGAGATTCTCAGATTCTGAGACATATGAGATAGTTTTTTTGGATTTTCCTTAAAAAATACTAGAATTAATATCATGCTTGGTTGATTGCTCCATATAGGTGATATTACTTCCATGTATCTGTCTGGGAAGCCATTCACTGACGAAGAATTCCAAAGTGGAGTGTTCTACCACCGAATATGAATTTCTCCCAAGATTTTGAGAAATCCAGAATGATTTGCATTATTCCTGGAATATCCTGGAACAAAACCATGGTTTAGTACTAAGTTCTTTTAATTTCATCACATATTATTTATTTATATCCACGTATATTAATGAAATATGAGAGTATCATTCTGAGAGCATAACTCCATTAAAACAACGACTGTAGCTCTCCAATAGTGCCTTATTAATTTGGAAAAAAACGGGTATGAAACTACTGTTTATACCTAACTCTTGAAGGCGACACCCTCCGTTGTAGAGAGACATTACGAACGCAAAAGTTGATACACTCTCCTCGTAAGGGTACCTGACGTGATTCCATACAGTCACATTCATGAAGTTCGAATACTTTCTCGACAGTTTGATTTAATGAAACATTGAGTGAATAAATAAAAGCTGATTAAAGTTGGTTTTTCACGAATCTATGCCCAAAAAAGGAAAAAACTATGATTCTGTTTTCAAGGGCTGACAAATTCAATGTTCATGGAAACTTATCTTCACATTTGTAGAGTTGTGCAGTGAAGTGTCGCACAAACGAATAAGGACTTCTTGCAAATACAGGCTCGGAGATTCTTAGATAATGAATATAACGAATGGACAAATATAACCTTCAAATTTTAAATCCCGAAATATAAAAAGAATGAGCCTTGCTGAACTACATGTTCTGGTATTGCCAAAATTGATATAGGTACTTTCTCAATAGTATAGTAGCATCAATAAATAACACTGCTTTGTTTTTTCTTTGTCGAATTTCCTTTTTTGTTTTTCCAGGTGCTAATAAAACTGAAGATGCCAATCAATTCCGGTGAGTAGAAAACAATAGTTATTTATACACCAAAGTAGTAAAGAATATCATTATTACCCAGGACCAAGATTATGTCCCGAAGCCTCAGCCAAGGGGTATAAGGTCCCGTGGTAATAAGTCCTAATACTAAGGACAATTTCTAGAGGTTGCCCACTGGGAGGAGTTCTTTTTCCCCATAAACCTACTAAACTAAATACGGATAACATCCTATTCTTTTCATAATCAGAATTGAAGCCAGTTTTGAGAAAACAAGTGACAATCTGCGGGTAAAAACAGATATTTGCACAAGCGCGGGTTTTGTCAAAATCACGAGTCAAAATGAAGGAGTAGGACGAATCTCGACGGCATTTAAATTTAACAGGTTATGGTTATGTTGTTTCGTCGAAATTCGAAATTCAGTTGAGGTGAGTTGTTGTTGTTATTATCAAAGTTTTTTACCGATGCCTCTGAAAAATATATGATTTCGCGAAATTACGAAAGTAATGTAAGTATTTAATGATGCTTCAATCACTTTTATTTCGAAATTACAACGATTAAAGTGCTTCTGAAAATCGGCCGATGGTGGAAGGTGAACAGGTCCGAAATAATGTTATTTTATTTACAACCATATAAGTAATGTTGTCATTACCTACGTCATTGAAGATTGGAAAGTGTCACATCACACACCTCTACTTTCCCTCACTACTACCCGCCCTCACTAGGAACGCACGATGTTCTTTGAACATTATAGGGATTCCCTTTCGTGCGCTCCATGCGATAAAAAAAATTATGATTATTCCATCATGGAAGCAGGTTGTTCAAATCTAGAATGTAGTCTAATATTGAATCAACAGTATAACATCAATTCCATCAACAAAATATATGGTTTCCTCGAAAACAAATTATGTCGATCCAAAATAATGTCGATGTTGATTCAATTATCAACATTTCGTTGATTTGATCAAACAATGATTATTTTGATGAGAATATATCTTCGAAACAACATACAAGTTTTCTCATTCCGATGTAGCAATGAACTCGTTTCGAACGTATCATTTGCTTGAATAGAGCAACGAAATATGTAATATCAATGAAATATCTTGTTCATTCTATATCAGCTTATATTTCAGCCTCTAGATGGCGATCATTTCGCCTTGTCTATGTTTGCCTCGAATTCATTTTATCAGCTGAAGAGAAGTAAAGACTAAAGATCTATGCTAGGTGTCGACCAGTTTCCTAGTTTTGTTCGTTCTATTGATGTGAAATGTCAGAAAATTCCTGAATATTGGATTTGGTTCAACAAAATGGATTTATTGTTTCTCTTGAATCAACAAAATATTTCATTGAATTAACCAAATAATTCATTGAATTAACCAAATACATCATTGAATCAACCAAATATTTTATTGAATCAATCAAATATTTCTTTGAATTAACCAAATATTTTGTTGAATGAACTATATGAATATTTGATTGAATTAATATCTTGTCATTTTGAATCAAACAAAATGATGGTTTGAGCCGGTTCAATAACTCTTCATAAACAATTCATGGATGTGCTTGATTGAAGAAGATCCAGAGTTCATGCAAGACATATTTACTTGATTCAAACTTCAAATTCGCTGTGAAACAAGATATAGATTTAGTCATTTCAGGATTATATTTTGTCGTGCATATATGACACTTTTATTTGCTCCATTCAATTAAATTTTGCTCAACAATTCCTTTTTTTTTTTTCGTGTAACTAATCTCACGACAGGAATGAATCTCTTTCCACCTTGGTGTGTAATATTCTATTGTTCAGGTGTAAAGTATACAGAAACTTGAGATATTTGGGCTGATGGTTCTACAAACTTCTGCTGTTTTGCTACTGAAGCCTCATAATGCCTGTTCGTTTCTGTTTGCTCTACCTGCTGAATTTGATTTTTCCTCTTCACTTTCTTCACATAGTGCCATGAACAGATACAACTATGGAAACGAAATCAACTTTAGCAAGTGTTTCATGATTCGAGATATGAATAAATTAGTGGACTGTATGGTTTAAAAATTCATCGAAATCACAGAGCGGTCTATAAAGGCCACTTACCCATGATGTCTTCTTGCCACGCCAAATTCGTATAATCTGCAGTCTTGGAGATGGTACCATCGACGACCCACATCTGATATCCAGAACAGGACACTATGATTGCACTATATTATAGGAAGGAATTTAACCTTTGTTGGAGATTCACCGGTGTCATTAAAAACACGTGTATAGCTCTCAGAGAGTCATTAGAGAGAGAGAGAGTCATGGTTTTCGTGGTACTACGTCCTCGTGATTCTCTCCTTTGGGGAGGGGAAAGGATCCATGTGCCCCTAAGTATAGTGGCCAATAGATACTCTGTGATTGAATACGCGCGAAAAATTAGGATAAATATATGAGACTACCAACTAAGTCTTTTGGCAATTGTATGAACTTAAATATCTATGCATCAAATACTGACTTGATGAAACAGCAAGTTTAGCAACACAAACGAACAGACCTATGAAGTCAATTATTGTGCTTGATTGATCCAGTAAACGATTGGACATGTGTAGATGCAGTGCTTGTTCATTTCAACATTTATATCTATATCCTGTTATTTTTTTACTGTATATCTGTTATTTCTCACCTAAATATACAGATGTGGGCATATACAGTGTGTCCCACTTACCATGCTCACCATGGGTATCTTTTTAACGGTGAGAGATACGAAGTCGGTTAAATGACACCAAATGTGGAGTTTGTCAAGGTCAACTATAATGTGAAAAAATATTTCGATGAAATCTATTCGTTTTTGTTTTATACGCAAAGACCAGATTTTGATCATTTTCATGTCTCCTCCGTAACTTCTTTATGAAAATATTCTAATAGGAATTTCACATTCTCATGGCAGTTTTTCAAAGTGATTTCGAAAAAAATATGAAATTTATACCAACTCTTCTAGAATTTGAGATATCAGCACCAACTTTAGTTTTTCAAATGTAGGTCACAGCTCACTATGACTTAGTTACAAATAACTTTTTTTTCTCTCACAGATGATATGTCGCAGTAATAGTTTTGTGTTGATAACAACGGAGTTATACAAAAACAAGAAATTATTTGGAAGCCGCCATCTTGAATTCATAAATTTCAACGAAAAAATCATGATCTCCGACCTCAAAAACCCCCACTTACCAATTTTGAATGGAATCGGACCAAATCTTGTCCGCCATCTTGGAGCAGCCATTTTTTTCAATTTCAACAAAAATTCCATAATGTATTGTCATCGAAATTATGAACACCTGCCAAATTTCAAGTTTATCGGAGTTATGGATTGTTTTTTGAAATTAAGAAAAATGACTGCTCCAAGATGGCGGACAAGATTTGGTCCGATTCCATTCAAAATTGGTGAGTGGGGGTTTTTGAGGTCGGAGATCATGATTTTTCTGTTAAAATTCATAAATTCAAGATGGCGGCTTCCAAATAATTTTTTGTTTTTGTATAAATGACGATAACTCCGTTGTTATCAACACAAAACTATTACTGCGACATATCATCTGTAAGAGAAAAATAAGTTATTTGTAACTAATTCATAGTGAGCTATGACCTACATTTGAAAAACTAAAGTTGGTGCTGATATCTCAAATTCTAGAAGAGTTGGTATGAATTTCATATTTTTCTCGAAATCACTTTGAAAAACTGCCATAAGAATGTGAAATTCCTATTAGAATATTTTCATAAATAAAGAAGTTACGGAGGAGACATGAAAATGATCAAAATCTATTTTTTGAGTATAAAACAAAAACGAATAGATTCTATCAAAATATTTTTCCACATAATAGTTAGCCTTGACAAACTCTACATTTGGTGTCATTTAACCGACCTCGTATCTCTCACCGTCAAAAAGATACCCATGGTGAGCATGGTAAGTGGGACACACTGTATTTTGCTTAGTGGATTCTCAACAACATTTTTAGGTAGGTATGTAGAACGAACTGGAAGAATTCAGTTGTAAAGCTCTCCTACTATTATATAGTTCTGTGAAACTAGAACATGGACCTATTGTCACTTTGAAAACACACTTCAATTTCAATCAAAATCTAGTAGCCATGACTATATGGCAGCATATAACAAGTTATTATTGATAAATGAATAAATACCTACTAGATTCGAGTGCCATTCCTGCGAATCTCGTATCAAAACAGCGAATTTGTATTTATTATAACAGAGTTGGCTGTCTTTACTGACTATAGTACTTCATATAATGACGAAAATCTAAAGTGTGGAACTTTTTTTATCACTTGCAGTATACAAAAAGTTCAGATTTCGCCCGGAAAATCAATTGGAAAGAAGCAGAGAGAAATACTTGCCAATTATTCGACAAAGCTACCAGTACTGCCCAGTAAAGCAGCTGCTTATGTCCCAATGCCCTACATTTTCAGGTAAACACTTGGTATATTAATGACAATATAAACCCAAGGAAATACAGGGTGTTAGTGAATAAGTACGACAAGTTCCAGGGGGTTATTCCTCCTGATATTTTAGGAAATGATATTCATACGAACACGTGTCTTAACTTGCTTCGTTTTGAGGTACAGGATGTTGAAGTTGTAAGTATTATTAATTTTTTATAACCTTCCTGTATAAGCTTTCATGGTGCCAAAACGCAGTATGGTTGGAAACTGGTCATTGATCAATCTCAATGGGTTTCTTGAGAGCACAACATTGAAATTTGGAGCCAAATCGAATTTTAATTGTTTCCTCAAAAACTAAGGGAGATACCAAACTCAACACGAGAGATGAAAAGTTGGTACCTATTTCAATTAGTGAGGGTTGCTGGGCTGTGTGCACGTGAATATATACCAAAGAAAGGAAGATTTGTATTTCGTGCAAGATAATTTATTCAATATTCGTAGGAGGAAGTATTCCCAACAACATATAATCTCCAGAATTCCAAGAAAAATCCCAATACCTACCTCCTGTTCCTATCCTCCCTAGGAACGCATGATGTTCTTTGAACATTATAGGGATTTCCTTTCGTGCGCTCCAAAATCGATTAAAAAAACCAAAACAAACTTTCTCACACAAGATTAATCATAATATTTCTAATTCTCCATTAAAAAATGAATGATTTATAGTAAATATGAACAACGAAAATAAGAAACAAATGAAAAATTAAACGTAAGAAACAATCTATTATAACAGAGGTATATAACAAATTCAATTTGATTTGAATCAGAGAAGTACTGTCCTTTTTTGATTTATACATATCATTAGTACATGTATGTACGTTCAATACTCATTTTATAAAATCAGTTCAAACAGAGCGTGCCGCAATATCATTCAATTTGAAAGTGTATGTGAAATATTTTTCAGTAGATTAGGAAATGTTTCAATAGATCAGTAGATCAATATGCAAATCAGAAGATCTACTGAAAATTCAGTAGAACTGGCAACCCTGTGGTGGACGAAAAGTTAGTGTCTGCGAACGAAAAGTACTTGCTTTCGTAAATAGTCGGTTTTTCGTTCGGAAATTAGAACGTAAAATCGTTTTCTTTTTGGATTTGGATATGAAAGTCTCAAAGGTTATACTTTGTTAGTCGGTTTTTGAAAAATAATATTCCTTTCACAATTTCAGAATGCCAGCTGCACCAACTCCTACCAAGATAAATAATCTAAGAGCCAGAAGCCCGCCGTATCACCTATTATTGGATCACACCATAGCTGTCATATGGTTGTTATTCGCTGAGCAAGAATACGACTGTCCACTAGGTAATATTATGTGTTATCATAATATGCATTGACAGGTAGGTGAAGTTCACTTTCACTAACTCACACAGCACATGACATCCATTGGACGTCCATTTTAGGTCCATCTCAATTCCAAACGTCCATGGGCATGTAATGGACATCCAATGTACGTACAAACATGGATTATCATTGGATGCTCTGAATTGTATGTACAGTGAACGTCTACTCAATGTCCAACAACCCATGTACGTAGAATGTACATTCACTGTACGTATAAAGATGGATGTACAATATGTATGTTCCAAAATTAACGTCCATTCGACATCCGTCATCTCAAGGTCTAAAACTCTCATGGACGTTTGATCAACAGCCATTGTACGTACAGAGACGGACGTACATTATTGGACGTCCATTTAACACGTACAGAGACGGACGTACATTATTGGACGTCCATTTAACGGCCATTCTAAGTCTAAGCATTCATGGATAACGTTTGAACATTAATTATGAGTATATGAAGAATTGTTCAAAGTAAATATCTATTTGGAATCATTTTAATTCTGAAGGTTTATGGACGTTAAATGAACGTCCGTTGTACGTTCAGAGATGGACGTGAGACTATTGATTTTTCAGCCACTTGGAGGGGAAGCAGAAGGTCAGATCGGCTGGTAGACAAGCAGTAGTGTCTGGCGTGATGCTGACGCCATTATCAGTTAGTAAATGACCGGAAACATGACGTGTTGTGTTTGTGATGAATTGTGGAATGCAGAATGTGCAGGACTAGATCATTCGAAGTAGGTATGAAAGCATGCATGTTCGAATGTGATTTCATATATCTAATATAGTTATCAGTTATTGCCTTATGCTTTCTCATCCTACGGGTAAGTTATTTATTTTCAATGGGCGGCTGGATTTGGGGTATGGACAATCGACTCCTACCTATAATATAGCAACTTATAATTTTTTTCTCACAGAAACAAGAATTCAAAGTGGACTGAAGAAGACATAAATCAACGATATATTCATATTTATATAATCATCACCAAATATTTATATCTGAATAGAAAAACCTATATTTGCTACCTACTGTTTCTTCATTTGATTTCCAAAGATGAGCATCCATTATACGCCCACAAATAAACGTCTCCTGTGCGTCCAGAGGGGTGTCCTCAGGACATCATCCAATGGACGTCCATTGGACGTTTAACGTCCAATTTGGTACGTTCAATGGATGCTCAGATATCGACATCCATTGTGAGTGCAAATATGAACATCCATTGTACATCCGAATATAGATATCCACTGGACGTCCAAAGTGGTGTCCTCAGGACTTTCAGTGGACGTTCATTGGACATTGAACGTCCACTCAAGTACGTCCATCGGACGTCCTCACGATGCGAAGTGGACGTACATTGTACGTACATTGGACATACATGTGCTGTATGTGGTAAAGTGGAGTTTTGGAATGCTTTATTGGTTAACTATATTCGATACAAAAATATACCCGAAATACCACAATGTTTAGAGAGACCGAGATACTTATACAGGTTGTCTGAAAAGGTCATGTCGTTAATGATAGGGCAGATAGAGTGAATCAAAATAATGTTAGTATTTCATATGAAAAAAAATGTCTATCGCACTTCGTTACGGAGTCATTGACCTTGAAAGTTTGAATAAAAAAATATATATTCCATGCATAACTTCCAAACTGTCGCCATGGCATCAATGATATTCGGGCAACTGAATGAACTCATACTAATGCTCCTTTTGATATGTAAACGGCTATTCAGTGATTGGGAATCAAAATGTAAAACAATAATTCATGGTAGGTACAAACGATTTTCTCCGAGTTTCCTTGGCATAGAGTATGCTTTAACTCTGAGGACCCTTATTACCAGTGTGCTGCGGAAATATCCGAGATCATCATGCTCGGAATGGACACATACATACCTCATTCTTCGAAAAAATCATCACCATCGAAACCCTGGTTCAACAGAAACTGTTCTAGAACTGTTGCCTTGAAACAAACAGCCTACCATCGCTGGCGCAAAAACCCTAACCTCGCGACTAGAGCAGAATACGTTGATGCCAGAAATAACTAGAGCCAAACAATTGATGCTTCGAAAGAAACATACAATGCCAAGATAAGATCAAAACTCATAGATTGTCCCAATGGCTCCCGTTCGTTTTGGTCCCTTGCTAAAGCGGTCGGAAGAAATTTCACTGATAGTTCATTTCCACCACTGTCCAAATTCGACGGCACATTAACAACAACATCGCAGGAGAAAGCAAATATTTTTGCAGAGATTTTCGCAGCAAACTCCACTTTAGATTCCCAAGGAAAAATACCGCCAGAGATTCCACCCGTTGAGAGTCGAATGCCCGAAATCGTCTTCCGTCAACGCACTATCAGACGGATTTTGCTTGGTCTCAAAACGAATAAGGCTAACGGTCCTGATTGAATTCCATCCATTATCCTCAAAAAATGTGCACCAGAATTAACACAGATTCTCTGCAAATTGTTTACCGTCTCGTACAGTTCGGGTATTTCTCCATCATGCTGGAAGACTGCTAGAGTCTAACCAATCCCCAAAAAAGGGAACAAAAACCTGCCCAACAACTACAGGCCCATTGCCCTGTTCTCAGTAATTTCCAAAGTGATGGAGAAAGCCATCAATATTGAGCTTATCAAATATCTGGAGAGCTCGGGTATCATCAATGATAGACAATACGGCTTTCGCCACCGAAGATCTACTGGAGATCTACTTGCCTACGTCACCCATTTATGGCAAGCTTCATAAGAAAAACACGGGGAATCTCTAGCTGTCGTGTTGGACATATCGAAAGCATTCGACCGTGTTTGGCACGAAGGACTCCTGCACAAACTACCATCATACGGCTTACCACCTCAGCTATGCCATCTCTTATCGAGTTTTCTTTCAGGCAGATCGCTTCATGTGGTGGTGGACGGTGTATCGTCTGATACAATTGGCATCAGTTCCGGCGTTCCACAAGGATCAATTTTGGCACCAACATTATTCCTTCTTCATATCAATGATCTGTTGGGAGTAACAATTTGCCCCATCCACAGCTTTGCAGATGATAGTACCCTCCATAGTGCGTTCTCTTCCAGAATTCCCATTTCTTCCCAGGAAACTTAGAACTCACGGCGCAGGCAGGTCAATGCTGTCAATGAGGACCTTGCTGAAATCACAGCCTGGAGAACCAACAATCTAGTTGAATTCAACGCCACCAGGACTCAAGCCTGTATTTTCTCTAGAAAGGCGGAACTCAGTATGCCCGACATTGTAATGTCTGGCACCACCATCCCCACCGAGCCCACCATATCTATGCTCGGTATTTCCATCAGCAACACTCTTTCATGGGATAATCATGTCAGATCCATCGCAAAAACTCGGATTCTTGTTCCGTGCGAAAAGCTATTTTACACCTCAACAGGTCCTCATGATCAACAAAGCGCAGATACGGCCTGTTTTAGAATACTGTTTTGCACATATGAGGTTCAGCACCAAAACATACGCTGATGCTCTTAGATTCCATCCAGAGAAGAGCCATCCGCCACTCACTCACTCTTTGACATCATTGGAACACCGTGGAAAGGTCGGCAACCTTCCACTTTCCTATCGATACTTCCACGGGAAATGTTCTTCGGAAATCTCTGCTATCATTCCTTCACTAGCAATACCAGTCAGACGAACTAGACAAGCCCAGTCAGCACATCCTTTCGTTGTCAACCTCGAAAGATGTCGAACAGCACTTTATCAAAACTCCTTCATCCATAGAACTGTTAGGCTCTGGAATCCATTGCCTGAGGAAGTATTCCCAACAACATATAATCTCCAGAAGTTCAAGAAAAATTCCAATACCTACCTCCTACCCCTATCCTCCCTAGCAACGCACGATGTTCTTTGAACATCATAGGGATTCCCTTTCGTGCGCTCCAAGCGATAAAAAAAATTCTTCATCCATGAATATTTGAACTCAGAATGGCCGTTAAATGGACATCCCAATTTGTATCATCCTATGAGAGAGTTTAGTCCTTGAATTCACATAATATGGATGTCCAACAGACGTTAATATTGGAACGTATGTACTTTGTACGTCCATTTTTATGAATACAAAGAATGATGTACATTCCACGTACATTGATGGTTGAACATTAAATGGACATCCACTAGACATACAGTTCGAAGCATCCAATGATATAATCCATGTATGTACGTACACTGGATGTCCATTCATGTCCTTGGACGTTTGGAATTGAAATGGACCTGAAATGGACGTCCAATGGATGTCATGTGCTGTGTGGGTAATCTAAATGATTTTCTGAGCAGGCATAGTGCAACTTCAGTGGGCCCTCTCCTTTCTGAAGACGGTCCACACTCGCCAAGGGGACTACTCAAAAGACGTGGAGATCTGCATCGACGCCATCGAGGAGATCCTCCTGAACCAGTACGCTGATCTGTCGAAGGACATGGGAGCAATCAACAGGCTGGATGAATCTGTCACTTACCAAGATGGCGCTCTCGGTTGCAAGTGAGTGCGAATACATTTGAAAGCGTTTAGTAGGGTTGTCATGCGTCCAGATTTCCCCGGACATGTCCGGGTTTTAGTAGGCGGGACGGTCCGGGCGGGATTTGATAAATAGTCAGGATTCTCGTCAGGTCCCATAAACTACTATTATGTGAGGAGAAGTTTTCTCAAAAATGTAATATTTATAGATTAAGTATTATTTATGTGACACAGCTTTGTTTCAAACTGTTGAGAATTCATTTTCACTTCACTCATATTTTCGAGTTCTAATTTTGTTTGTGCAACAACATTTTTTTTTCAGTTTTCCAGTTATCATATTTTCAAAAAATTGTTCCGTATATTTTTTATAGGGCTTTAAGCCAACCAAAACGCGTGTAACGTCGCACCATATTTTGCGTAACTCTGTGCACTATAGCGTTACCACCGATACAACAGGCCTGCATGCTCCGTGGGTGACGTCACTTAGTCAGGCCTAACCAGCGGCTCGAAACGACAAGCGCTTATAGCGCTATAAGGCGACCGCGTATTTCGATTTTAGTTTTAGATCATCATTGAGCCGATTTTGCTGTTTTTTGAAGGGCTTCCGGTTAAAAAAGGATGCCAGTCTTCAACTGAGCCCTTCTTCGCACCCCATTCGATTTTATTATGGAAAAACGAAGTTTTAAAGCAAAAACCTGGATAAAACACAAATATCCACCTACAGCAACCCATTCGAATTAAATATATTGGCAAAAATTGTGGTGAAGGTAAACTTCACACCTACTTATACAGGGCCCGCAGAACATGAACTTATCGTGAGATTGATCGAAAGAAAATTGTGGAAAATGTATTTCATTTTGATTGACATTCCGTTTGTTACAATCACCTATATTTATCTTGGAGAATCCCTATTACCTGAAAAAATAACCAGTGAGTGTTTTCAATTTTCTGTTGTTGGATTTTTCACCCAAGTGGATCGTTACACTTGAAACCGTAATTTTTAAGGGTAAAACCGCATTTATCATGCGATGGTTTTTTTTGAAAATTGTTTTCGGTACTCACGTATTTTTGTCTGATGAACCAAATTTTATAATGAAAATGTGAACAATTAACCACTATTCATTGAGATATTTCAAGAAAAATTTTGAAATTTCGCCTTCTTTCTCCCCTTGTGTTGGGGGCATGTGAAGCTACTTGCTCTTATTTTATCATTGGGCACTTTATATACTCATGATGTACTTCGATGGCACATTTTTATATAGAAAATTCAACAGGAAATATGATTTTTATGGCGAGTTTTTCATATTTAGTGAACAAGCATTCCAGATGACGACCATTTAATCAATAGTCAATCAAAATACGAGATGTCAATAGATTGCTTTCGAATGACATTACACACGCCATTATTTTGAATGATATTCTTCCTTCTATGGATTAATCTCAAGAAAATCATATTTATAGTTGAATTATATATAAATTGTCCAATATGATGAAAGAAGAAGGAAAATTTGTTCTAAATGCCATCCAGAAGACAGGTGAAAAAGAAGGTGAAATTTGGAACTTTTCAGTCAAATATCTTCATGATAAATATCATGATAAATGCAGTTTTACCTTTTTTGAGTAGAGTGTTTGTAGTTCATGTTAATATGATAGTTGCAATTTGATCATTGGAATGAATTCTGCATTCATTGCCACGAGGCAAATGACTGTTTTCAGAAAGAAATTTGAGAATGAGAATTAAAAATGCCCGTTTATTATGAACATCCAAGAAAATTTCCTCGAATTCAGAGATGATTTTGTTGACTATAATATACGAATACAAAACTAACTGCACAATCAAAGCTTTTCTATTTTTCCTCTACTTATACTTTTTATGAGAGAGTAATTGTCTTCTATTATTAATTCATCATTATAAATTAGGCTCTGTTTACTACTGAACTTAGACGGAGTAAAATCCTCGCGGTGAATTGCATATACCCACATTTTCGATAGCTCCTCGTCCAACGGGAAACTAAAAGCATGAACTTTTGAACCACCCACATAATTCCCCCGACAAAAGGGAACACAACACTTGAAAGGCATTGCTATTTCGCCGATCACAACACAAAATATTTCACAAAACAGTAATTTTTCCGCCAATTATTTTGATGAATAAACAACAAAAGAATTCGGGACCGTTTCAAAAACATACGTGAATCACCGATGAATTAACACGAACTGACGCGTTAGTCGACAAGCGATTAAATAAAACACTAGCCTCTCTTGGTGACGTCACGAGCTGTTTACGTCAGAGTCTGCTGGCCTTGTTGTATCGGTGGTAACGACTCAGTACATCGGAATCGTACACAGTTGTAGCTCCATCAGGTGATATCACCTGATGAAGCTACAGTGTTAGCGAAACATGTCGTGTGTTTTAGAATGTTGTGGCAATCTTATCGTTTGTGAAGTTCTTACATTTTGTTGCATGTTTGTTGCACCCTAGACGTTTCTCAATGCGCAGGTGCTTCTTGGGTTGTTCTGATTGGTCTATACCCAGTCAACACACGGACATTCGATGGACATCCATTGGACGTCCATTTAGGATATTTGGGATATCCAGAGAATATCCAGTGATATCCGATGTATATCTTATGGACGTCCAATGGACGTGCCGAGTGGAAGGAGTTGGACTTCTATAGGATATCCTTCAGGGACATCCATAAGACATTTTTCAGGGATATCCATAAGATATTGTTCACAAATATCCATAAGACATTTTTCAGGGATATCCATAAGATATTGTTCACAAATATCCATGAGATATTTTTCAGGGATATTTACTAAATATCCTCAACAATATAGAACACCATGTATAATATTCCATAATGAATTAGGAACTATTATAACGAATTCAACGGTACCGGATTGGATAGGGTTATTTCAAACGATTACGAAGATATTTGCATTCGAAGTTTTCATGCATATGCTCATTGAGGATATGGAAATGTGAATATCTTCCTAATCGTTTGTAGAAATCCTATCAAACACAGTATCGTTTAATTCGTTATGATAATCCTTAACCGATTATGGAATAAAATACAAGGTGTCCCGTTTGAAAATGCCATCCTCGGTTAAACCGAAAGTGCGGTAAAGCAAGTAGATATGTCGAATAATATAAAATGAACTATAATTCATGACCCCAATTGACGTTTTACTACCTACAATAATGAAAAAGTTATAGGAGTGAACCACCTTAAAAAATCACCAGGTAGGAGTATGTAAAAAAATAAAATTTATTCAATTGTTGCAAACCGAATAACAAATGTTATAATGTGAATATAAATCAAACTGAATAAAATTTTTTATATATAAAAAAACAAGTAGGTATACATTCAACAAAGTATAAAATAATAAATATTCTAATTGAATTTGCAAATAACAAAAAATAAAACAGGTCACTATATGAGAATTAAACAAAGGAAATAAAGGAATACTGTTATGATGTGAATATAAAACTAACTAAATTAAAATATGAATATATAAAAAAGAAGTAAACATGCAAAAAAGTATAAAATAATAAATATTCTTATTGAATTTGCAAATCACTACAAATTAAAAGTTATTTTGACATAAATATGATTTTATGTTTTCTTTGGATATCTTATGGCTATCCATAAGATATCTTCTGATGGATATCCGCTATAAATCCATGGATGAATATCTCATGGATGTCCATCTGAAGACCACAAAAAAGTAAATATATGAGAGCTATTTTCGAGTGATTGTATATTTTTGTACGAAAACATTGAACAATAGAGAAAAATTCCAAACTGTGGTGTTGTTATTTATATGAATTCATATTTGCATCGGATATCTTAATTGTGGCTATAAACATATTATACCTACATAACAATAGTTATATGATGGAAAACTACCTTTGAATTTCTAATAAACATGGGATTTGCATGTGATATTTGTGATGATTCGTATTGTTTTGAACCATTCTCAATTAACAATTTTTGTTCGCTAAACGAACATCTTATGGACGTCCATAGGTGATCCGCATCAGAATATCCATTTGATATCCTCTGACGGATATCCTATGGATATCCATTTCATGTCCCAGGATATCCCGACCTGAAATGGACTTGAAAAGGATATCCATAGGATATCCTGTGTTATCTGGGTAGGAATCGCCTATGCATTATGTTTGGACAAAACGGATTCGTCGTGTTACCAAAAGCAACGGCGCGCAACTTATGCAAAAGATACCCCATGGGCCAAAGTATCGAATTTGAGTGTGCCTGGGGATGATCATGCGTTAAATCTCCTTCCTAATATTTATACTGTACTTTGTGGCGTAGTAACATGGTGAAGCAAACTATACCTTTCTCTCTCAACTACGATGAAATGATGCGAAAAGCTCGAGAAGCCGAAACCTCAGATCCAGCTCACCACACAAAATCCATTACGTCTACGGAGGCCGAGGAAGAATTGGAAAGTATCAAGAAGGCCGCTAAAGTCGAATCACTCGAGAAACTAGGTGAGTTTTAATGAACTGAAGGTAAATTATTATATAGTACAACGCCCAACTTGCTTTAGAAATCGCTAAGGCTAACAATATTATATCCCAGCACCTCTTCCAGATAGCACTATAGGTAATTTATAGATATCATGATAGTTATTTTCCTAACAAGTGCGCAAAGTGTTACTTTTCCGCACGCACAGAGAAGAACGGTCCAGGTACACAAGTACACTTGAGAAAAATTCAATACCCACAAATATGTTTATCTGATGGCATGTCATAATGACAACGTTATGTCACTCAATTTTGATGACATAAGGAAGCTCATTATGGGACTAAGTACCATAATGAATTCATTATGGGACTAAGTACCATAATGAATTCATTATGGTACTAAGTACCATAATGAAATTCTATAAGGAAAACATGTAATGGTTTGATCAAAAAAGTTTATTCAAAATGCATAACTATGTACAAAACTATTTATTATAAATGGTAAAAAAACAATTACTACAATTTGTAATATTAATATAATGGCAAAGCACAGCTCACTCACCTAATATTTGAAACTACACAATACTTACTCCTTTAAAAATAGTTGTCATTGTGACATGTCGAAAATGCAGTTTTTAATTTTTCGAAAATGTATTGATATAAATGCCATCAGATAAAATTTTGTATGAAATACGAATCATAAACAATCATTATGGCACACGCCGTGTTATCGGACTCGGCTATGCCTCGCCCGATAACATTCACGACTTGTACCATAATGATCGTCTTTATGATCCTTATTACATAAATAACTATAATGAACTTTTGTACCATTACGAAATTTTTTTTCTGATATCGACTTCTAGTGGCAGGTTAACTATGCTCCTGGAACAGGCCATCTTTCTTGTGCTTGATTAATTTTTATCGATGTGTTTAATACTCAGTACACAACAATCCACCTAACATTAATATAATTGTCCCTCAATCCTTGCTTTCTATGAGTGATGAAAGGAATAATTCTGCCATTATTACCAGTTTAATAACAACAGGTAACAGCTAGTTCACTTGATTTCTCTGTTTCGTCATCACTCGGCTAGTTTCGAAGACCCACGATTACGCCACGAGCTGACTGCTCAACTCTTCTGCACTTCATTCCATTAATGAACTCAGTCTGTATCTGTACTAAGAATATGTACCTTTGGTGTTTGCGAACACTTATGCGCGCCTTTTTCTATTCTGGACCATTTGTGTTGTGCATGTAAGTTAAGTGATTGTGACTATTCCAAAAACATTGATCTCAGTGAAATTATCACTATGGAGCGACTAGCCCCAGGTCGAGAGTTGAAAAATCGAAGTGTGCACCTACAGGTGAAGAAGTCTGGGAGATAATATAGCAATGTTTCAAAGGGAATTACTTAATGTTCAATGGTGATTAAACTGTCTAATCAATGTTATTCAACACTTCAATAATCCTGAGTTGATTTCAAATCTATTCATTCGTTAACGATCAATGAACTATATAATTGAATGTCTGTTGCAGGTATACCAATTCAGGTAAAATATTTTATCTACCACTATCATACTGTATATCTGTCCCATATAGTATTCAAGTTTTTAACTGTGACTATTGAATGTTTAATAACCATTATTAAAGTTTTTTCTCTGTGCGCAAATACAGTTAGGCGAACGACGCGGAGCGGAGTTCGAATATGTTTTTGCGTGCGGAAAAGACACGTTGTGCACGTGTTAGGAACAACGTTTTTCCTACGAGCTTCATATCAGATAAAAAGGGAAATAAAAAAAATTATAACTTATTAAAAATGTAACTATACAACAATCACATATAACAATAAAATATAATAATAGAAAATCACAGCATCCCTACGAGCTTCATATCAGATAACAACGAAAATAACAAAATTTCAACTCAAATTACAATTCATTGAATAATTTTTAGTTAAAATTGATAGAAATTGCTAATCAACAAATAGTTACATATCAATGAAATAAAATGATAGAAAATTGAATCATTTGTTCCTATTATTTATAATGAGATGAAAATCAAATATCTGGAAGAACGGTTGGAAAGTAAAAGAGATAACGGCTTCTTATAGTGCATACAATGGTCTACACTACAGCAACTAAAATGAATATAAAATGATCCATACCAGTAAAATTTGTGGGTAGTTTCACTTATCCTTACGCTGTGCGGATAACACCCATATCCGCATTGAGTGCGGAAATGTATTAATTTGCGCACGCTCGTAGGAAAAAATAATATCGTTTCGGGACATTGAAATGCCTATTCTCTGAACCCACTTTGAATATCTCCTCCCATTTTCGTATACATTCTGTGGACCATATTCATAAGATTTTTTTTATAGAATTTTTTTTTTGTTTTTTATTGCTTGACGCGCACGAAAGGGAATCCCTATAATGTTCAAAGAACATCGTGCGTTCCTAGGGAGGATAGGGACAGGAGGTAGGTATTGGAATTTTTTTTGAACTTTTGGAGATTATATTATGTTGTTGGGAATACTTCCACAGGCAATGAATTCCAGAGCCTAGCCATGCAAAAAAAGAAAGAAGAGTTCCAATGAACATTAGTCGAAAATATCTCCTGAGGAGGGCTCCTGTCAAATGCAGTGGAAATGAAAATATGCCAAAATTTCATTCAGGAGTGTATAATATATAGAGTGGAACTTCTTTAAATATTGCTCAAACTTTTTTGTATTCATATTTTTCGACAATTTGGTATCGGATTATAGAAATTCACACCTCTTCACAGAAATGAAATTGTTTGATGTAAAGAAAATAGATGATTCTTGTTATAGTCATTATGATTTAAAGATTGGCAACATTATGCATAAGATTATGTGAGGTGTAACAATATTTTTAAATCGATATCAGTCTATAAAATCACACATCTGATCGATATACGGAACAAGATGCACCTTTTCTTCTGTAGAGAGGTTTGGATTATCATAATCCAAGATTGAATTGTTGACAAATATTCATACAAAAAAGTTCTAACAATATTTAATGTGGCCCTTCCTTTAGTATACACTTCTGAATGGAATTTCGGAATGATTTTATTCTCACTGCATTGGGCATGATAATAAGTTTAGTTCTTGTACCAAATTGCATCATTTTATAACATGGCGTTTCGGATATATTCGAGAAATATCATCTTCAGAAGTTCCCTTTACAGGGGACTGTTTAAGAGGTTATATACCGGGTGTGCCAGTATACCTGTTCCAATAAATTATCTCAGCCATTTAAAAAGATGTAAAGGACCCCGCACCGCATCAATGGGAAAATGGCTTTCGGTGAATTTACTCAAATTTTTTATGTATGGTAGAACTCGTGGTGCTGATCAAATGTCTTCATTGCACCAACGCTCTGAAATCAACAGTTTATATTATATAGGGTGATGAAGTTGACTTTTCCAAAATTTTAGATAGAAATTGTGAAGACACCTTTCATAATTTCAAAACCAAATCAACTGTGCATTGATTTTTCGAATGATCGATACGAATCTTCTATGAACTGTAATAATTCCTGCACGTACTAACAATATACAGGGTGGGTCGGAACATAGGGAATAATTCAGTGGTTTTCGGAAAAGTGGGCGGTGGAATTTCATTTGAACTCTGTGGTATACAAATATCATCCCCAATTCGTGATATTGGCATCTCCTGATCAGACATATTATATACAAGATGTTTTATTTTTGATAAAGTCACATCCATGTTAGGTAGGTACTTACTTATTATTGGCATCCTTATTATGACTTACAACTTGAACAACCTATTGGGAAACTCATTCATTCCATGATGAATGTCCACTCTGCAAATACGTGAAATATACGGAGTGGATGAAAAATCAATGGTCTTTGCTAATAACTTCTCAAAAATAGTATGTACAGATTCTCGTGATCCATTTCATTGGAATTAATCATTGATAATAAACAGTTTACTACTTTTATTTTTGTTTGAGGGTTGAGATATTCTCGATTTGAGTATTACGAGTTGTATTCTAGAAACTGTTCAAGAAGTTGAATAAATTCAACTACTTTATTTCGAGAAACGAATACGTTTCATGAAATAGTGATCGAGGAAATATAATTGCTCGTCATAACACGAAAGTATTAACACTATGTAAGGTACACAAGTTCTGTTGTGATTGAATATCAGAATATTTTGTGATCCATAATAATTGTATATTCATTGTTCTTGTTTCCTATTGTTGATGGTTCCTCTATCATTTGAAAAACTTATTATGATGCAGTACGCTCTTACATATTATTCAAAATATACTACATCGAATGGTTCAAATTATTTTTATTGAATATAATGTCGTTATGAAACACTCCGTATATTTCACGTATTTGCAGAGTGGACATTCATCATGGAATGAATGAGTTTTCCAATAGGTTGTTCAAGTTGAAAGTCATAATAATTAAGGAGGCCAATAATAAGTACCTAACTTGGATGTGGCTTCATCAAAAATATAACATCTTTTATATAATATGTCTGATTAGGAGATGCCAATATCACGAATTGAGATGATATTTGTATACTACAGAATTTAAATGAAATTCCACCGCACACTTTTCCGATAACCACTAAATTATTCGCTATGTTCCGAACCATCCTGTATATTGTTAGTACGTGCAGGAATTATCATACTTCATAGTAGATTTGAATCACTCATTCGAACAATCAATGCACAGTAGATTTGGTTTTGATATTATGAAAGGTGTCTTCACAATTTCTATCTAAAATTTTGGAAAAGTCAACGTTATCACCCTATATAATCTTAACTGTTGATTTTAGAGCGTTGGTGCAATGGAGACATTTAATCAGCACCACGAGTTCTACAATATATAAAAAATTCGAATAAATTCACCGAAAGCCAATTTCCCATTGATGCGGTGCGGGGTCCATTATGAAAATACATGATCTACTACGATTCTAATAATTTGAAATTATTATTGAAGTCAAAATCAGGATTACAAAAATATCGCAGCCTACTGCAATTCGTTCAATTTTGAATTTCAATTGTCGTTTTCTCCATCAAATCAAATTTAAAATAAGAAGTGGCATACAACGGTAATTTTGGGTAGAAATCAAAAATTGCAAAGAATATACAAGGTGCTATCTAAAATAAAAGAGTTAGAGTGACTTCCAATTTTTGTTTTTCTCAGTTAAAGCTTCCTTAACCGAAATGGCTTTGATAATTCATCGGAACAGGTATACTGGGACATCCGGTATAAAACATCAGATAATTATAATGATTAACCCATGCTAAATGTGGAGTTAATAGGTATAGCAGACAAGTGAACATGTTCATCAAGGAATTTTGATCTGTCGAAATATACAGGGCATTTCATTCAAAAATATATATGCAGGGTGAGTCATGAGGAACTGTACAAACTCCTACCCCGAATAGTAGCCCTTTTCAACAGCTCCTTCGATTTGTCTGATTTTTTTCATGGAATATTCCTCTACAAATATTATTCTTTGTTTGTCAATTTACAGTTGTTGATATATTTTGTAAAATGATATGTTTACCTATAGGTATATAATTATGTACTTCCTTATACCAGAGCCTATTCTATCTGGAAGTTATTTGTTCAATAAATAAAATAAATAAAAATAAATAAAATCGACTGACATCTCCAGAATCAGGAAAATCCAGGACCGTTCCTGAAAAATTTCGATAGTTTAGTTTTTATCAAAATGTACATTCTGTATATGGTTTTTGTAAACTGTGACAGGGAATTCTCAAAGCACACAAACAAGCATCGAGAATAAAATAGTCAAAATTCTCCTCACATTTTCACGGAATTTTTCGAAAAACGAATTATAAGCAAAAACGAAAGTTTGCATGGCAACAAATTTATTCATTCGAAAATGATTACTTCGCCACGCATACATTTCACAAATTGAAGTAAGATTCACATTTTCAATGCTTTCGCTAGTTTAGCCCAATGAAAATCAACATGTTCTCTCATTTTCAGGCCTGGACTTCGTCATTACATTTTTTGTGGAGGGTAATAATCACCCTGTAGATCTTTTCAGATCAGTGAATGGGGTATCTTATTGAGATGTTAATGGTCATCGATTCAAATAATCCGATATAGTTGAACATAAAATGAAGGTATTTCACAATTATTTTTCGAAAGCTATACTGACAAAGGCGGATAATAATTCCAGTATGGGAAATAAGTGACCAAATTATTAATTATAGAACTATTTATAGCGATGACCATCAACAGTTTCACAGATACCCCATACACTGATTCGAAAACGCGATCTACAGTGTGATTATTGTCCTCCACAAAAAAATTTAATTACTCAATCCAGCCCTGAAAATAAAATAATATATTGATTTCCATCGAGCTGAAACATTAAAATTGAAAGTCTCACTTTTATTCATAAAATTCATGGGTTGCGAAGTATTTCAATGAAATATCAACATTATATAGAAAATCGTTAAAAGTATTGTATCGTCTCCCATTTGATACACCAACCAATCAATTGTTTGAAATAACAAATACGTATTCTTTAGATGAAATATATAGAATTGAAACTCTTAAAATATCATATAATATCATAAATAAAATATTGAAGTCGAATATTATTTTTTTACAGAATTCTGAAATTCATAATCATGAAACTAGACAAAATATAACTTGTTTCATCTTGACGCCGCTAGCTCCATAATCGGACAAAAAAAGATTTACTCATTCAGCCTTAACTGAATTCTACGAAAGCGTAGAAAGGCCACTGTTGTGTGTATTCTATTTTATTTCTTTATTCAGACTTTTTTCTCTGAATTCGAACTTTTTTGTCTGAATTCAGACTTCAAAGTCTGAATTCAGACTTTTTTCTCTGAATTCAGACTTTAAAGTCTGAATTCAGACTTTTTTCTCTGAATTCAGACTTTTTTCTCTGAATTCAGACTTTTTTCTCTGAATTCAGACTTTAAAGTCTGAATTCAGACTATTTTCTCTGAATTCAGACTTTTTTCTCTGAATTCAGACTTTTTTCTCTGAATTCAGACTTTAAAGTCTGAATTCAGACTTTTTTCTCTGAATTCAGACTTTTTTCTTTGAATACAGTATCTTTGCATGCCATGCTACCCAACCATTGTTGAGTTAGTATCGTTAATGTCGAATATAGTTCTCGAGTTATTGATGATCTATTTAATCATCAATCTTGCATTATATCAGAAGGATTGATTTGGTCATAAGTTATACTATTTTGGCAGCACTTATGCTGTCAACTACCCTATGAAAAGTGAGACTCACCATATATATTATATAAACTATATTCTCGCTTTTTATATAGGGTATAATAGTTATTTATGTATTAAGAGAATTATGAGGGCCTTAATTACCGATGGCAAAGTTTGCGTCCCGAGGGCCCGAGGGACAGCAATTGCCAGAGGTTATTAAGGCTCTATAATTCCCGTGATACATAGATAATTTTATTTCTGACTGATTTCATTCATTAGATACCTTCCCGATTAAAAGTTAGACATGTTTTTCCGTATAGTTTCAATGTCATCAGAACGTCAGATGATGATCTTGACTACCGCGAATAGGAGATTCCTTATTGCTACGTTATTGCGTGGTTGTTGCTATGCATTTCTTATTTAATTTCAGCTAGAGGGAATTATAGCATCTATAACATCCCAAGGGAGTTATGACCCTCATTATAGATATCGTAACTATGACGATATAAGCTTATAATGTCACTGTCAGAAATAAATATATTTGAATAAGCATCACATCATTTATTATAGACGTTTTGACGTAGTGACCTGCAAATAATAATAAAATTAATCAACCCCATGAAAAATAAATGACATAAAAGGTATAGGTATACTTACTGAAATCAGTGTATTACCCTCGGTATTACCTAATGTGAATGTGTTATTCAATGAATTAATAGAAAAAAGTCTGAATTCAGAGAAAAATGTCTGAATTCAGAGAAAAAAGTCTGAATTCAGACTTTAAAGTCTGAATTGAGAGAAAAAAGTCTGAATTCAGACTTTAAAGTCTGAATTCAGAGAAAAAAGTCTGAATTCAGACTTTAAAGTCTGAATAAAGAAATAAAATAGAATACACACAACAGTGGCCTTTCTACGCTTTCGTAGAATTCAATGAACTACCTGACAATATAAAAAATTGCAGAAATATAGGTACATTCAAAAATGAAGTGAAAAAACTGATTATTTCTGAGCGAACTGGATAAAACGCCATTTTTTTCTACAAATATTATTCTTTGATTGTCAATTTACAGTTGTTGATATATTTTGTATAATGATATGTTTACCTATAGGTATATAATTATGTACTTCCTTATACCAGAGCCTTTTCTGTCTGTAAGTTATTTGTTCAATAAATAAATAATTAATCGAATGAATAAATAAAATAATCTCCAAATAAATATATTTTTTGCCAAAATTTTCGTTTTTTCATAAAATTCATAGTTTTTTTCAAACTGCAGTGAAAGTGTAAGAAAAATTTGGAATATTTCCTGTCACAGTTTACAAAAACGATATACAGGTTGAACTTTTTTCTATAAACTAAACAATCAAATTTTTTCAAGAACGGTCCTGGATTTTCCAGATTATGAATAATTCAGTCGATCAGAGGGTATAGTACCAAAATATTCCACAAAGAATTCAGACGAATCTATGAAGCTGTTGGAAAGTAATGACCAAAAGATGTTTTTGCCATATCTCATAATTCACCCTATATATTGGAATAGAAGTGAAGAAGACACCTTTAATACAGGGTTTCTATAAATGATCGTAACATCGTAGTAGCCGTTGAAGCTGATAAACTCACAATTGTCAGTTTTTCGATAAAATTTTCAAACGATTCTGTTTTCTACTTCGTGATTGTCGTGTTGGAAAGAGGGATGGCTTATTCCTCGAAGCAGAATACATTTATTGTAATGTCTCATAGTCGAAATGGCACATTCATCAATGGTGGATGGAGTTACTCGGTAGTAGCCTGCAAGGATGAGTACCTGGCGAAATATTCTAATGTACAGATTCAAGAATTTCCTTTGAAAGCCCACATCAGAACAGTGATCAACAGATTCATCCAAACTGGAAATGTTAATAAAAAGAAATCAACAGGGAGGCCCCAAATATCGGAAGAAGTTGTCGAAAATCTAAGGGCGCGTGTTGAGCAAAATCCCCAAGCGTCATTGAAGAGATTATCTTCACAATCTGGTGTGCCACTATAAGTACATGCCATAAAGTGTTCAAGAAAAGATTGCATATGCACCCTTACAAGACCAGTGTACTATACAGCAACTTCTGCCAATAGATATCCCACGTCGTCTGGAGTACTGCCAATGGTTCCAAAATAATCTCAACGATGACCAGCTATTGGCCCTAACATTTTTCAGCGATGAGGCTTGGTTTCATTTGTCGGGATACGTGAACTCACAAAATTTTAAGTTTTGGAGATCTGAGAATCCCCACAATTTCATTGAGACTCCACTACATTCTCAAAAAATTGGGGTGTGGTTAGCAGTTTCTCGTAGGCGAATATATGGACCGATTTTCTTCGATGGCACTATCAATGGTGAAAGGTACAGACAAGTGATGTTAAAACCATTCATCAATCAACTTGATGATGAAGAAATTCGAGTTGGCTATTTTCAGCAAGATTGGGCCACTGCCCACACCACACACGAGCAAATTTATAATATTTACAAGAATTTTATGACAACCGTGTGATAAGTCGAGGAGTTAATCCTTCTTTTCCAAAACGTTCTCCAGATTTGACGCCTTTGGATTTCTGGTTTTTTGGACATTTGAAAGACGAAGTATTCAAGAGAGACAATAATAACCTTGAAGAGCTGCAAGCCTCAATAACACATTGCTGCCAAAATATTGGCCCGGAAATGCTGAGGAACATCTTCGACAACAAACGGCGAAGAGTTTTGAAATGCTTGGAGAACAACGGATATCATTCTGAACATTTGATGTGGGTTGATGAAATGAACCGTTATTTATTACTTCTCTAATAACTATTTTTGACTTGTTCCATTATTTTTCAAACTCCAATATTGGTCTCTCCTTTCTTTGAGATACATGTCCATAGTGTATGCATGCAAAACGATATAAAAAAAGATAGTGTATATGATCACTTCCTCTCTTTTTGGTCGTTAAATGTTGTTAACAGCATTAGTAGAAAGCGGCAAATGGAAAAAAATGTCAACAGCCACTACGATGTTACGATCATTAATATATAATCGAAACCTGTACGAAAGAGTGCATGGAATCAAATTCTATTTTTTTTTGAATGAGTGGAAAACAAAAATGATAAAGGGAGGTTCACATTAATAAAACTAGCTCTGTACATACCCTTTCTCGTTGTAGATTCGGTATCGAGGGATAAGGCTGTCACCGTGTTGCGCATGTGGAAGAACGATCAAGTAGGCAAGATACGCGAAGAGTTGAGGAGACTTCGTTCCATCGAGGACAAGATGAAAGATATAGACGCCAACTTCACCGGCTACATTGAAGACAATCCGGAAGTTTTACTCGAAGACGATTGATATAGTTTTCATGTTCAATCTCTATGTATACTTAGATCAAGCAATAAAAATTATGAATTACACGACCATATACTGCGTGTGTTATATTGGGTACGTCATTCTCCAGGCAACCAGATGACGTTTCAGTGACGTCTATACAGTGTGTCCCACTTTACCATGCCCACCATGGGTATCTTTTTAACGGTGAGAGATACGAGGTCGGTTAAATGACACCAAATGTGGAGTTTGTCAAGGCCAACTATAATGTGAAAAAATATTTGGATAAAATCTATTCGTTTTTCTTTTATACGCAAAAAACAGATTTTGATCATTTTCATGTCTCCTCCGTAACTTCTTTATTTATGAAAATATTCAAATAGGAATTTCACATTCTCCTGGCAGTTTTTCGAAGTGATTTCGAAAAAAATATGAAATTTATACCAACTCTTCTAGAATTTGAGATATCAGCACCAAATTTAGTTTTTCAAATGTAGGTCATAGCTCACTATGACTTAGTTACAAATAATTTGTTTTTCTCTTACAGATGATGTGTCACCGTAATAGTTTTGTGATGATAACAACGAAGTTATCGTCATTTATACAAAAACAAAAAATTATTTGGAAGCCGCCATCTTGGATTTATGAATTTTAACAAAAAAATCATGATCTCCGACCTCAAAAATCCCCACTTACCAATTTTGAATGAAATCGGACCAAATCTTGTCCGCCATCTTGGAGCAGCCATTTTTTTTTATTTCAACAAAAATTCCATAATGTATTGTCACTTCTGGTCGTCCGATTAACTTGAAATTTGGCAGGTGTTCATAATTTCGGTGACAATACATTATGGAATTTTTGTTGAAATTAAAAAAAAATGGCTGCTCCAAGATGGCGGACAAGATTTGGTCCGATTTCATTCAAAATCTGTAAATGGGGATTTTTAAGGTCGGAGATCATGATTTTTTTGTCAAAAATCATAAATCCAAGATGGCGGCTTCCAAATAATTTTTTGTTTTTGTATAAATGACGATAACTCCGTTGTTACCAACACAAAACTATTACTGCAACATATCATCTGTTAGAGAAAAAAAAGTTATTTGTAACTAAGTCATAGTGAGCTATGACCTACATTTGAAAAACTAAAGTCGGTGCTGATAACTCAAATTCTAGAAGAGTTGCTATAAATTTCATATTTTTTTCGAAATTACTTCGAAAAACTGCCAGGAGAATGTGAAATTCCTATTTTAATATTTTCATAAATAAAGGAGTTACGGAGGAGACATGAAAATGATCAAAATCTGTTTTTTTGCGTATAAAACAAAAACGAATAGATTTTATCCAAATATTTTTTCACATTATAGTTGGCCTTGACAAACTTCACATTTGGTGTCGTTATTTTTATTTCATACTGCATCATAGAACATGCCTTTACGTACCTGATTTCAATCCGGAAAATAGACTTTTACAGGATAGGCGCACGTAATATTTCATTACGTGCTACTATCCCGTAATGAAATTTTACCGGATTGTAAATATTGAAAACTCAGTTATGCGTCAAAAGCATGAATACATTTATTAAAAATTCAACAGCAAAACAATACACAGAATATACTTATTGCTAATATTAATATTAACCGTTAAATTTTCGTTCCCATGAATATGGATACCAGGAGCTCCATTGGATGAATTATTTATTAGGGAGTTGCTACTTGCTGATACATCCCCATTTTTTTGTTGTAGGACTTCAACAAAGTTTTCTCCATGTTGAATCATGCGAGATACCCTGTTTTTCCCCTCGATCGAATTCTGAAATTACTGGACGCAGATAAATAGATAAATATTTTATCTTTCACTGTTCATTTTTGTTTTTTAGCAGTATGAAATAAAATGTTATACGTCACACGTCCGGTAAACTTTTACAGTACTGTGTAAAAGTGTACTTACCGGACTAGTAACGTAAATATCTATAACCGACCACGTATCTCACCGTTAAAAAGATACCCATGGTGAGCATGGTAAGTGGGACACACTGTATACGTCAGTTTAATGACCGAGGTGACGTCAGGAGTTGACGTCGTATGACGTGATGAATGACGTGAATAAGTCATAGCCTAGTGACGTCATGTCACTCACGTTCAATGACGTCATTTACTCAACAAACTGTGACGACGGGCTGACTTCGAAATGACGTCAAAATGACATTCAAATTCGGTGATGACACGTAAAAAAGTTTCCTCGAACATGGTGTGATAATTACCACTGACCTCTGATGACAAATAATTTTGATTATGCATTTGTTGAGTCTGCTTAGTGGAGTCATGTCCATTCAATCGTCTATCCAGCAGCGCTATGCCTCAGTACACATCTCCATCAGAATGAAATCAGTTACTCATTTTTGTATAAAAAATTATGTAGTATGTGTCGGCGAGATGTAAGCAAACCAAAAATAGTTTGATAGCAATGAAAAGGATGTTGGCGAATTTAGCTTCACTTTGTTAAGTAACGTGTATATTCATGCATTATTTGTCACCCAACAAAAATCTAAATAGCAATTTATCAAACAATTTTCTGAATGACGAAGCTCACCGAATTGGTAAGCCACACCGACGTAATTTTTAGACATCAGATATGTCACTGCAACGTCATTAAAGTGACAGTTTCAATATAGGTACACCTATATTATCATTTGTATATATACATATATATATAGCTTGATTGGTTTCCAAGATATACAGGATGTCAAAGTTTAAATAGGTTGTCTCTTACTTTTTGGGTACCTATATACAGTGTTACCCACTTAAGACCGGAGCACCCTTATAAAATCTATAATTTTGAACCGATTTTTTTTTTTGTTTTAGCAGAAGGACTATCCGGAGATCTACGTTTACACAAATTTGCAAAGTGAAATTTCAATCTACAGGGCATATCATGTTATTTTTTCCATGTTAATAAATTGCGAAATATCATCGATTTTTTTCAAGAAAAATCGACCTCACCACTGAATTCAGCATCCTTCAATTAGGTTAAGTGCAAAATTTCATTGAAAAATTTAAATTGGCAACAAAGTTATAACAACAATAATTTTGACTGTTCACCATTTTTTATGAATATTTCAGACAAATTCTGAGAAGCGGCAACATTGTCAACACAAATGTTGGAAATCATCGAGATTTCTGGTATACATTTGAATTGATAACACAAATTATCATCGAGTTATAACATCTAAAATGGAATTTATCTTGGTATTCATGAGAAGATTCATAAAATGAAAAATCCATAACGTCGAAAAATCGGCTTCTCACAATAATCATTATCAACCAAGAATTCTTGTTTCAAATAATAACTTCATCTTAATTTTATCATCTTCAAATTTTCTACCAGCCATCGTACAAATATATAAGTTCAATAATACATCATTGAATAATCTCGGTCCATAACTATCTAGCCCTAATCAATACATTTAAAATTTTTGTTGCTTCCACTAAACCACCATATTCAATTGATTACATCTATCATATCTACTTTTCACAGTATTTTTGAGTCCTTCGGGTGTTACTTCCCTACAAGCTTTTGACGTATTCTTTCACACAACTCCTGTCTAGTTCTTGGGCGGGTTTTGTGAACTTTTTGTACAAGAAAACCAAAACCCCACAAGAAGAAGTCAAGAGGGGTTAAATCGGGGGATCGACCTGGGTGGCCATCCAATTAATTCACTTCCTCGACCAATCCAGCGACGACAACAAAATTAATGTTATTATAACTTTTTTGCCAATTGAAATTTTTCAATGAAATTTTGTGCTCAAATTAATTATTGAAGGATGCTGAATTCAGTGGTGGAGTCGATTTTTTGTGAAAAAAATCGCTAATGATATTTCGCAATTTTTAACATGAAAATAATAACATATATAGTATGCCCTGTAGAATTAAATTTCATTTTGCAAATTTGTGTAGACGTATATCTCCGTATAGTCCTTCTGCTGAAACAACAACATATCATAATGCAGAGGAGAACCATCTTGTTGGAATATTAACTGATCTCCCAGATAATGATGGTCATTTTCAATAATATTCGTTAACATTAGATCAATTGTGACTTCAAGCAGTTCCATATACATTTCCCCTTTTATCGCCTTCTAAGAAGAAAGGACCCACGATACGATCCCCAAAAATACCAGCCCATATGTTTAATTTTCAGTGATTTTGCGTATGTACCTCATATGGGGATTAGAATCAGAGCCCAATATCGACAATTGTATGGCGATTTATTATGCCATTAAAAAAAACGAATATTCATCACTGAAACAAATGTTGAACACATTGAGGATTTGCAATCGCCTGCTCACTTATAGTACTTCACAGAATTGTAAATGCCGATCAAAATCATCTTATTTCTTCTTGTGTTAATTCAATTTTGTAAGGACGGAATTTATAGACTGTTGGCACGTGACACAGGGTTAATCGATGTTCTAAGTCGGTATGCCATTTAAGGGACCCACTCACTCAGTCCAAGTTAACAATAAGAAGTGGCTCGGAGAGTCGCAACCCAGTCCTTGCCCCGGCCCTAACCTCACCTTTCGGTTGGAAAAAATTTCAAAATTTTGTTTAAGAAGAAGCTCGGCAATGAAGTGCAATGATCTTATCTAACGACAATTGGGGCGCTTGCCGGTTTGCATACGCCTAGGTCACTCCCCAAGGGCGGCATACGATCCGGAAGTGGAAATTTTTCAGTGTTATAGTCGATGATCGAAGAATGTATGCCCTTAGACGAAACAATAAATTCGGACCCATCAATGAGTTTCCCGACATTTGCATACGATTCCGGAGAGGGGAGCTCGACTTATTCGAACATCATTTGACTGGATATTCTTCAAATAATCGATAATCGAAGAAATGTTCAAATTTTGACCATGGTTAGTGGACCACACAGTATATATGAGATGATGGTTTGCATACAATTTGCGCATTCCGTACAGGGTGTTTCACCATCAATATCTCTCATTGTAACTTAGTTGTTTCTGAACCGATTTTAAAATTTCAAAAACCAGTTAAAATGATTTTCCTAAGAGATTTTTCATTGTTATCAAAAAATTCACAGGTTGTTCATAACGAATAAACTATTGGGTAGTTGTTGATTTCTTTTTACTGAAACACTATTCTTTACCTCACTATCGAGTTGAGATTATTGTTGTTGTTGTTGTTCTTTATTACCCCAAGAAACATATTTGTTTTTAATAGGGATACATAAACATATGATATATATATATATACATATATATATATATATACATCCTGCTATCTTTGTTGCGTCTTTTTATAATCCATACTTATTGCGTCCACCAGAAAGAATAAGGTTGGATAGAAACTAGTCGAAGTATATCTCTCCTCACGTCATTGCCAGCATTTACCTCTATTCAGAATTGCTCTATCTTTATTTTTAAGATATACGATTTATTTTCATTCCGCGTACCTCATTGCGTCATTCCATTTCACGAATGTTATTGCATCCAGCCATATATTTGAGGTTCATTCAACGATCTTTATTGCGTCCTGTATATACATTAGTGCGTCCAGCGATGTTGCCAGACTGAGTGTTCTAACTTTATTACTTTATTAAATAAAGGTCGAGAGCTGCTTAACATGTTTATTCATTTTTGACCATTATACATCCTATCCATTACAAATCTGAAGCCAACTGACTGTGTAGTTCCTCTGTCCTCGTACATGCGCATGTGCGCTTTCAATACTTATGTGCACACTGTTGCCAAGTCCAGAACACCCCCACACTTAAAATAGAAAATACACATTTTGAAATTATTATTATATATGCCTCATTATGTATCCTGGATCTAATAAAATAACATACTTTATGTACTTGGCCTATCATATTATGTACCTACTTTGAAAATTATTATGGACTTAGACAGGTTATATTTACTAGTGTATAAAGAAAATATTACATTGAATACAAACAATTTTCTTGACAAACAACATATAATATTTCACAATACGACAGTTTTCTTGTAGATATAAAAAATATTCTCAGTTCGTGACTACCCGTTCAAATATATTTAGTACCCTTTTTCATTACTCTACTATTTAATCATCAAAACTCTCTTTTAATTGTTTACCAGTTAAAAAATCTTTGAAATAGCTAGGAAATTTTGATACCCTTTTAGACAATCTACTTTCGGTCTCTGTAGATCCGCTAGCAGTTGGTAATGACTGATTACTATCGTTGCCTTTGCTTATACTTGAAGAATTCGAATTTTCGGAAGTTGTAGTAGTATCAATAACTACTCCTTCTCCGCCTTCATTGAATGATTCATTGCTACAATTAGATTCGGAGGTTACAACAGAAACATTCATACCATCATTTTCCCCAATTTCATCAGACTGATTAGAAGTTGTATTTGTGTTGTTTTCAATAGTTGACATAGTTTGCTGACTGGTTGATGGTAAATTTACAAAATAATCCGAATGAACGTTATCTACATTTTCCTTGTAAATGTTTGAATCAGTGTTTCTCAATACCTGTTTTGCCTGATTTCCTGATACATTGGTGAACTCAGAAATGTGTCTAATTTGGTTCACATGTCTTTTCCAAATTCTTCCATCTGATAAATTACATAAATATGTTGTTCTGCCTATGCGTTTGGCTATACTTGCGTCCGTCCATGATTTATTGTTAATGTCTCTGTAGTCTCGTACTACCACTGACTCACCGCTCGTGAATTCCCTTCTCCTGCCACCATACTGTTCACTTTTCTTTTTTTTTACTTCTGCAACCTTGCTCAAAACTTCTTTTTGATCTTCTGTGTGTACAGGGTTCCCTTCTGATTGTCTTAACAAATTCCACCTTGTTCTCATGTCTCTTCCGAACATGAGTACACTAGGTGTTTTTCCTGTTGTACTGTGTGTCGTTGTTCTGTAGACTAATAGAAAACGGGAAATCAAGGTTGTTATTGGCGTGTTTGCGTTCCTTGGGTCGCTCAGAGCCGTGCTCATCTTGTTCTTGAAGACTTTTACTGCTGCTTCAGCTGCACCATTGCTCTGTGGGTGATAAGGTGGTGTTAGAATATGTTTTATACCATTTTGTATGAAAAACGATTCTAATATTTTCGAGGTGAAATTCGGAGCATTATCACTTACAATTTCTTTTGGCAATCCAAATGTTGAGAAAATTTTTCTCAATTTTTTTTCTATCTCCACAGATGTTGTTGATTTCATTTTGGCCACTTCCAGCCACTTTGAGTAAGAATCGGTTACTACCAGGTACATCTTGCCTTTGAAAGGTCCGAGCATGTCCATAAATACTCTCTCAAACACTTCTGTTGCTTGAGGCCATGATGTTAGATCTGATTTCGGAGGATCTGGCTTATTTGTTATGCATGCTCGACATGCTTTTGTCAAACTTTCAATATCGTGGTCGATATTTGGCCAGTAGATATATGATCTTGCTAAGGCTTTTGCACTATTCGTACCTATGTGTCCTGTATGTAACTGCTCAAGAAGTTGTTGTCTGAGTGCCTTTGGAATTACTAGTCTGTGTCCCCACAGTAAAACATCTTTTTCTATAACGAATTCATGTCTCCTGTGTACATATGGTTTCAAATTGTCTTGTGTTTTATTTGGCCACCGATCCTTTTTAATATAATCCATTATCTGCTGGAGTTCTTCATCTTCTTTTGTTCTTCTAGCAATTTCCTTGTTGTCTATTGGCCAATCGGTAACTTTCTCTGTAAAATTAATGAAAAGTGCTTTGTCAGAGTGTTCTTCCGAAGTACTTTTGATATTCAATGGGCTTCGGCTGAAATAGTCTGCTACAACATTGTCATCACCTTTAATATACTGAATTTTATAATTAAACATAGATAAAAAGGTTGCCCATCGCTGTAACCTGTTTGAAATCATTTGTGGTATTGATTTGTGTTCACCAAAAAGTGTCAAAAGTGCTTTGTTATCTGTTCGTAATATGAAATAATTACCACACAAGTATTGGAAAAATTTTGTACATCCCCAATAACAAGCTAGTGCTTCTTTCTGACATGTTGGGTATACTACTTCTGCTGGCATTAGTTTTCGTGAAGCACAACCTATCAATCTTTCCTGCCCATTGATTATATGAGAAAGTGTTGCACTTATTCCAACGTCTGATGCATCTGTTGTTACTATTATTGGTAAATCAGGGTCAAAGTGTGTCAACGCTTCATCTGAACTTATTAGATCTTTTACTTTTACAAATGCATCTTCACACCTCTTTGACCAGATGAATTTTTTTCCGTTTTGAAGTAATTCGTAAATTGGACTCAGAATTTCTGCCAATTTTGGTATATACTGTGCATAATAATTTACCATACCTGTGAATCTTCTTACCGCTGTTGTGTTTGTTGGTGCAGGTGCTTCCGTGATGGCTCTTATCTTTTCTTTAGTCTTTCGCAGTCCATCCTTGCTTATTCGATGTCCTAGATAATGAATCTCTCCTTTGAAGAATTCACACTTTTCCTTTTTAACTGTAAAACCAGCATCGTCCAGTTTGTTGAAGACTTTCTCCAGATTTTCTAGGTGACTTTCTGTTGATTCACCTGTTACCACAATATCATCTAGAAAATTGACTGCTCCATCAATTCCCTGCAATAATTGTTCAATTGTCTTCTGAAAAATAGCCGCTGCTGGAGTAACTCCAAATGGCAATCTATTATATTTATATAACCCTTTGGGTGTATTTATGCATAAAAGTTTTGAAGTTTCTTCATCTACAGGTATCTGGTTATACGCCATTTGTAAATCAATTTTTGAAAAGTATTGACCTTTGTTCAATTTTGCAAATACCTCTGAAATACGTGGTAATGGATATTTAACTTCTTTTAAAAATTTATTTACAGTTACTTTGAAATCACCGCACAATCTTAATCCTCCTGATGCTTTTTGAACAGGTACTATTGGTGTTGCCCAGTCGCTATGCTCAACAGAACTAATTACGCCCTGTGACTCTAATTTATTTAATTCATCTTCAACTGCTTGTTTATAAGCTAGAGGAATGGTTCGGGATTTTCGAAACACTGGTTCAACATTTTCTTTCAACTTAAGAGATAATTTTTCATACTTGTACATACCTATTTCATCTCTAAATAAGGAAGGGTATTTTTCCAGTAATTTATTAATTTTATCTTCCACTGAAATGTTATTCAGAAAATTTACTTTCACCTGAAAAATGTTCAACCAATCTCTACCCAGCAAACTAGGTCCACCATTGTCAACTATGAAGAATTTCATTTCTTCCATTCTATTATTGTATTCAACTTTTGCCTTGAAATATCCTTCTGGTAAAAACGTGTTTCCATTGTAAGCTCTCAACAATGTATTTGTTCTTTGCAATCTGAAATGAGAAAAATTATTAAGGTATGTTTCCTTACTGCAGGCTGATATAGATGCTCCACTGTCTACTAAAAATTCAAAAATGTTTCCATCAATCGTCAATTCAATTTTAAACGGGTTATCATCCACTGGAATATGTGAGTCTGCAAAACTAAAACAATTTTCAATTACCTCATTATCACAATAAAGAATATAGTCTTGATCATTATCAATTTCGTCGTTTTGCAAAGTGCTTTCGTCATGTGTTTCCACAAAATTTACATTTCTGTTCAGCCTACAAACTTTTGTTAAATGGCCTATTTTTTTACATCTTGTGCATTGAAAATTTTTAAATTTACATTGATTTCTATGAAGATTTCCACAATGTTTACAAGTTTGGTTATGGTTACCTTTTGTATATGACATTGACATTTTACTTTTACCATAACCATTTGAAGTTGACATCATGTTTTGATCGCTTCGTCTGTCACTCATGTCGTTGAAGTTGTCACGCCCCGTGTTGGCGTTTCGTGATGATCCGTGCATGGTAGATGATCCATAGCTGCCAAATTGTTGTCTGTTTGACTTCTGGTACCTCTCACTCTGCTTCCGGTAAAATTGATTTGGCGGGCCTCTTGAATTCGATACGTACCCAGATAGCACACACTCGCCTAAGGTCATCCTCAATGTGTCGCCAAACGCCTGGAGAGGACGTTCTATTTTCTACAACCTAAGAACATCATCAGGCGTAAATTTAGCGCTGTAATTGTCCTAAATGAGTTCTTTCAGTGACAGCCTGAGGATGTAAAAAATTTCGTGCCTACGGACGTCTTCAGATGACATTCCATGAAATAACGTGTCATCGAAGACACAAGGAAGAAAAAGAAGAACTAGAATTGAGGTTATGTCTCATGATAGTCATGATTTGTTCAAGATACATCATAATATTGATGATTATATCAACATTATTAGAGTATTCATTGAATATACCTCCATCATGCATTCATCAAATTTCTATTTCACAAAATGATTGCGAGAAGCACTTATTGCACAGAATTAAAAGATAACAATAACAAAAGGATGATAACCTCTGTTGATGACATTTCTCTCAGGTAGCAAGAAACAAAGGTGAGTAAATACTAAATAGAATCATTGATAGTACCGAACATGAAATATTGATACATTCATATACATTATTTATTGTTTCAGGAGGTTATTGAGAACACAAACTTGATATGATATCATCATAGCAAACATGTTTTATTCCAAGATATCTTTGCTTCTTCAGAATCTATAAAATATTGTATGGAAGCTTGAACATTCAGTATGCATTCAATAAAAGTAGGTAGGTACCTGAATCAAATCATTGATATAGTAGGTACTGGACATGAAATGTTAATAGGTTAATTATTTGTTTCAGATGAAGTTATTGAGAACACAAGATTGATGATGTCATCAAAGCAAAGATGTTTCATTCCAAGATATTTTGGCTTGTGGAAATCTATGTGAGATTGTATGCATGTTTACACTTTCAGTATATTCAATAAAGGTAGGTACCTAAATCAAATCATTGATATAGTAGGTACTGGAACATGAAATATTAATAGGTACATTATTTGTTTCAGGAGGTTATTGATAACACAACATGATGATATCATCAGAGCAGAGATAGGTATTTTATTCCAAGATATTTTGGCTTCTTCGGAAATTATGAAAGATTGTACATAATGCAGACTTGAACTTTCAGTAGATTCAATAATGGTTGGTACCTTACTACATAAATCATATCATTGATAGTAAGTACTGGACATGAAATATTAATACATTGTTTGTTTCAGATAGTTTTGCTTCTTCAGAATCTATAAAATATTGCATGAAGGCTTCAACTTCCAGTTGATTCTGCATCAGGAATGTCCAGAGTTCAGAAATAGGCAATAACTTCTAGTAGTGCTCAACAAGAAGCTGACATACATTTCTTCAAAAAGGAAATTGAAATTTTTCAGAATAAGTTATAAATAATAGAATGTGAGTTTTTCATTTGGTTTTTCATTTGAACCTATTATAAATAGAGGGAAATTTTGCAAATATCATGAGATCCATATTATTTTGAAGAAATTATCATTTGCATAATACAAGGTGAGTCAATAGTGTGTTATCCTTGTATATTAGCCAAACCATCAGATGAATAGAGAAAATTCAAGTACAACAGTAATAGGGTTTCATGAGAACTTTCACAATAAATTGTTTTCATATCTGTATAGGGTGTCTGAATTCCAAGATATATATATTGACTGATGATTGTTTTTTTTTCCAAATGGGTCACCCTGTATACTATTGCATTTTTAGGTTCTCCCTGAAGAGCTGATTTCATCAATGTATCAAACTTGGGGTCTAGCGGGAATGATTACAGAGATATAGGGTGTTCAAAAACAAGATTTTTCAATTTTAGGATTTTTTTTTGTGGAAACTATTCAATATTGGTCAAAACGGCTCACATTTCCCTCATGAACTTTTGATTCACTATCTAATGACATTCAATCGGAACAAATAGAGGGTGGTTCAACATTCAGAATAGGTACTGATCAGCTTATTGTATCTGTTCCAAATTAATATATGTAGATGTGAGCCGTTTTGACCATTAATGAATAGTTTCGACACAAAAAATCCTACATTTGAAGAATCTCGATTGTCAACACCCTATATCTCTGTAATAATTCCCACTATAGACACCAAGTGTGATGCATTGATGAAATCAACTCTTCAGGGAAAACTCAAAAATGTAATAATATATACAAGGTGTTCCATTGAAAAAAATCAATCATCAACCGATATCTTGGAATTCGAACACCCTATAGATATGAAAACAACTTCAGGTGATTGTTCTTATGAAACCCTATTACTGTTGTACTTGAATTTTCATTTTATATATCTGACTGTTTGGCTAATATCGGAGGAGAACACACTAGTGACTCATTCTGTATACGAATAATATTCTCCCATAAATCTTGAACCTCCTTGAAACATCATCAAAAACCGCCTCAAGTTGTTACTATGATGTCCTGAGGTTGTCTTAAAAGATTTTATAGGGATGTTCTGAGACGTTATTAGTATGTAGAGAATGGTAACAGGAGGACGTCTTAAGAATGTCCTCTGGCTCGCTCTCGACGTCCTGAGGACATTATTGTGAACGCCTCAGAAGGGCCTCAAAAGGTATTTGTGCTATCTGGGTAGTTGACCTTTTCTGAATTCTCCAATTTCTGCGCCAAGGTCATCAACTTCTCCATGGTTTCTGCCTCGTTTTCTTCACAAAGACGATCAAACACTCTTCCTGGAACCATTCCGCACACGAACTTGTCTTTGAGTATTTTGGACAGGTCATTTCCAAATTTACAATTTACTGCATGACTTCTAACCTTTGCGTGCCATTCGCTCGTGGTTTCACCATTTTGTCGTAGATCGTAGAACTTCTTCCGCTCTCTCCAGACGCTGAATTGAACGTTGTATTGGCTACTCAAGAGATCGCATAATACTTCGTAAGATTTTTCCTTTGGAAGTGTTGGATGACACAAGTCTCGCAGTAATTTGTATGTGGATGGTCCGATGGAACTTAGTAAAACTGCTGTCTTGATTTTTCCTTCTTCAACTTTATTGGCTTCAAAATGTTGGTCCAATCGTTCTTGATAAATAATCCACTCGTCCGATTCTGGGGTGAATTCGATAAATTTCGTAGTAGTGGTGGTCGCCATTACGAACCGCCTTTTAAATACGAGCACGTGTTCACGCCGACTTTCGCGTTTCACTACATTCACATTTCGCTACTCGCAGGTACTATTGGTATCCGTTAATACCCCGTACCTTCTCCACTTTTATCCTCGTCGCCAATTGTTCTAACTTTATTACTTTATTAAATAAAGGTCGAGAGCTGCTTAACATGTTTATTCATTTTTGACCATTATACATCCTATCCATTACAAATCTGAAGCCAACTGACTGTGTAGTTCCTCTGTCCTCGTACATGCGCATGTGCGCTTTCAATACTTATGTGCACACTGTTGCCAAGTCCAGAACACTGAGGGTATATTTTTATTATATTAATAGTACATTATTGCGTCCGACTTATAATAATAAAGCAAATCTTCAATACTGATGTAATACGGTCCGGTATTGATGTGTATTTGTTAAGTTGCGCGATATTTTGACAATAGAAGGATAACGATCTGCAAATTTCTATCGTTATCGGATATGACATGTCACAAAGGCATGTGAAACATTGTATTGTATCAAATGGCACCTCTGCCAGTCTATATTCTGGAAGAAATGAATGAAAAATGGCAGTTTCCTTTGCGAGATTAGAATTATGCTATTCGATGAAAATTGAATATAGTATATCTCAAAAGCTGTTCATAGTTCATTGTACCAGTATCCCTAACAACACGAGTACGTCCCAGGGACGTCCCAGGGACGTCCTTCTTTTTTTACGAGGACGTCCCTGGGATATCCTGCGTCGGGACATGGTACATACTAGGGACATTCCAGGGACATCCGCTTTCCACAAAAGAGGCATCCTAGGGATGTCCTTCTGGTACGTCCCTAGGATGTACCAAGTACGCAGAAAGGATATTCCTAGGACGTCGCAAGGATATCCCAGGGACATCCCTTCGACAAAAGAAAAAAATGTAGGTCGAGTACGGATTGAACCCGGGACCTTTGGCTTATCAGGCACGCATCTTACTTCATTGGCTATTGAGCCTCCTGAAGATTTGTGTACTAAACAGATTTATAAACAGGACTTAACTACAGGAACCTGAATAAATACAACTTTGTTAGGATTTGGGTATAATTATTATATCATTCTTGGGTGTTTAAAAATGAGGGGCATTATGCATGTTGTACGATTTCTGTTTGCGAAAAATAGAAACCTGAATAAATACAACTTTGTTAGGATTTGGGTATTATTATTATATCATTCTTGAGTGTTTAAAAATGCGGGGCATTATGCATGTACGATTTCTGTTTGCGAAAAATGGTAATTTCTTGAGAAGTTCTGAAACTTTATTCTTTATTTTCATTACGATTATTTTCTGGAAGAAAAATAAACAGATTCAAAAAAATGCAACTTAATACTTCGATGAAATTCAATGACTCTGATGTGAATAGATATCAGATACTCCAGGGACACGAATAGGATAACCTAGGGATGTACCGGGCGGGATGTTCACTGGACAACCACTGCGCGACATCCCCTGGATGCCCCAATCATGTCCTTGTACCGCGGGACAAAAAAGGTATGTACCTCGGACATCCCTGTGTTGTTAGGGATATCACCTGTCGAAGCTACTGTGTTAGCGAAACATGTTGTGTGTTAAAAAATTTTGTGTAAATCTCATCGTTTTTTGAGTTTTTACATGAAGAAAGCTCTCCAATGATGGTATCTCTAACGATGATAATGAACCAACAAGCACATTGGTCATGTCCATATATCTCCTTCTGGTGATGACATCTTCTCAGCTAATGAACCATTCAATAAATGGCTGTCGTCCTATATAAATTTTGGAGGTTGATTTTTTGACTATTTCAATCAGATATTTGGCCTGATATAGCATTATGCCATTGGGACCACTTCGACGACTGGTGGTAATTTGCTAGGATACTCGATAATACATTTTTCGATTTCATCATTAGGAAGAGTGCCGATGCAATGCGGTCCTACATGGTTGCAATTACCTCCTTTTCCCAAGATCATTACAACAAATAAGTTTTTTGATGATTGACTGATTGAAATCAGAATAATATATCAAAGGAAGGAAGGAAACATCAAAATCATCTCCACACCATTTAATAACGTTGTTATAACTCGGTTGTTTGATGATCAGAGGGACACGGGTCGGTATAAGAGATCATCTTCAGCTCAATTTGAAGTACGATTAAAAAAATATGGGTATGGAAGGAATTAAATTTTTTTGTAGACTCACCTGGAGTTGAAATAGTTCTATAAATTTAACTAGTTGAATTAGATATACCCGCCGATGCCCATAGTCACGAGCCCATGTATCAAGAAATGATAACGGGTTCTGAAAAATTGTTCTGAATTTTTCTATCCGTCATTAGGTTGGCCCCTCACGAGCAATCCCTAGAATTCTTCGAGAGACTCGTGCGAGCAAGAAATGACCAAACACATTCTTAGGTCATCAGACACATTTCTGCAGCGGAGAATTGAACCCACGTACACCAGCAAGCAAACGCGGATTAGTATACTGACGCTTCCACCACGAGGCTACCTGGGTTCTCATTAATGGAATTATATATTCAATTCAATATCATGCACGGAAATGGTATGATGAGAAATTGGCACAGCAATTCTCGAAAAAACATTCGTTTTTGAAAATTGTTCTTTTTCAACAAGGGCCCTGTTTCATACTGGAAGCACAAATTATTGACGCGAATATCGAATTATTGATGGGGCAATCAGCCAACATGTATTTCAAACAGAAAACTGAATTTAATGTCATACAAATGACGCAGACAAGTCAATGATATGAGTCAAAGTCAAAGCATAGATCGAACATAAGATTATGGCATTATGAGCGAAGGCATATAGGTTAGGTTAGGTTGAGGTTGAACGTGAGTGGGCCCATGTCAGGCCCTCAATATGGCCTATTGTGACATATAAGTCATATAGAGTATACAAATGATTGACAAATGTTGAGAGGAGAGAAGTGATAAGTGGGGAAAATGAGCAAAACATTGAAAAATTAATTAAGTCCTGGAATTGAAACCCATCTTCCAAGGACTCCTCCACAAACTATTCCCATACGGCGAACCACCTCAGCTATGCCATCTTTCATCGAGTTTTCTTTCTGGCAGATCGCTACATTTGGTGGTGGATAAAGAATCGTCTGATAACATAATCATCAATTCCGGCTTCCAACAAGGATCCACTTTTGCCCTATCCAAGCTTTGCAGACAATGAAACTCTCCATAATCTGCATTCTCTTCTAGAATTCCCATTTCTCTTTAGGAAACTGATGATAACTTACGACGAAGGCAAGTCAACGCTGTCAATGACGATCAATTCTGGCTTTCCACTAGGATCCACTTGCACTATCCAAGCTTTGCAAACAATTAAACTCTCCATAATCTGCATTCTTTTTCAGAATTTCCATATTTTTCCAGGAAACTGAGAATTTACGACGAAGGCAAGTCAACGCTGTCAATGACGATCAATTCCGGCTCTCCACTAGGATCCACTTGCTCTATCCAAGCTTTCCAGACGATAAAACTGCATAATCTGTATTCTCTTCTAGAAATATCCACTTCTTTCCAGGTAACTGAGAACTAACGACGAAGGCAAGTCAACCCTGCCAATGACGATCTTGCTGAAAAACAGCCTGGGAAACCAACAACCCAGTTGAATTCATCGCCATCAGAACTCAAGCTTGTAATTTTTCTAGAAAACCAGAACTCATCAGTATGCCTTATGTCTGGTACTACCATTCCCACCGAGACCACTATATCGTTGCTCGGCTTTGCCATCAGCGATACGCAAAAATCATGTCCGATCCATCGTGTGAACTGCTTCACAATGACTCGGGATTCTTATTCCGAAAATCTATTGTACACCCCAACAGCTTTTCACGATCTACAAAAAGCACATACTCGGCCAGTTTCAGATTACTGTTCTCACATTATGGGGTTCAGAACCCAAGCATAGGCTGATCCTCTTAGAATCAATCCAGAGAAGAGTCAACCGCCCGGTGGGTGATGCCACACTCACTTATACGTTGACTCCTCTGAAACACCACAGGGAAGTAGGCCACCTTTCATTTTTTTATAGATACTTCCACGGCAAATGTTCCTTAGAAATCGCTGCTATCATTCCATCACTAGCAATGCCACTCAGACAAACTCGACAGGCCCAGTCAGCACATCCTCACGTTGTCAACCTTGAAATAAGTCGAACAACACTCACACAAAACTCATTCGTCTATGAAATGGCAAAGCTTTGGAATTCTATGACAGTGCAAGTATTCCCAAGAACTCATAACCTCCAGAAGTTCAGAAAAATTCGAACACCTCCCTTTATTGGGACGCACAGTGCTCTTGGAACTTCCATTTCTTACTATAAATGAAATGAAATGAACCATGCAATGTTGCCAAACATCAGGACGCAATAAGATACTCTAGATAGAAATACTGGAATTTCGTATATTTTCCGTATATTCCGCTCTGGCGGAAGTCTTCTGAACTACAATGTATATTTTCTGTTCATTTACGCATAATATTGCGTCCGATGTGCTAGTAGACTTTTCCGCATATCTCGAATACTTGGACAGATAGACCAGTCAATCTCAGATCTATCGGTAGGTGGAGGCATGGGCTTTCAAAATAATTTTGTTTACAGTCTTTCAAGCAGTTCTATTCGAAGTTTAACGTTGATGACATTATCGCGATATATATGGACGCAATAAATAAAAGGACGCAGTAATAAATGTGAAAGGGCAATGTTTGGACGCAATAATGATAGCAGGATATATATATATATATATATATATATATATATATATATATATATATATATATATATATATATATATATATATATATATATATATATATATATAGGTACTAATATAACTTTGTGACTTCCATTGCATTGAACAGGCGGACCGACCTCCACTGTTTCTGATCCTATATATGACAACATATTTGCATATTCATCAATAGGGGGATATATATTATCAAGTTTTCTAAAGAGGGGTAAGCATTTCCGATCTTTTATTTATTCATATATAGCGTACGAAGTGACTTCCAATTCATATATTCAAATTAATCATAGCTAGGCCGTTATGGACTCCGACCTCTAAGCCAGATATTTGGTGGTCACATCGATGATTGAAAGGAATATAATAGTATGAATTATCAAGACAATTGTGTTGATGAACTTTCTGAGAACTCCGCAAATGTATTTATTTCTAGTTCAGTACTTCATTGAGTTCGAATAATGAATAAATAAGAACTCATAAATAATATGTTTATTTCTGAGTAAGTACAAACATTACAAAGAATCCATTTATGGCTTCGCATCAAATGCTGTAACATTGATTTCACAACTGTAGGATCTCTAGAAATTCCATTATCTGATCGTTCTCCTCTTCATGAATGATCCGAATTTACTTTTGAGTTAACTGATTTCCTTCGCAGTCCATCCTGGAATGCAACAAGATGATTTCGATAAATTATTCAGAAATTATTGATGTATTTTCTGAATCTTGAAAGAATCAGCATACTGAAAGAAGGATAATATACAGAAGAAGACAGAATCATTTGCTGGTCTGTGGGTTGTTTCACTTTTAATCTGCCAAACTTCAAGAGGTCCGAAATCACTTCGTTTTCGTTTTACGGGGTGTTGATATTGAAAAAATTCATCTTTTTTTCATCATTCGACATTTATTTGGGATTCTCTCTCCTCGTTCCTATAAAATGAAAATATGAATATTATTTCAATATACGTGTAGTATAAGGACAAATCAGATGATTAGCCCCAAATTGTCACTGCGTTTGAAGAATTTTTCTATCAGAGAGCCTGAAAGGAAAATTCACTAGCTTGTCAGTGACAATTTGCATTGAAAAAAGTTTGGAGAAGGGAAATAACATTTTCGTGTGACAATTGGTGACGTTGGCAATCAAATGAGTTACAGGATGTTTTCATAAATTAATCTTGAATTCACCATTTTCATGTTCAGATTTCAGTAGTGAATACCATGTTCTGATGTCTATATCAACTGAACAAGAAGCAATGCTATTGCCTTCGTTCAGAAGAATGCAAGCAGATTCCTTGATTTTTCTCTTCTGGTTGTTATCTTCTATTCCAATGATTTCAATATTATTAAGATGGACAATATATGGCAGAGTGGAATAATATTGAAATCATTGGAAAACAAGATGACAACCAGAAGAGAAAAATCAAGGAATTTGCTTGCATTCTTCTGAACGGAGACAATAGCATTGCTTTTTGTTCAGTTGATATATAGACACAACGGTATTCACTACTGGAATCTGAACATGAAAATGGTTAATTCAAGATAAATTAATGGAAACATCCTGTAACTAATTTCATTGCCATCGTCACCAATTGTCACGGAGAACTGGGAAGTTTCAAGACAGATACGACTTTGCTATCAAAATGACCATTTTTTATGTTGAAAACGGAAGCAGATTTGGTCCCGAAACGTCCAAAGATAATTAAAAATTCGATATTTTTTCTATAAAACTTTATTTCTCTTCTCCAAACTTTTTTCAATACGAATTGTCACTGTCAAGCTAGTGAATTTTTCTTTTAGGCTCTCTGATATAAAAATTCTTCAAATCCAGTGACATTTTGGGGCGAATCATATGATTTGTCCTTACTATACGTATATTGAAATAATATTCATATTTTTATTTCATGGAAACCAAAATGGAAAATCCCAAGAAAATTTGGAATAATGAATGTACCACCTCCTCGATTAACCTGCAGACAGTATCCAATCTTTTTTCCATGAATATTCCGAAAACCCTCATCCCGATTACCTTGAAACTTGGTTGGAAATCTTTTGAAGTAATTCAATCCGCTTCTCAATCCAGTGGTTTTACATATTTGTAATCCATTTTAATACACTATCATTGCAGAATTGAACTGAAACTGTTATCAATCAAGAACTTCTGGATAATACATATCAAGGTTGAACGAAAAATAGATTGTTCGAATAGCAGAATGATGATGAACATAATATAATTAAGAAAATGCATCTAGTGTGGTTTTCATCAACGATAGAATATTCGAAACATCTACCCACCTTGTATAATGATTCTCGAGAGTAATTTAATAGTTTCATGTATGATGGTCAAACATATAAACCCCTGGTAAAGCGAAAGCAAGAAGTTGAAACATTTTCTGAAAGAAAAGCTCCCATTCCAATGTGCTAGAAAGTATATAATAATTTATTTGGATGTTTGACGTAGGTTATTCTGTAAGTTACTAATTCGAAAGCTTGCCGCGCCAAGTTAAGTGTTGTACAAGAGCGGCAAGCTTTTGAATATGTTACCCACAGAATAAGGTACGTCACACATTCAAATAAATTATTTTTCACTTGGCGCATTTCGATAAAAGCTTGTATGTGAGAAGTATTTTTCTCCGACCCCAAAAACTTCCACATACCAATAGTGAATCGAATCGGATCATGATCAGAAATCTCCTCTGCCATCTTGAAGCTGCCATTTTGAATATATTAACTTTGACAACAAATTTATAATCTCCGACCCCGAAAACTACGACATACTAATTTTGAATTGAATCGGACAATAACCACATATCTCGTCGCCATTTTGAATTTATAATAATTTCATCATATTCGAACTTTGGAGACCCTTAGATACTAATTTCAAATCAAATCGGAATATAATCACAAACCACGTCCTCCATCATGGAGCGGCAATCTTATATTTATGAATTCTGACAACAAATTCATGATTTACGACCCCAAATACCCCTACATACTGATTTTGAATCGAATCGGATCATAATCTTAAATCACGTTCGCCATCTTGGAGACGCCATTTTGAATTCATACATTCTGACAACAAATTCATAATCTTTGACCTCGTGAATCCCACACACTAATTTCGAATCCAATTGAACAATAATTACAAATCTCGTCGCCATATTGGAGCTGCCATTTTGAATCCATGAATTTTGACAATAAATTCATATTTTCGACACCGTACATCCCCAAATCAATTTTGAATCGAATTGATCCATAATAACAAATCTCTCTGCCACAAATATTATTACCGAATTATTTTTAGTACTGTTCATTTCACTACGAATCCAGAAGAAGCAACATTCCAGCAGGCAAATTTTCACATAATACTTGATAAGCAATCTCTCAGTTTATATGGAGAATTTTCCAGTAACGATACAATATTCGAAAAATCGAAATCATTATTCTAAACAGAATTCGAATATCCAGGCATGGTGATAAGGATTTGATCATATTGATTGTTGAACGTTCACGAGAAATGATTTGATGAAAGGGAGAGTGAAAAATCAATTCAGGGATTTACAGCCTCACTTGTGGGTCGTATCCATGCATCATTTTTCTATGAATGCAGAAATTTTCAAAAATCTCTGAATACATCGTTATGAACAATATAACCATGTTCCTAGCCACTGAGTGCTGAAAAAAATATATATCCATAATAAGCCAGGCCAAAAACCAGGAGATATTAGGTACTCACCTGTTCATGAAAAACCTGTAATTCCAATATCAATGAATTGATTTCAACTTACCTCCTTTCGCATCATATAACGCCTTTGCCATATCTACGATTTTTCTACTCCTCTCCATCTTTCGAAACACTCAAAACTGAACAAGTCAACAAATTGAACAGATCAGATCGTCAGCGGAGGTCATAAAGTACTGAGACTAAAACTACCTCACCAGAAGCGAAATCAGCGCCCGCGGGAGATATCGGAACTAAAACCATATATTTGGTGATATTCGTGGGTCGAAGTGACCTCCACCGTTAAATTTGAAGATAGACTGGGACAACCATTCTAATTGCTTCTGCTAAAAAAACTACACGATACGTTGTGACCTCCGCTTTCGGAGGTGATAACGTCATATATGAGGTCTTAACGTACACCCAACATACATTTTAGGAGGTCACTTCGTATAGGATATAGGTATATATATATATATATATATATATATATATATATAAAACAATAAAAAAAAAACTAATTAACAAGTTATGTCAATATAACATAATAATTAAAATAAAACCATTCCAAGTATTCAAATGAGAATAAATTGCTCCGTTTATTGTGTCATGAGTATATATTTTTTCATATTGACTTTGAATCTTGTTTCATCATCAATATGTTTCAAATCATAAGGTAATGAATTATATAAAATGATTCCGTTGTAGAATACTGATTGTTTGCCAATGATGGAGTTATATGGGTTTGCTATTAATGAATTCAACTGTCTCGTTGCATGAGTATGAATTGTATTTACTTCAGTAAAGTTCAAGTTGGATATTTTTATTTTTTTTCTCACAAAATGGATGAAAGAACAAATTTTCATTTTATATAAAGATGATAAATTCAACAGATTTTTTGGTTTGTAAAGATTAATAGTTGGTTCCAGGTAATGTAAATTGTAAATGCACTTAATTGTTTTATTTTGTAATTTCATTAATGGTTTCAAATGTGATATACTTGTGCTTCCCCAAATTGATATTAAATATTGTAATTTTGAGTAAATCAGACAGAAATATATATTCTTCAAATATCTAAGAGGAATGAAACTTCGAATACAGCTCTACAGCATCTAGCGATATCAATTACACGCAGCACTGTTATAGCAATCATGCGCCAAATTGTCAAATTGTGCCAGAAATATGAATCCCCGGGTTTGAAGTATTTCCTTTTTTTTTTGCTGAAATAATTTTCATATCTGAACAATGATTTGCTGCAGCAGCCGGGTAGAGTGTAGCACGTAATGATTTAGTAGGCATTTAATAATGATTTTCCCTTTGATCGGAGATCCGATATTTAAATATCTCAAAAACCATTCACTTTTGTATAATGTATATTACAGATTTATTCACTTCTTACTGCCTTCTCTACCAGTGGTATGAATCGGATTACCAGTAAACCTGTATATAAGTGCAACGTGTGAATCTTATCGCTAAACTCAACTATACTGGGTTTGATGAAGTTATGTCATTGTCAGTTACATGAAAAATAATGAATGGGGCTGGGCCCTTGATACTTTTTTTGGGTGCGATTTCCATTGGTACCTTGGTGAAGCTCTTTCAGCAGAGGTTGGTGATATCATAATCTCTGAGACTTCAACTGAGAGTTGATGTTCGGTGCAGGTACTGATGACAACTCTGGAGAACCATTTTCAGACAGCGAGAGCGAAGATGACTCTGAAGATAATGATAGGGAGGACGACGTATAATTTCTCCTTTGAAATATAATGTTGTTCTTATTTGATATAATTTCATTTTCGAATAATTTTTTTTATGTGAAAAACAAAAATGTAGATTGAATTTCAGGACCCCATACTATACCCAAAACATTCAACAAACTGAATGTACATTCTTTATATATTTTTCAGACGCCAGTATTATGATGAGCAGTCCCATAAGCCCCAGGAAGAATTTCAATTCGATTTATTGTGAGTTTCGATCATGAGCAATAATCCACCCCTCTTCTCCCTGTACGATCCCTCTTGATCATCTTGCGAGTATCTTGTCAATTTTTTTCATCATCTTTCCAAAGCCCTGTTTTTCAAATTGAAATCACACAAAAAAATGTCTTGGTACTAAACCTCTCACACATGTAATTTTGTTGAGCTGTAAATTTCTAATGGATAAATACAAATATATCTGCAATTTGCGTCTTCGAATATCCCCATCACTACCAGGAAGATAATCTTTGACCCGGTTTCTCGGAAGTGAGATTATGAGACTTCCCGATTATCTAGTTCGCTTTCGGTGCACCTCTGGCCTGCAGTGCGGGGCGCCGCGCGCCGGACCAAGGCACGCGCGGGTTTGCCCGATTATTATTACAACGTATGCTCACATTGAATTCGTATGCAAATAGCATCCAGTTTTAAAGAATATCCTAGTTTATCGATCTAGAGATTTGCATACGAACTTAAATCATCGATTATTTGAAAGATGTCTAGTCAATTGATGTTCGAATAAATCGAGCTCCCCTCTCCGGAATCGTATGCAAATGTCAGGTTAGGTTAGATTAATGGATCAGAATTCATTGTTTCGCCAAAGGGCATACATTCTTCGATCATCGACTATAACATTGAAAAATTGCCACTTCCGGTTCGTATGCCTCCCTTGGAGAGTGTCCTAGGCGTATGCAAACCAGCAAGCGCCCCAATTGTCGTGAGATAAGATCATTGCACTTCATTGCCGAGCTTCTTCTTAAACAAAATTTTGAACATTTTTCCAACCAGAAGGTGAGGTCAGGGCCGGGGCAAGGACTGGGTTGCGACTCTCCGAGGCACTCATTCCTGTTAACTTGGACTAAGTGAGTGGGTCCCTTAAATGGCATACCGACTTAGAACATCGATAAACCCTGTGTCGTGGGCCAACAGTCTATTATGTAGTTTTGAAATACGCTGGAATGCTACTTCTTGAGATACCGGAAACAGTTGCTAGCTGTCTTGTAGGTACTCAAAGTATAGTCAACCTCAACATGGTCCACAATTTGCCACTGTTGTCGCGTCATTTCTTACTGGCGGTTCGATTTGACATTTTTTATTTGCTACCGATCCCGTTTCTCGGAATTTTGATACTAATTCAGACACCTACTGCCGGGACATAGTCCTATACCATATTGTTGATTGAACCGTTCAGCAGCCCCTTTCGCACATCTATTATGTAAACATAATATAACAGTTTACACCATTGTTTCCTTTCAATTTAGACGTACGATACCACACACGAATGAAAAACTTTTTGGAACACACGTGAAAAACAGAAACTGCATGTTCTATCTGTTTGTTCTATTTTATTACAATATTTTTATGGGTACCGCGAGAAAAACTGAGCAACAACTTTCACAGTATCATTGCAAATAAATGCAAGATTGCAAAAACTTGCAAATGAGTGTTTCAGAGAAGTACAAGTAAGCTCTCAACTATATATCGTACAGGTTTATTCCTGAATTTATTTTTTCCCAAACGGTTCATCCCAACTTCAAAATTGGGACGCCGTTGGATAGAGAACTTAACGGATTTTCAAAAGATGTGACACTCCACCATTATTCCCTATTCAAATTTTAGGGGTTGTTCACCCCACAGCTCGAGTGTTGCAGCGACGTTATAGTGCATGTAGGAGAAAAAAATGTCCCCCTCAAAACTAAAATCGACCTGTCCGAGGGTTTTTCCACATCTGCGATATTATATCTTATATCACCCAAAACCCCGATGTCAAGTTTTCGATGGGCCACCCTGTATAAAAATATGTCACTTTAATAAAGAATAATGAAACAATAAAATGTTCAGTATAATTCCTGGCACATGATTCTTGAGGGTAAGGTACTCCAGATTTCTTATTGGATTTCTTCGTATAGTTATATATATATATTCATCAGTTTGATAATGTGAAATTCTATATAATATATGTCTGTTTAATGAAGACTCCATAACAAACTTCTTCTGACAATTTCCACATTCAAAAAAAATATAATTTTTGTGGAATTATCTCATAAGAGCGAATTTATTTTTGTTACCTATCAGAAAAGTTTGCTGAACATTGAAGTACCACATTTAATTTGTATTAATGCACATTTTTTTATGTTCCTTACTTTGGCGTGTGACCTCTTTTGATGTTCACTTACAATTTTTTTTATGAACTCACGTTTACACTCTTGTTTTTTTTTAGAAAAGTAAATAAAAGTACTACTGTTGTTGTGGTCGAAGTCGCCGTTTCATAAGTTTCAAATTCAGAGTTTCATAACATTGAAAGCCGACACTGGCCGACATCCCTAGGTCGTTCCTGTTCCGAGACGCTCGTTCTGATGATGAGGTCTGGGAATGGTTCGAAAACTTTAGGCTCTCGTCGGCCGTCACTCGATGTTGGGATTTTTCTGTAGAATTTACGAGGTTACGGCAAGTTACGGAATCAAAATGTAATCTCTCACTAGGATTACGAAAAATTTTTAACGACACATGGCCGATACGCAAATAATGGATTCGGTTGTTATAACAACCGAATTTGCTGAAAAATGTGGAGACATTAGACATTAGACATTTACTGTTGAGGCCGATAATGATAATCGCTCACTATTCGCTATTTCAATGACGTTTTTTCAGTAGATTTTCATGTTGACTTGAACTATTCAAATGAACATGCTTTCATTAACTTCAGATCTATAACTGTTCGTTTGTGTTGCTGCACTTGGAAAGGTCGATTTCGTTTCCACGGTTATTTCTGTTTATGGCATGATGTAAACAGAGAAAGTCATAAAAAAAATCAAGTTTAGCAGGAGTAGGTAGAGCGAACACAAACGAACGGCCTATTGATTGTTTTGTCCCCAGAGTCCTCTGTACTGTTATTCGAAAAGTATGACAGTCACGTGACGACACGTGAATCTGTAAAAATTTGTAGTTGCACAGTTTCGTCGGTCTGTGACAGACGTGTGTCTACATTGGTCAAAATGTCGTATCCTAATAATCTTACGACCAAACAAGCTGCTAGGGAGCATGTTTTAGCTGTTTCCCGAGACTTCGCCT